>JAKXYG010000654.1:27500-125000 GCA_025895645.1 Cardicola forsteri
TTAAATTAATTTTTACTGTTAATTGTTACGTATCAAGTGTAAAATGTAAATAAACAGAAGTAGATTAATCTAAACTAATTTTACAATTCTGTTTATTAATATGTTAATTATTGCATACTGATTTTAACAAACAAAATGTAAATTAATAACACTTCACTCGCGATGTAAAGTGCGCGTCACGCTACACGTCCATTGGAGCGTTATTCTTCCTTTTCTCTTTTCTTTTTTTTGAAAATTATTGCAGTATTTTTTGCATTGTAAGACGTAACTTCTTTTATTATTACTTTTGTATATTTATAATTTTTCCTCATTTTCTATAATTGTTAATTTCCACTATCTACCTTGATTTTATCTTAATTTTAAATGTTTTTTCTGTAACTAATTTCCCTTTACCTCACCATCCATTTCATATTCTCCCCTCCGAAAACTTGAAACAATTTGAGAACCGAGTACTAAAAGACGGTTTGGTCTACTCAACTCGTGAAAAATCCTGAAACCTTTATCCTGAAACTTTAAAATAAATATCTTGTTTAGGGTAAAGTAAGATTAAACTGACTACGGTACTAATTGGCCTTACATAAATAAGTCTATTTTTTTAATTTAAGGATCAAGTTCTTACCGTTGAACTTTTTTTATTAGTTTTAACAAAAATATTTAAAATGTTTATTAATTGGAAAATAGATTTTAAATATATAAATGTAAACAACAATTTAGTTTATTACATATTCAAAAAAATAATAAATGTAGAATAAAAGCGTTCAAAGGTTTTTCTCGTTGTCTAATTAACTTGTTAAAGTAATTGTTACCATATTGTAATAAAACTGCAACATATGAGCATAGATAAATCGAGCACTTTATAAGACAAAACAGTTCAAAAATGCTTTTTAAAGAATTTTACGGTTAGCCTACAATATTATTTAACACTTTTGTTGTTTTTTAAATGTTATCTTATAATTAATTTTTTCAACATTGTACAGTTTATTAAAATAAAGGTAAACACGTTATCTAGGTCATATATATATATATATATATATGGGATGCTAATGATTCTGAGGATTTGAGTAATGTTTATAAAGTCTCAATTTCTAATAGTGGTAATATTCCTGACCGTTCATTTTTCATGTGGTGCATCCTGGACTAAGTGCTGAAAGGCATCTAGACTAATAACAACAGGGACCGAGTGTATAGCGGTATAACTGGGCTACCGTTTTGGCTCGTGGATCAAGCATACACCTAAGATATTTAAAAGGTGTCTTAAGGTGTACGTATGTCATATGGATTAAGGGACATAACCGTGACAAAAAATTAGGCCTTCTCGTCAATCTTTGCGAACAGTGACGACGTCACACGGATGCGGTCTACCAGTCACAAAACTTTGTTATTTTTTTACGTTTGTTGCGTTTGTGTCTTGGTTACAACAAAAAATAGTTAAATTTAATATATAAACTATAAGCATAACAGGACACTAATGCTAAAAAGTAATAAATTTATTTAAAAAATCATGTTTATAGTTAGCCAATTTTTCAGATGAGTTAATTTGTTTAGTGTTTACGAAAGTACAAACAAATAAACGTTTGGTCAATTATAATTTATATATTGTTACTTATAAATTTTAAAAAGTATAAATTAACAAATTTTAAAACAATTTTAGATTCAACCATTTCCACATGTTGGCGACTTGGAAGCAAAATTGCATACTTACAAAGAATGGAGGTTACATTGCATGAATGAAATACAAAAATCTATTACTGAACTTTAATAATATAATTTTAATAATTTGTGCATGAATTAAGATTGATTATTATTGTTGATTATTCTACATGCATTTTTTTATTTTATTGAATAAAACAACTAACTACGGAATATTACAAATGTTCTAAATGCTTTTTGGCTAATTTAAGGCATTTAAAAATAGGTGTTACATTGAAAGCAAAAATCTTACATTAAAAATAACTTAGCATGTACAGTGAAATGCTATTGATAAATTAAGTTGGATCACATTACATTAAATATCTTAAACTTGTATTGGTTTTTTTAATTTTTAATGTTTTTAATGTTAAAAATTATTATAAAAGTTAGAAATTTGTTTCTGTTGTGTTTGTTAAAATATGTTTTAGTAAATAAACAAAAATATTTTTACAACAAATGTTTTGGTTAATATATTTAACACCGTAATTAGTTTTTTTAGCAGTCATGTATAGTAAGGTTGTATTGTGCTTGCTTTATGTTTTATTACTGCTAATACTTCAATAGATGTCTGGGTGGTCTAGCAGTATAGCGCACGGTTTGGACCTCAGGGGGCATGAGTTTGAATTCTACCACCGGTACCAAAATGCGGGCTCGTATTCGGCTTCGTTAAAATATCTACTGCTGAAAGATGTTTCTCGCAAAGCGTTCAAAGTAATAAACATTAAAAAAAATTAAGTCAATATTTAAAAATATTTTAGTACAATGATGTGATATAAAAATTATACAAATACATCAATTAAAACTATTATTCTATTTTGGGTTTTATATCTTGATAAATTCTACATTAAAAAAAACATTAAAATCAATTTTCTTACACTTATAAAATTAAAAATATATAAAATTTTATTTATATTTAAAAGTGTAAAGTTAATATTTTGTTTTCATAGTCGTAAAATACCTAAGAAAAAACGAATAATTTTGAGTGTTAATATTGAATTGTAAAATGATATTTTTAAACTATGGAACATCTGGTAGTTGAATCCTTTTTATAAAAATTTGTTATTTCAGCTGTATCAGATTGACAGGTTGGAACACGAGTTGAATAAAACAATCATTTTATTGTTTTTGTACATTGGAGAAAACGTGGATAATAAGATAAAAAGGCAACTTTTTAAGTAAAAAATTTTTAGTTAAAATAAAACCAAAAACATAGTTAAAATATTAAATTAATAATTGGGAATAATAAATAAAAATATACAAAAACAAATATATGTATAACAAAGTATAACAAAATTTATATTGCGATACAATATTTTGAATAATTATATTATTGATTATGTTTTAACGTAACTGAATAAATGTTAGTCTTATTTTGTTTGTTTTTAACAAATAATTAAGAACTAAATATTATTAATTAACGAGTATTAGATTTAAACATTATTCGACACTTGGGAGGTAAGGCGCGCGTCACGCTACACGTCCATTGGAGCGTTATTCATTCTTTTCTCTTTTCTTTTTTTTAAGATTATTGTAGTGTTTTTGCATTGTAATACGTAATTTTTTAATTATTATTTTTGCATATTTCTAATTTTTACTCGATTTCTATAATTGTTAATTTCCACTATCTACCTTGATTTTATCTTAAGTTCAAATTTTTTTCAGTGAGTAATCCCCCTTTACCTCACCATTCATTTCTTATTTTTCCCTGAATCTTACTGATATTATTAATAAAAAAAACCAAGGATTAAAAGAAGCTTTGCTCCTACTCAACTCGTGTATCAACCTGTAACCTGTAACATACATCCGTGTAGCTGTATAAATTAATATTGCGTGTATAAATACATGCTTTTAATATTTAATATAATTTAAATTAAATTAAAAATTAAAAATATTAAATGGTTAAAAAGTATATAAATAAAATTGTAATTAATAAAAATATGTTTAGCTGTATAAAATAAAAATGGCGAGAGTGACCAAAATAACCTTACTGAAGGCGGTTTATTCTATCTAGCGTCGTCAAGTGTTGTTAGTTCACGCTTTGAATTATGTCGGAGAACATAAAAGTTGTGTGTCGTATAAGACCTTTAAATGATCTAGAAATAGGAAATAAAAGTAAATTTGTTCTTTCTTTTCCCGGTGACGGAAAGACTTGTGTATCAATTGGAGTATGCTGCTTTAAAGCTTCCTTATTTAATTTTGATTTTTAGGGAAAAAATTTTAATTTTGATCACGTAATTCAGCCAAAATGTACTCAGAGCGATGTTTATGAGGTAGTAGCAAAACCTATTGTTGCTGATGTGCTTAATGGTTATAATGGAACTATATTTGCTTATGGGCAAACATCCAGTGGGAAAACATTTACAATGGAGGTAACTGAGTTTTTGGTTTTTATTTTTAGGGTGTTTTGGGTGATCCCTTGCTTCAAGGCGTTATTCCAAGAATAATTCATGACATTTTTAATCATATATATCAAATGGATGAAAACTTAGAATTTCATATTAAAGTAACTTAATTAGTTATTTAAATTGCTTAGGTTTCTTATTTTGAAATATACATGGACAAAATTCAAGATTTACTTGATGGTAAGTTTTTAAAAAAAATAATTTTTAGAATCTAAAACAAATCTACCTGTACACGAGGATAAAGATCGAGTTCCCTATGTAAAGGTATGCTTTCAGGATGTTTCATGCATTTATCAAATTAAATGTTAATAGGGTGCAACAGAGCGTTTCGTGTCAAGTCCGGAAGAAGTTTTTGATGTTATTGATGAAGGAAAAGCAAATCGTCATGTTTCAGCCACTCGTAAGTATTGTTTATTTTTTACAGAAAATTAAAATTTTACTCTAATTTTTAAACTTTTAATTGTGCATATATAAAAATATTTTTAGTTATGAATGAGAGAAGTTCCCGTAGTCATTCCGTATTTATGATTACTGTTCGACAAGAAAATTTGGAAACCCAAAAGAAACTGCATGGTAAATTATACTTAGTAGATTTGGCTGGCAGTGAAAAAGTTGCAAAAACTGGTGCTGAAGGAAGCTCATTAGATGAAGCTAAAAATATCAATAAATCTTTGTCTGCTCTTGGCAATGTTATTAACGCTCTTGTGGAAGGAAGTGTAAGTGTTTAAAGTTTTTGTGTACAGTTTTTTAATTGAATTTATTTGAATGCTGTAATTGAGTTGGAAATTAAAAAATTAACGGTTTTTAATTAATTTTTTCAAAGTTTAAGTTTTATTGTTTTTATTGATAAAAATGAAATCTGTTTGAATATATTGATTGAGTTAATATTTTGACTAACAGCCATGTTGTGGATAAAAATGATTACTGGCGATAAATATTACAAAACTGAATTAGCAATATTGGAATTTTTAATTACTCTCAATGATTATTTTATTTATATCTACAAGTACATTTTGAGCAAAATTTATGTACATTATAATAAGCGTGTAGAAATAATTAGGTCGGACTGATTAGCCATAATTTTTTTGTCTACTGGAAGGTCAAAAAGGCAGAAAACAGGGAGTGACCTTTCTAACATTCGTTGATTAAATAGGGAAATTAAAAAGGTAATTAACAAGAGAACATGAATGTTGCTAATTCACTAGAATATTTTTCCATTTGAACTCTAGTTTTAATAACCGGAGCAAATCTGTTTAAGATCTATATGGTTTTGCTCGTTGTCCTCTATTGAACACACTCGTTTACTAGCTAGTAAAATATTTCGACCATTCCCAGATATTTGTAAGTCTCTTAACATTTATTGGTCATGTATCTCTAGCACAATAAAAAAGACAATTAAAACGGATTGGCCATGTTTTACATAGATCGCCCACTCATCCAGCCAGAATAGCTATGGAAGCCCATCCATTAGCCGGATGGAAAAGAAGGCCAGGCGGTCAACGGAAAATTTGGACGGACATTGTAGCATGCGAACTCAGTTTTTTTTGTTTATGCTAAGCCCCCCACCGCCCAAATGAATTGTTTAAATCGGCGTCTGTTTGTTTACCCTATGCAGCCAACAGAGATCATTGGAGGGGTTTAACTAGGGATGCAATTAACATTTAATGTCAGCACACTTTACAAGTGTCGTTCTTTAAGTACACTTTACAAAAGTTGACATTTTCGCAGACGTTTTGGTATTTTTAGACTATCTTGGGTGATAATAATCGGTGGAGGATGTTTATCCCCGATGATGATGATGATTTGAATTCTAGAACGTTTTTGTCAACTTATGCGTAATTGTAGTGACAAACACCAGTAAAGTACTGAAAAAATTGAGAAAATTGAAGTAAATTTTATAATGCTATTGAATTATACGTTTTTAATTTCTTACACAATTATTATTCTCCGTAATTTCTTGTAAGTGTTTAAATTAGAAGTTTTTTGTTTTTATTAACCTAGTGTACATATAGGTTTTGCATTAAATAATTTTTGTTTAAGCTATCATTCTCCAAGATAATCTTAAAAATTGCAATTTCATTAAGTTTTGAGGTATCTGGAGGCAATTGTACAAATTTGGCGTTTTCACGAGTTAACGATTTTACACTTTCTATGATTAGAAATAAACTAATTTTAAAATTATAGTAAAAATTTTATTATTGTTGTGAAAATATAGACTAGAACATTATTTCCACTAACGGCAAATTTCACAAGCATTATGTTGTTTCAATTTTTTTAATAATTTATTAATAAGTAAAATTTAATTCTACCTAAATGATTATTTCTTGGGTTCTATTTTGATGTATTTGCGTATTTAATTAAAATATTTTGGCTATAAAAATAGAAACTAAAAAAAATTTACACTACAATGAATTTTAATGGTTATGTTTTATACAAGACATTTACAAATAAAAACGATTTTCGGAGGCGTAGTATATATATATATATATATATATATATATATATATATATATGTGATAAAAAAAGCTGTTGTTTTATTTACTAGTTTATAGTGCATATACAGTTGCAATTATTCCAAAACTTGTATAATCATTTAAAAACGTATACTCAGTCTAAGCGTTCATTTTAATTACATGTACTTTAAAATAATTAAATTAAATTCGTTAGATATTTCTTATATACTGCTAATGGTATCGTATTTTATAATTGTACCTATTTTTTGGTGTGCTGAAAGCTACTTTACTGAAATATCTAAACCGATGATATGTACATAGTAACTGAGGCTGCTGGGGTGCTAATGATTCTGAGGATTTGAGTAATCCTTATAAAGTTTTGATTTTCATTGACCGTGATAGTTCTGATTATTATCTCTACGTGGCGCATTTTGGAGTAGGTTTACCCAAGCTCCTTCATTAACCCAGCAGGAACCGAGTGCCCATCGGTATATCTGGTTTTCGCGTTGGTGGATGGATGGAAGCATGCACTTAAGAGGTATCTTAAGGTATACCATATATACCTACTGATCTAGGGGAGGTAACCCTGACATAATTTTTGCGAAACGTAGTGTTGTCACAAGGATGCCATCAATTAATCAAGAAATTTCGTTAGTTTTGCTGATTAAGCTATCAAAGTCGATTGTTTAATATGCTGTACAGTATAGAAATAATGTGCACTCGGAGCACAGCGGTATAACTGGGCTTCCGCTACGGCGGGTGGGTGCAAACATACACCCAAGATACTTAAAAGGTATCTAAAGGTATACGTATATCATATGTAGCCCTTGGGCTAAGGGAGATAACCCTTACAAAAAATCAGGCGGCCTTGTCAATCTTTGCGAACAGTGGCAACGTCACAAGGATGCCGTTTACCAGCCAAGAAACTTTGTTATTTTCCACGTTTGTGTTACGCTTATCAAGCCATCGAAATCGATCGTTTATATATCGTATAAATATGGGAAATAATGAGAAAAAAAAAGAAATAATGAGATGATATCACCATTCAATAATCACAATAATGAAATACATTAATGCACGATCAAACAACATTTAATGACCTATAGGTATTCGAAAATGGTTCTAATATTTCTTAAACTGTTAATCAATTGTGAGAAAGGAGATGAGAAACGAACGTTATGGATTTTAAACGGCTGTGTTCACTTCTGATTAAACTGAATGATTAACTAATTAAACAAAAATAATTACAGTTGTTGATTCAAAACTAATCATTTCAGTATTTGTATATTTATTGGCCTATTGTCAAATTTAATGAGGAAAGTATTTTTTATTTGTTTGTAATTTTTAATATAATTTATATTTTTGCTTAAAACCGTATGCATTTTTTGTTTAACGGATAATTGTTTTAGTATGGCGCATACATATTACATTACGCTTTAATAATTCACTAGATATACATTCAGCACATTAGTACATTTTTCATCATTTATAAAAAATATTACAACAAAATTAGTACACATAATAGTAACAAAATGAACTATACAAAATCATATGATAGTGAATATGCATGTAATCAATAAAATAAATCCGTGGTTATAAACAAGTCATAGTTACTATACTTTAAGCAAGTTATTATAAAGGAGACTAGGATGTGGGATGGGAAAAGTGCCCTTCAATCCTACTTTGATGGGTTTCATAAATTTTATGTTTCATTAATGTTATGGATACATGTGGCAAATATGAGTGGTTTTCATGAACAAGTAAGCTTTCCGGGTATTTTTATAAGCTTTGGATTTGTTAAGAGCTGTTTGTAGTGGATGAATATTATTTTCTTTGATTATCAATCGTAATCGTATACAGGATTTAAAATGTTGGTTAACGATGGAATATTTTATTCCTGTAGATTTAAACATCAAAGATATGCATATTTTTAAAACAGCCTTGTTTTAATAAATTCGAAAAAATTCCAGGTGAGCATTGAAGGATAGGAACAATATTTAACGAACAATGCAGCTATCAACGTTTAGTTAGTGACATGTTCGTTTAGTTGGATTTATTTTAACATGTGTCTTATACCTCATTGTACTTATTGATTTCTTTTTAAAACTAAACTTTACTCGTTTTTCAAATGTAGTTTAATTTTATCAATACACTTTTCTCAACATGAAACTTTTAAAGTAATACGGTGAATCTGCATTTTCCACTGCGCATTCGTTATTATGTGTTCATGACTGAAATCGATATTTGAGGTTTGGTGGAATGATTTTGGATGCGTCACGTAGAGGCAACAGCCACACATTACAATTATTAGTAATTGAGGAATATTAGCAACCCATTTTTCAGCTTATTTAGCATAGAGGGCGGGGTGATCTTATTAGGAAAGTGGTTTGAGTAATGCTCATACAGTCTCAATTTCCAATGGTGGTGATATTCTTGACTGTTCATCCTCCACATGGTGCATCTTGGACTAGGTGCTGGTAGGCATCTAGACTAATAACAGCAGGGTCCGAGTGTACAGTGGTATAACTGGGTTTCCGCTTTAGTGGGTGGGTGCAAGCATACATCCAGGATACTTAAAAGGTATCTTAAGGTATACATCAGGCAGCTTCGTCAATCTTTACTAACAGTGGCGACGTCACAAAGAAGCCGTCTATCAGCCAAGAAACTTTGTTATTCTTCATACGCTTCATTCATTCATTTTGGTTGGTGACGTGGTCACCTCTTCATTATTTCCCATATTTATACGACATGTAGAACGATCGTTTTCGATGGCTTGACAAGCGTAGACAAACGTGAAGAATAACAAAGTTTCTTGGCTGGTAGACGGCATCCTTGTGACGTCGCCACTGTTCGCAAAGATTGACGGGGCCGCCTGATTTTTTGTCAGGGTTATCTCCCTTAGCCCAAGGGCTACATATGATATACGTATACATTTAGATACCTTTTAAGTATCCTGGGTATATGTTCGCACCCACCCGCCGTAGTGGTAGCCCAGTTATACTGCTGTGCACTCGGAATCTGCTGTTATTAGTCTACATGCCTATAGGCACCTAGTCCAGGATGCACCACGTGGAAGACTAACAGTCAGGAATATCACCATCATTGGAAATTGAGACTTTATAAGCATTACTCAAATCCTCAGGATCATTAGCATCCCATACGCTTGTTATGCTGTATAAATATGGTAATCATATTACCAACCAAATTGAAATAAAAAAATGCACATCTCTTCCCCCCCACAATCTTCTGAACTGCTATGCATGAATTGTTTGTATGTTTTCTTAATTGACAGTCCCACGTCCCCTATCGTGATTCCAAGCTAACTCGAATTTTGCAAGAGTCTCTTGGAGGCAATGCTCGCACCACTATGGTCATTTGTTGTTCGCCTGCATCGTACAACGATTGCGAAACCAAATCGACTCTCATGTTTGGCATGCGTGCCAAAACGATCAAAAATATGGTCACCGTCAACGAAGAACTTACAGCCGACGAATGGCGACATCGCTACGAACGAGAGTTGGAAAAGGTGAAAAAGTTGAACATTATTATTAACAAATTGCAAGCCGAATTGAATAAGTGGCATTCGGGTACGTGTGGCATGTTAAGTATTTCGATGTGTGTGTGTGTGTATGTGAAGTAGAATATTGGAACGTTTCCTTTAGAAAATAGATCAATGTGAACATGCATTTTAAAAGATCATTTTTGCATATACTAAATTTCAAGTTATTATGATGATGGCAATATTTCTAATTGTATCTTACCCCCCCCCTTTGCGTTGTAGGCGAGTCGGTTTCGCAGTCCGAATGGTTTACCGAAAATCAATATCGTACAGCAATTGAAGAAACGAAAGATTCGATGACTGCGTCAACAACTGCCAATGCCACTTCTCAGCCCGGTCCTTTACCATCGTCTGGTCAGCTGACTACCGGTATTGATTTTTTTTAAAAATTTTATGTTTGCACGAGAAACGCGCATCTTTCAGCCAGTGGGGACATGGTTTAGCGAAGCCGAACGCGTGGGCCGGTGGTGGGATTCGAACCCCGATGCCCACCCAGGTCAGAATTCGAGCGCTCGACCTCTAGACACCACCCCGGCATACTATTCTTGTTGTTGACGGGAAAGGCGCTTTTTTTTACCACGTGGACATTTTAGCGAAGCGGGCCGGTGGTGGGCAGATCGAACCCCCATGTCTGTCCAGGTTTGGGTCGAGTGTTATACCACTGGATCACCCCGGAACAATAATACTATCGACCAGTACTATTTGGCTATAATTCCTCGTATTGCAATTTTGTCAAATAGTGTAGCAGTTTGTAGTTTATTGAACAGATCTAGGAAAACAAACAATTTAAAACAATATTTTATGATTCGTGGTTGGTGATATAGTTACCCCCCTGTATTGTTTTTCCGTGTAACACACCGTTAGCTTGTAAAATCAATTGCAGTACAATTAAGCTTCGGTTTTGGCAGATGCGTGCAAACATATACCTGAAATAATTATAAGGGTATATTAAGGGTATGCGTATTCCATATTTAGCTGTTGAATTGAAGTGTTCATTCACTACACATATGTACCTGTACTGCATTTCGAATTAAAAAAAATATACTTAAAATAGAATTGTTACTGTTTAAGGTATTTTGGTGTAATTTGCAATGTATGATGACTGATTCATATTTTATTTCAAATCGAAACCATGTTTATCAATTATATAATAATAACAAATCATTATATTATATAATAACAATAATAATAATAGTAATAATAATAGTAAAAATAGAAATAATGATAGAACAAACAACAACAAAGTTGGTGCCAAAAACACCTCTTTATTAGTTCCAAGTTTTCAAAGCATCACGAATAATTCCTTTCCATTGTTCACGGTTTTCGGAGGCGTGTACCGATATGTCAGTCCAGCGACTTTGCCATTGTTTCCAAGATAAAGTCCCGGCCAAAATAGGGTGAAGATCGTCCCGAACAGCGTCCATCCAAGTACGTTTTGTGACCACCTTTCCTTTTCTTCCAATCGGCATTTGGACAAGCTAAAGTTACGGGAACGTGAGATTGCATCGCAATTTTTACGAAGAAAGTGTCTAAACCAGCCCAATCTACGTTGTCGCGTTACCAAAGAATGAAGTTGATGAAACTGGAGGTCACCTCGAATTGGGCGGTTATTGATTTTTTTTTGTCCAGTCCCCCTTGATACGGATGATGCAAAATGAGTGTTGTGCCAAATATATCTGAGACATTTTGCCTCAAATTTGTTGAGCTTTATGATTTCTGACCCTGTAAGAGTCCAGGTTTCAGCTGCGTGGTTGGTGATAATAGTCACCTGTTTATTATATTTCTACATGTCCACTGCATAAAATCGATTTAAATGGTTTTATAGGCGTTATAAGTGTAGGATGAAATCGTTGTGATGTCGCCACTGTTCGCAAAGGTTGACGATGCCGCCTGATTTTCTGTCGGGATTAACTTCTTTAACCCAACGACTACATTTGGCATACCGTATACCTTAAGATATCTTTTAAGTACTACCCATCAAGGCAGAAGTCCAGTTATACTGCTCTGTTAAGTGTACCTAGTCTAGGATGCACAACGTAGAGCTATCAGTATCATTGGAAAATTTAAAACTTAAAAATTTTTACTACTTCAAACGCATCTTTCGGCTGAGGACATCTGGGTGAAACCGATCGTGGGCCGGTAATGCGAATGATCGCACCCATCTTCACCCAGTTTCGACTCGAGTGTTGTACAGCTAGATACTTGAAAGTCAGTCATGGGACTCCCCCTTCTTCTCGACACGAAGATTACTAAAAGTCATTGTACTTTTCTACCGTATTCCACTTTTCAAGGTCGACCTGCCAATGTATCGGCTTCGTTGGGCGCTCCCAATGCTGGCGGTGCTGTGAGTGCCGTGGGCGACGAACAGTTGCAATTGATTTATCAACAGCTGGACGAAAAAGACGACGAAATTAACAAACAGTCGCAAAATATTGTCTACTTGCGACAACACATGGAACAACAGGAGGCACTGATCGAAACGATTACGAAGGAACGCGACACGCACTTGGCAGAATTTACTTGTCTCCATGTAAGTGATTGTGGTTTGTAAGATAGCATGACTTTGTTTATTGTATTTCAATGTTACTGGCTAGAAAAATTAACAGGCTGTCTAAGTTACGTTTAATAGTGGCCAATTCCAACAACCGATTTTTTTGGGCGGTCTACTGTCAGATGTCCGCAAATCCAGGGGACTGGGACTGGGGTAGATTGGTTCATTTCTAGACTGCGTTTATTTGCATTTGGGGGCAGTGAAAAAGGTGTCCTTCGTTGTAATTCATTTTCAATAGATTTTCAAGATGACTAACCTTGTTCTTTTCAATGTTCCTTGTTTGTTTCACCCCCCCCCAACTTATGTAGGCCACAATGTTGCATTTGTGATTTTTATTTTATTCTTTACTAGTGGATTACGCATGGTTTAACCTATTTTTGGTGTAATTGTTTTACAATGATATTCAAATATTTTGCATGTATCGTTTGCTTTAAGTAATTTTATGACTGTTTTTCTAGTAACCTATGTTGTATGAATTTGATATTTATGTTGATAGTCTAACACAGAGGGTCATTTAAATGGGCGTCCGTCGGTTTACTCCTATGCAGTCAACAGAGATTATTGGAGAGGGCGGTAATTAACATTCAATGTCAGCACACGTCAAGTGTCGTTCATTAAGTACACATTGCAAAAGTTGATGTTTTTGCAGACGTTTTGGTATTTGGACTAGCCTGGGTGATAATAACCGGTGGGGGGGGGGATGTTTATTCCCGATGATGGTGATCATCATTCAGTTTTCTCCAGTTACTTTTACATTTTATTTTTACTACTTTAAATGGTTTGACCAAGTGGATATTTTAGCGAAGCCGAATGTAGGCCCGAATTTGGTGCCAGAGTGGGGTGGGGTGAGATCGAATCTATACTCACCCAAGATCGTATCGAGTTCTATACCGCATTATAGATCTGGCGTAGAGGTTTTATTGTTGGATGTCCTTCCTGTCTGCATGCTTGGGATTGGCTAGATCGGTTCCTCTTTGATCCCCTCTAAACAGAGTAACATTCATTCTTGTTCTATCGATTGTTATTCTTGTCACTGTCCATTCAATCCACCACCAGGCCGAAAATCAGTCGAGCAAGGAAGAGGTCAAGGAGGTGCTCCAAGCTCTCGAGGAATTGGCCATGAATTATGACCAAAAGACGTTGGAAATCGAAGCTAAGACGAAGGAATTGGAAGAAGCGCAGGAAGCACTTGTCCAACAAACGCGTCAAATGCACAGCAGGGAAAGCGAATTGACCCAATTGAAAGATACGCACGTCAATCAGAAGAAGAAATATACCGACATCATGTCGAGTTTGATGAAAGATTTGACCGATGTGGGCGAATCGCTGAATGATCAATTGACGGTGAGTTGTTGTTTGAAAGAATGTGGTTTGTTTATTTATTCATTTAAATTTATGTTCTGACGGGAAACGCATCTTTTAGCAGGGGATATTTGCGCGAAGCCCAAGCGTCCTCAAATGCAAGTGGGTGATTCCTTCCACTGGGACCTTACTATATAGGTCCTTGCATACTGTCAGGTTTAATTTTAATGGGTTACATACAAATATATATTGTTTAAGGGATGCTAATGATCCTGAGGATTTGAGTAATACTTATACAGTCTCAATTTCCAATGATGGTGATATTCCTGACTGTTTGTTCTCCATGTGGTGCATCCTGGACTAGGTGCCTATAGGCATGTAGACTAATAACAGCAGGGTCCGAGTGCACAGCAGTATAACTGGGCTACCGCTACGGTGGGTGGGTGCGACATATACTCAGGATACTTAAAAGGTATCTAAAGGTATACGTATACTATATGTAGCCCTTGGGCTAAGGAAGATAACAATGACAAATAATCAGGTGGCCTCGTCAATCCTTGCGAACAGTGGCGACGTCACAAGGATGCCGTCTACCAGCCAAGAAACTTTGTTATTCTTCCACATTTGTTACGCTTATCAAGCCATCGAAATCGATCGTTTGCTATGTCGTATAAATATGGGAAATAATGAAGAGGTGACGCCACGTCACCAACCAAAATGAAATGAATAAATATTGTTTAAACTTTAACCGCTGTATTTAAGCATTAGTAGTACAACACTGTTACATTAAATATTAACTACTTAATTAGAAATTGTCTAAAATGTTTTGACGTGAAACGCGCATCTTTCAGCCGTGGACATTTGTGCGAAGCCCGCATTTAGTGGGTCGATTGTAGGATTCGAACCCCGATGCCCACCCAGGTCCAAGTCGACCGCTGTACCGCCAGACCAGCCCGGCACATATTGAGCAATAAAGACGGCTATTGATGTGTTTAACTTGACTCAATATTTTTGACAGTTTTTTTTTTTGAAAATTAAAAAAATTTAGCTTAATTATTAATTATTCAAAAATATAGTGCAAATTGGTATGTATTCATGTTAACACTCGTTATGTTATTTCATTTAAATTCAAATTTTTTTAACTAGAAATAATTAAAGTTTAGTGGTTGTCATTGCCAGCATGTGAAATGATGTCATGCAACATTTTTTTGTTGTTTTATAAGAACAAAAACAATTTTTTTAAAAACTAAATCGATATATATATATATATATATATATATATATATATATATATATATATATATATATATAACTTTGTGCTGTGCAAATACAGAACTGACAAAAAGGTCACCGCATGGTTTTCCGTTATTTTACAAGTATGCTTACTTCTTCTTTGAATGTTTTGAGACGGGAAATGCGCATCTTTCATCAGTGGGGACATTTTGGCGAAGCCGAACGTAGGTCCGCGCAATTGGTGGGTCGGTGGGGTGGGATTCGAACCCCCCGATGCCCACCGATCGGTCGACCGCTAGACCACGCCGACAAATCATTTCCATTATTCTAACGCGTGCCTATAACAGCGTCGAGTAGTTGGCTTTTGTTTTATTGTGCAGAAGACAAAAAATGTGAATTTTTTTGTACTGTAAAGAGTTTAAATATCAAAATGCAATGTACTTAAATTGCATTGTATTCATTTCATTTTGGTTGGCATTTATACGGCATAGTAAACGATCGACTTCGATGGGCTGATAAGCGTAACACAAACGTAGAGGAATAACGAAGTTTCTTGGCTGGTAGACGGCATGCTTGTGACGTTGCCACTGTTTGAAAAGATTGATCACGTTACCTGATTTTTTACCAGGGCTATCTCCCTTAGCCACTTCCTGCAGCAAAAGCCCAGTTGTTTCCTGTGCACTCGGACTCTGCTGTTGTTCGTCTAGATACCTAGGAGCGCCTAGTCCAGGATGCACTACGTGGAGGACGAACAGTCAGGAATATCACCATCATTGGAAATTGAGACTTTATAAAGCATTACTCAAATGCTCAGGGTCATTAGCATCCTATTTTGAGCATTTGGGTATTGTTTATTTATTGTGTGGTTTGTGACGCCTCTTCATTATTTCTATATTTGTATGGTATAATAAACGATTGTCTTCAATGGAATATCACCATAATTGGAAATTGAAACTTTATAAGCATCACTTAAATCCTCAGGATTATTAGGATCCCTACAATTATTAAATATTGAAAAATATGGTGTATATTTGTATGTTTTTATGAGCAACAATTGTTTGATATTGAAATAATGAACAGGCCATCGCGCTTGATATTCATTTCCTGACTCAACCGGTGTAACATTCGATTTTGCGTTTGTTCCGTTTTTCTAGAAGCCAATGGTCGGAGGCGCCGAACGCTTGGACGAAGAATTCACCATCATGCGTTTGTACATTAGCAAAATGCGGACCGAGGCCAAGTCGCTGCAAAGCCGCGTGCGTCAGTTGGAAGAGGAACGCGTCCAGCATGTCCAATTGATGGGCAAGAGTGACGAGGAGTGCAAGGAATTGCGCGTTCGAATCCAGTCGGTACGTTGCGACGGGGGGGGCCGGGGGGGGTCCCAGGTCATTGTTTGTGCCGGTGCCAGTGCCAATCCGGTTGAGATGGGAGGACTGTTTGAGTACAAGGTTGGCAACCTAACCTCTAAAATAGTAATATTGGTAAAGTGACAACACGACACCTTTTTATTGAACTACAGCAAATAAGTGAAAGCAACATGCGATTCTGAAGGATGTCCATTTTCGACATGCATGATTTCCAAAGTCGAACGTTGGCCTGCATCTATTATTATTATTATTATATTGATATTATTATTATTATTATTACTACTGATATTATTATTATTATTATTATTATTATTATTATTATTATTATTATTATTATTATTATTATTATTATTATTATTATTATTATTATTATTATATTATTATTATTGTTGTTATTATTATTTATTACTATTGTTATTATTATTATTATCTATCTATCTGTTATTATTATTATTACTATTATCTATTACTATTGTTATTATTATTATCATCGATTATTATTATTATTATTATTATCTATTATTATTATTATTATTATTATTATTATTATTATTATTATTATTATTATTATTATTATTATTATTATTATTATTATTATTATTATTATTATTATTATTATTATCTATTACTATTGTTGTTATTATTATTTATTACTATTGTTATTATTATTATTATCTATTATCTGTTATTATTATTATTACTATTATCTATTACTATTGTTATTATTATTATTTATCTTTATTATTATTATTATTATCTATTATTATTATTATCTATTATTATTGTTATTATTATCTATTATTATTATTATTATCTATTATTAATATTATTATTATCTTTATTATTGTCTATTATTATTATCTATTTTCGTGATGCATGATTTTCAAAGTCGAACGTGGGCCTGCATCTAGTGCCTGTGGTGGAGATAGAACCCCTATTCGTTCACGTTCGAGTCAAGTGCTGGGCAGCTAGACTAGTCAAGCCACATGCAATCGTTTTGGTATGTACACACAGGCTTTTGCCTTTTGATACATAGTCCTTCTTTTAAGATCGGATCGCTGTGTCTGGTCAGGCCAACGAATAATTTGGACGGACATTGTAGCTCGCGATTTTAGTTCCTTCATTTATGCTAAGCCACGACTACGTCCAAATGAATTACTTAATTGGGCGTCTGTTTGTAGTTTATAGAGTTCACTGGAGGGCTATGTAATTAACACGCAAAGTCAGCATACTTCCAAGTGTAATTGTTTCCTTTATCATTCATTCAGTTCGAAGTGAAGATGAATTCGTTGACAGACAAAATAGACGAATCGGAATCGCGCAAGCGGCATCTGCAGGAGCGCGTCGACGAATTGAACGCCGAAGTGGCCAAGTTGCGCGCCAACGAACAGTTCATTTCGGAAGCGGCCGGTTCGCACAACGAACAAGTTTTGGCCGGTCAGTCGTCGATCAAAGCCAAGTTGGACGAAGAATTCAAGCGCCAGTCCGAACTCTACGCGACCCAAATCAAGGATTTGCGGTCCGAACTCGAAGCCAAACAAAAGAAGTTGGAAGAATGCGTCGAGTGCGTATTTTCAATCCACCCCCATCACTCTAATTGTGATGTGTTTTGTTTTCGAATCAAACGTTGGTGGCAGAGCTAAGACGTCTTGATTCGTTCCAAGGGAACTAATGATCCTGAGGATTTGAGTAATGCTTTATAAAGTCTCAATTTCCAATGATGGTGATATTCCTGACTGTTCGTCCTCCACGTAGTGCATCCTGGACTAGGTGCCTATAGGCATGTAGACTAATAACAGCAGAGTCTGAATGCACAGTGGTATAACTGGGCTTCCGCTACGGCGGGTGGGTGTGAACATATACCTAGGATACTAAAAAGGTGTCTAAAGGTATACGTATACCATATGTAGCCCTTGGGCTAAGGGAGATAACCCTGACAAAATTAGGCATATGGTAAATGGGATACTAATGATCCTGAGGATTTGAGTAATGCTTATAAAGTCTCAATTTCCAATGATGGTGATATTCCTGACTGATCGTCCTCCACATGGTGCATCCTGGACTAGGTGCGAACATACATCCAGGATACTAAAAAGGTATTTAAAGGTATACGTATACCATATGTAGCTCTTGGGCTACAGTGGCGACGTCACAAGGATGCCGTCTACCAGCCAAGAAACTTTGTTATTCTTCCACGTTTGTGTTACGCTTATCAAGCCTAATCGGTTGCATATGGTAAATGTATACCTTAAGACCCCGTTTAAGCGGAAGTCCAGTGAATGCCCAGTTATACCGCTGTGCATTTGGTCCGTGCTGTTATTAGTCCAAGATGTACTACATGGAGGATGAACAGTCAGGAATATCATTATCAGTGGAATTTGAGACTTAAAAAGCATCTTCAGGATTAACAACAACAACATCGGGATGTTAATGATTTGAGTAATGTTAATAAAGTCTTAATTTCCAATGATAGTGATATTCCTCACTGTGCCTATAGGCATCTGGATTAATAACAGCAGGGACCAAGTACACAGCGGTATAACGGGGGATTCAAGGTACTTAGAGTATGTATTTACCATATGCAGTCGTTAGATTGACAAAAAATCAAGCAGTTTCGCAAATTTTTACAAACAGTAGTGCCATCACAAGGATGCCGTTTATCATTATAAGAATAACGAAATTTCTTCGCTGCTAGACGGCATGCTTGTGACGTCGCCACTGTTTGAAAAGATTGATCACGTCACCTGATATTTTGTCAGGGTTATCTCCTTTAGTCACTCCCTGTAGCAAAAGCCCAGTTGTACCGCTGTGCACTTGGACTCTGCTGTTGTTAGTCTAAATGCCTAGGGGCGCCTAGTCCAAGATGTACCACGGATGACGAACACTCAGGAATATCACCATTATTGGAAATTGAGACTATATAAAGCATTACTCAAATTATTATTATTGTTATTATTATTATTATTATTATCATTATTACTATTACTATTATTACTTTTATTATTCCCCCACCTTTTCAGCGAATTGAACAATTTGAAATTCCAAGGCGAAAAAGCCAAAGAGGAATTGGCTCTTTTGAAGTCCGAATGCGACGAAAAGTCACACCGACTCGACACGTTGGAAAAGGCCCAAGAAAAGGCCGACCAAGCCAAACAGGATCTCAAGGGTTTGGAAGAAACCGTGCTCAAGGAATTGCAGACATTGCACAATCTGCGTCGGTTGTTTGTCCAAGATTTGAACAGTCGCATTAAAAAGGTACCGTTCCATCCTTTATGATGGGTTGGTGTTTATGGTCAGTATTATCCATTTGGCTTTGCCCCCCCACCCAACCTCGGTTTCTTTTACCTCCTACGTCCATTGCCAATATTCTTTTTGTTACGTAGTTTTCTTCTCTTTGTAGAATGTAACCGTACTACCTCAAACTTTTGTTATAAGCTGCAATGGTCAAGATGTGAATAGTCGCATTGGAAAGGTACGGTTGTGGAGTGGGGAAAGAGAAGGTGAGGTCGAATGGAGCATTTGGTTCCATTTATTTTTCTTCTCATTATCAGCTTTATCCTCTTTTATAA
Source organism: Cardicola forsteri (assembly GCA_025895645.1). Lineage (NCBI taxonomy): Eukaryota > Metazoa > Platyhelminthes > Trematoda > Strigeidida > Aporocotylidae > Cardicola > Cardicola forsteri. The sequence continues at coordinate 47,626 of JAKXYG010000654.1, forward strand.
AGAGCTGCTGTTTCCGGTAAGCGATTTCCATTTGGTTTTGCGTCAATCTTTGTCAGCTCCTTATCGATCATTTCTGCTTGTCTACACTTTCTTCTGATAGCGTCATTTTCTATTCTGTCCGGGTGTTAGGCGGATTAGCGTTCAAGTGAGCTTCCTTATTATCTGAATACTTTGACTTGCTAACCCACTAGTCTCAGGGTTCAAAACAAGAACACAACACAAGGCTTAGACCAGAATCAAATATTCCAAGTTACACATAACATATATATAGGAGTGGACTTGTTATCCACTCCACTGGCTGGCTGTCACACATTTGGACTTTATTACGATAAGTCCACTTATCGATCGTGATTCGGTGTTGTCCCAACACTGTCTGATTTGGACAGTCCCGACGACCACCACGTCGGGCTTTCCCAATAAAGCCAGTTTACGATAGGCAAATCCCTAATGCCTAGTTTATTTCATGTTTGCACGAGAAACATGTCTTTCAGCAGTGGGGACATGGTTTAGCGAACGGGCCGAATGTGGGCCGGTGATGCGATTCGAACCCCGATGTCCACCGAGGTCCGAATTCGAGCACTCGACCCCTAGACCACCATCACTGCGGTCTTCAAAAGTTTTCTTGGAGAGGATCAGAAATGAACGGATCTAGTCAGTTGCATGCCTCAATTTACGTGGTGCTTCCTGCACTAGGTGTCCATAGGCATCTGGACTAATAACAACAGGGGTAGAACTGGGCTTCCGTTACGGCGGGTGGGTGTGAGCATACACCAGCCTTGGGCCAAGAAAGACAACTGTGATAAAAAATCAAGCAATTTGGTCAGTCATTGTAACCGATGGCGCTGCCTAGGCGTCGCCATGAATGTCGAGTAGAAATTGGAAATAAAATGCCGACTCTTTTGGGGCGCGTTTAGTTTTGGTGCAATTTTTGCAACGAATTGATTTACAGAAATCGATACAGATTGGTTAAATTATTTTGTTCTATATTATCTTAATTAGGGTGGGTGGATATAAGTATGTCATACGTGTTTGGTACTTGTACTTTTTACCAAACTATTCTTGATACCACCCCACCACCACATTGAAAATATGAATGAAATATTTTAGCAAAATCGATACGGTTTTGTTTATCATTATTATCGTTAAATTCAAGGTTAGATAAAAAGTTATGCTTTTTCGGTTGTTTTTTTTTCAATTTAAAGAAACAATTAAATCATTTGCCAACATTGATTATATATATATAACTGAAATTAGCTGAATACTTGCATCTGGTCCTGTATTTAGTTCCGAAACGCCAAGACAAGGGGATGCCAATGATACTGAGGATTTGAGTAATGCTTATGGAATGACTCTGATAATCCCCTCCATCTAGTGTATCTTGGATTAAATGCAAACAGGCATCTAGACTAATAACAGCAGGGTCCGTGTGTACAGCGGTATAACTGGGCTTCCACCACAGCGAGCATACACCCAGGATACTTAAAAGGTATCTTAAGGTATATGTATAATCCTGACAAACAATCAGATGGCCTTGTCAATCTTTGCAAGCGGTGTGCGACGTTACAAGAATGCCGTTTATCCACCAAGAAACTTCGTTATTATTATTATACGTTTGTTATCCATCGTATTGAAATGGAAAATAATGAAGAGGTGACCATGTTACCAATCCAAAAAATAAAATGAAATGATGTTCTTGTTGACGTGTCCTAGAATCACGCATCGTGATATTACTGACTGTGCTGCATCCTAGACTAGGTGCCCATAGGCATTTCGAGATATACGCAGTTGGATTTAGAGAGAGAGAGAGCCAGAGGATGCCATATACGTCCGATTAAATTTCTGTATATCGTCCTACCTTTGTTATACTCATCAAGCCATCGGAGTCAATCAAATGTACAATTAATGAAGAGGAGACTGCGTTACCCATCGTGTAAAGGCTAAATCAATGAATTGTTTAGCAACTCATTTTGACAGTTTATTTGAATACTAATTAGTTTACTTTCTTCTTTTAAAATGAATGACTTAATTATGATTATTAACCCGTCAAAGAAATTTGATGTTTGACTGACATCTGCCAGTTGATTGTTTATATTTATACAAAACAAAAACAAAGTCGTAATTATTAATAGTAGTTGGTAATTATAATTACTTAATTGTTTTGAGCTTTATTCAAAAAATGCAATAATTTCAAACACTCTAATTTAAAATTAACTAAATTTATTATTTTAACATTAAGATGACTTTCTTCAATCATTCAACTGTCATCCTAACAACAGTGATGCATTATTGCAAGTAATATTCGCACTAGCGTCGCGAGTCACATTCCGCCTTGTTTGAGTTCTGAGAATGGTGTTTCTGCTTTGTCGACCAATGAATCGAAACCATTCATCTTCATGAAAAGACGAACACATTTCAGATCACCTTTTCTCTGTAGCAATGCTATCCCTATTTGGTGACAATACTCAGGATAACTCTCGACTATCTGTTTGGTTTGTGATTGCTTATTTGACACTATCCGCCACTTGTGACTGATTGGTAAAATGCGGGCCCGCGTTCGGTTTCGTTAAAATGTCCACTGCTGAAAGATCCGCGTCTCCCGTCACAAACATATTTAAAGTAGTAGTGCGGTACAGCGCTCAAATTTGGACCTCGGTGGGCATCGGGGTTCGAATCCCATCACCGGCCCACGTTCGACTTCGCTAAACCATGTCCACTGCTGAAAGATGCGTTTCTTGTAAAACATTCAAAGCAATAAACATTTAAAAAATAGGGAAAACCTTCCAAGGTAATTATCTAATGATTTTATTTTAATCCCTCCCCCCCATCGCCATCAGTCTACCATGCGCCTGCAATCGACAGCCAATACAAACACGGCCACAGCCACGACGACTCCTGCGGCCGGAACCGACGCCGCCACCGGTGCCGGTCCAGTCATCAACGCCGAAGATTTCGAAGATGATGAGGATGACGAAGCGACGTTGGTCGGATCGCTGGCTCAGCGCGAAAAGATTCTGTTTTTGGAAACCAACCTGGACAAGTTGACCAAAGTGCACAAACAGCTGGTTCACGACAACGTCGAGTTGCGCTGCGAACTGCCCAAATTGGAAAAACGACTCAAGGTACGCATAGTGCTTGGCTCGACGTTTTTCGTGTGGGGCACGTGCGCGACTGTGATTGAGTAGAGTGTGGTGATATTGGTAGCTGTCACCTTCACGTAGTGCATTGTGGACGAGTCGACAGCAGTATTACTGAGAGGATAGGATACTTGAAGGGTATTGTGAGGTATACTCATCACTTTTTACCAACTGTCACAACGGTGCCTTCTGCTACGTTTGTTATGCTTATCAAGTCCCATCGATTCTTGCTTGCTTTGGCTAAAATAAGCTTTTCATGAATCAATCAATCAATAACAATAATATGTAACTAGTGACACACACATTTCTAGACTGCTCTTCTGAAGCAAACACATGTGTCTGATTGCCTACCGACTGCAGTGAATAGAAATAAAGTGAGGGGCTGTAATTAACATTTCAAGTTAAGTGTCGTTTATCTAGTGTACACTGTTTTGAAAGTTTTTCTGGTAATTTGGTCTACCCTGGGCGATGATGATGGCGGTTTTGCATATGTAACTAACTAGTGGCACACTCTTCTGTGAATGCCTTTTGGTAAGGGAACACCATTACTTTACTGTCCATTTTGTTGCAGAGCACTGTCGAACGCGTACGCAGTTTGGAGCTGTCTCTGAAAGAAGCGAAGGAAGGCGCCATGAAAGACCGGAAGCGCTACCAAAATGAAGTCGAGCGTATTCGCGACGTGGTTCGCCAGCGCAACGTGACAACTCGGCGGGGTCAAGGCCAAATCGCCAAACCCATCCGGGCTGGTCATGCTCCCAACAGCCCGATGGCTGCTGGTGGACCTACAGCAGAACACAAGGCCGTTATACGGCCTAACGTAATTTCTACATGATTATGGATCTCTTCTGATTTATTTTACACACACATACACATCTATATACTCGTATATTTGCTCTTTTTTATGTGGGACACCATTTCCCACTATTCTATATCAATCATCTATTTTGGGTGTGCTGATAGTGTGTCTAAAATGACATTTATTTAGTCTTGGTTCTTTATTTGTTATTTTCTTTCATCATTTGTTGACTACTACGCAATTGTTTCTTTTTTGTCGGTTTTATCAGTCTGTGTCAGTCGAAGTAGAGATGCCTCAAACTTTGTATAATGACTAGTACCTTAAAAAGTTCACTTTACCGGTTAATTTTTATCGATTTCTTTTCTACACGGCTTTCAATTATACACACACACACACAAACTTGGAATGAGATTTGAACTATATACGGTGCGTGTTGTTTGGGTCAGATTGAATATTATGGTAAACCGTTTTTTTTCCCAAACAATATCATTTTCTGCTGATACACGAATGTATTGCACACACCATACAAATACCTGCCTTGCACCTTTTTTGTCCGCGTTCTGGACAAAATCGTGAATGCAGTTGTTTATTTATATTTGATGACAATAAGCAGCTATTTTGAGAGTTTCTTGTAATGCATATATATATATATATATATATATGAATTTCGTTTTCTCGTTAACAATGTTAGAGTAATGGAGCAAAGCCTTTATTATTTACGTTTATATATACATATTTATATAAATAAAGAGTGAAGTATATAGATTGATGGTGTGTTTCATTTTTTATTGATTTTTTGCTACTCATTTGTCTGTGCATATCTTCACCATTACTATTATTGATTGATTGATTACCAACATGTATGGTCAGCTGTTTTTCCGATTTTATTTGTTTTGCCATAATAATTATTTAAAACAAATCCACTTGTTTGTTTTATGATGCTATCGTGTCGGAAGTAAAAAGATGCACTAATGTGATAATTTTGTTTATTCGTTTATGATTTGTGTTTTGTCTTGAAATTGGCAATATTGGGTCAACAAAAAAATTACATGTATGTGTGTGTGTGGGAGCGCGTGCGTATTTAGGCGGCGGTGGGGGGGGAGAGCATTTACATCAAGCAACGATTGGAACTATATAGACACGGCAAAAAAATGAATAAAATTTCGAAAAAAATCAATCGTTGAATAGGGATAAAACAGAACACAAGCAAATGTATGTGTGTGTATGTATGTTCGATTGACAGGGGTGGATATGAAAGCGATCGTTGGTTTTGACGGCCCATAGTCATCACGTGGTGGTGTAGTTGGAAAGTTGACTGTCTGCAACAGTTGGATCGTCGATGAGGAATTTCAAAATGTCCGACAAAGATACTATGCCCGTCACGCGGCGGTCTTCATCCACGACTACCAGTCGGTGAACCTGCAGTTGGAAATGAAACATGGAGGTGTAAATGGGAGGGGAATCGTTAATAACTCATTGTGAGACTGGAAAATGCCTGGTGTGGGGAAGATGGAGTTCTTCCTGTCATGAAGCTTAAAAACGAGTTACTAAAGCTCTCGGCATATGAAAATTTGTGGTTAAAATAGGCGTATCATACGTAGAAGAATAACAAAGTATCTGGGCTGGTAGATGGCATCCTTGAGACGTCGCCATTGTTCGTAAAGTTTGACAAGACAATGCTTGAACCAATCCACCGAAGTGAAAGCTCAAGTATGCCGCTGTGCAGTCCTAGGTGTACAACATAAGTTGGTGGCAGAGCCACCTCTTCACTTATTCCCAGTTTGACTAGCTTCTCGAATTCCTACAAGGTATCTTAGGGTATACGTATACCATATGTAGTCGCTAGAATAAGTCAGACGGCCTCGTCAATCTTTGCGAACAGTCACAAGGATGTCGTCTACCAGCCAAGAAACTTCGTTATTTTTCTACGTTTGTATGGTTATCAAACCATCGAAGTCGATCGTTTTAAGTGCCGTATAAATATAGAACATAATGAAGAGATAATCGCGTCACCAACTGAAATGAAATGAGTGAACATAATTAGCACGACGTGGTGCAGTTAATTCAAAAGGCTCGGAGTAGGTATGAGGAAATTTTCATTTCTATCTTGTCAACGGTTAGATAGTTGAAAAGGAAAGTGGTGCCAGTTCTTGATAATTTATCCAACTGTGCTTGCTAAGCAATGCATATGTGTAGTTTGTATAAAATTACCAGAAGCAACCCCATGTTTCAACATATCTGAATATGTGACTTTCTAATCACACAATAATGTACAAATGTGAATGAAGATGGTATTTGTAAATTGAAAGATTGATTGTTACTCTTCTCACATCATCAAACCACATGACACTGACAGCAGCATCATGTTTGACTATTCACGTTGAATCATTCATGTAGCTTATTTGTACGTGTGTGGTCTTTTGAAAGACATGGCTTTTGGGCCAATTCTTGCCATTTAAACTTGGTCCTACTTTTAATTAAATTAGTTGAATATGCTTCATTATTTTCCATATTTCTACGGCATAGCAAACGATCGATACCGGTGGCTTGATAGGCGTAACAAATGTGGAAAAATAACGAAGTTTCTTAGTATGGACCAAATGTACAGCGATAGAACAAGGCATCCCGTTTGGGTGTAAACATACACCCAGGATAGTCAAAAGGTATCTTAAGGTATGCGTATACCGTATGTAGGCGTTGGGTTTAGAGGAGATTATTTCGACGAAAAGTGGCCACGTCACAAGGATGTCGTTTACCAGTGATAAAACTTTGTTATTCTTGTCCGCTTGTTACGTATTTATCAAGCCATCAACATCGATCCTTTTTCTATGCCGTACACATAGGAAACTAATGACGAGGTCACTATGTCACCAAACACAATGAATTATTCAAGTATTATTTTAAAAATTACATACAATTCAAACAAAAAACCGATCATTTAAATGAATCCTTATTTCTAAACTAGCTCATTATAAATATCTAGAATAGAAACAGCAGGAACCAATTGCACAGCGGTATAACTGGGCTTATACTAGAGCGGGTGGGTACATGCATGCATGGTACATCCAGGATACTATACCATATGTAGCCGTTGGGCTAAGGGAGATAACCCTGACAAAGAATCGGGTGACCTCGCCAATGTTTGCAAACGTCACAAGGATGTCGTCTACCTCAACGTTTGTGTTTCGCACTTAGCACTCCATCAAAGCCAATCGTTTGCTATGTCGAATAAATATGGAAAATAATGACGAGGTGATCACATGATCACCAATTACATAAATATTAATTGATCAAAGAAGACAATAATAAATAACATACAATATTCCACATTATTATTTAGTCAAAACTAACAATGAAAGCGTCATATTTTAAAGTCGACCAATGTATGGGCAATTTGCACAATTTAATTTATTACTCTAAATTACGTGCTTTTACTGAAAATTTTGAAAAAACACCATCCAATGGCATTAATCAAGGTTAACAATTGAAAAAATGTATAATATGGATACATTTTTTATTACCTTATATATATATATTAATAGGCTTCTACAATTAATGATTTGACTAATGCTTATAAAGTCTCAATTTCCCATATGTGCCGGGGTGGTCTAGCGGTATAGCGCTCGAATTTGGACCTCGGTGGGCATCCGGGTTTGAATCCCACCACCGGCACTAAAATGCGGGCTCACGTTTGGCTTCGCTAAAATGCCCACTGCTGAAAGATGTTTCTAGTAAAACATTCGAAGTAGCAAACATAATAATAATATTGTGATACTCCTCCACGTGATACATTGTAGACTAGGTGCCCCTAGGCATCTAGACTAATAACAGCAGTGACCGAGTGTAGAGCGGAATAAAGTGGCTTCCGCTTTGGCAGGTTATTAGAAGGTACTTCCATGTATATGTATGCCATATGTAGTCAATTTTAAACACCAGTGCTTGAATTGTTGTTGACCAAGTGAACATTTGAATGAAAAATTCACGAGAAAGGTTGACCTTGACAACTAGCAGAACCATTCGGGCAAGATCTAACTGAAATGCAAGTTTCACGACGAATCGAACGAAAATATTCGAACACATGGAATCATTATGTTGCTCCATGTTCGTTTCGAATTATAGGACTTGGTTGTTGTTGTTTTTTAAACTGTAATTGTTATCCTGTTGCCCCATGTGTATTTTTAAAGCAAAAGGGGTTTTTGAAATAAATAAATAAACTGAACATGGCCCTCTATGTGTTTGAACAAGACGTCCCGCAAGTAAATCAATATTGAATGAAAGATGTGAATAGTGCCAAGGCACATGCTGTTGTGAAAAAGAATGTGAGCTTTAATGTATGTATCCATGAAAGCCAAATGGCATTTTTGAAATAATAATAATAATAATAAAAAACAACAACAACAATCCTTGATCGATTTTTTGTTCAGTAATTCATCAATAATTTAATTTTGCCATTCCTGCTAATTCTTTCAATTCAATTAGGTTTTTTCACAAGAAAGCATATACTTATGTAGGCCTATCTATTTCAATTCACTCCGCCTAGTTTGGATCACAAAATGATTCAATCTAGCCAGTTCCAAGCCTGGATAAAGGAGGAGGGTTTGAGCGCACAAGGTTAGCAGTCTGGCCTCTGTAAAACATTTATACTGCTACGGAAACAATACAAGAGGACGCCATTCCGGCAGCCAACGGCAAAGAAGTGATCGCACGTATCTGGATGACCGAGTTATACAGATGACAGGGTTGAGTGAAAGCCGAAAGGAAGCTCAATCTTCGATTGTGCAGAATCTTCAATGCCAACGAGACTTCGTTGATCATACAATGTTTGACAACTTCACTGTATCCCATCCGGTTTCATGTCTGTTTGACAAAAAAGGACGGTTTGAGAGGAAGAAAGTGATGCTAATGATCCTGAGGATTTGGGATGCTAATGATCCTGAGAATTTGGGGATGCTAATGATCCTGAGGATTTGAGTAATGCTTATACAGTCTCAATTTCCAATGATGGTGATATTCCTGACTGTTCCTTCTCTATGCGGTGCATCCTGGATTAGGTGCCTATAAGCATGTAGACTAATAACAGCAGGGTCCGAGTGCACAGCGGTATAACTGGGCTTCCGCTACGGCGGGTGGGTGCGAACATACACCCAGGATACTTAAAAGGTATCTAAAGGTATACGTATATCATATGTAGCCCTTGGACTAATGGAGATAATCCTTAAAAAAATCAGGCGGCCTTGTCAATCTTTGCGAACAGTGGCAACGTCATAAGGATGCCGTTTACCAGCCAAGAAACTTTGTTATTCTTCCACGTTTGTGTTACGCTTATCAAGCCATCGAAATCGATCGTTTATATGTCGTATGAATATGGGAAATAATGAAGAGGTGACCACGTCACCAACTAAAATGAATGAATGAATGAAACAACAAGATGATAGCATTTTATTTAACTACATCAAAGATGATGGACTTCCGAATAGAATTTCCATTTTCGATATACACAACTTTCAAAGTCAAACGTTTTATGTTGCCCCACGTTCTTCGGAGCAAAAGGGTTTTGAAATAATAATAATAATAAATAATTTCTACTAACTGCAAAGAGTAAGCAATCGAATTAATATAGCTAAAGAGACAACAAAGATTTCTATTACAATACGGTAAAGAAGTGAAATCAGGACGATTGGAATGTTGATGATCCTGGGGATTTGAGTAATGCTCATAAAGTCTCAATTACTGACTGTTCCTCCTCCGCGTAATGCATCATGGACTAGGTACCAACAGGTATTTAGACTAATAATAGCAGAGGCCGAATGCACAGCGGTACGGCGGATTGGTGAAAGCATACATCCATGGTACTTAAAAGGCATATTAAGGCATACGTATACCATATGTAGCCCTTGGGCTAAGAAAGATAATCGTGACAAAAACTCAGGTGGCCTCGTCAAGGATGCTGTCTATCAGCCAATAAACGTTCTTATTCTTCTACGTTTTTTGCGCTTATCAAGCGATAAAAATCGATCGTTTGCTATATCCTACACATATAGAAAATAATGAAGATATGACCACGTCACCAACCAAAATGAAGATAAATGAATGCATACGCATTAAACGTAAAATAGTTAAACACGTTTCATATTTCTTGAAAACGATATACTTGTGACACAGAGATCGCCTGAGATAAAGGTCACTGTATGGAATGTGTATAGGTTACAAACCTTTTCAAAAACAAAAAACTAACACGCTTTCATTTAGTTAATGTACAATGTCACCCCTACAGCAATTTGACAACAAATAAGCGCTATGCAATATGCCGGGGTGGTCTAGCGGTACAGCGCTCGAATTTGGACCTCGGTGGGCATCGGGGTTCGAATCCCACCACCGGCCCACGTTCGACTTCGCCAAAATGTCCACTGCTGAAAGATGTTTCTCGTTAAACATTCAAAGTAGTAAACATAAAATAAATAAAACGATCAATTGGTCAACTCGATCTTGGATGCTAATGATTTGAGTAATGCGTATAGAATCTCAATTTCTAATAATGGTAATATTCCTGACTGTTCCTGTTCCACGTGGTGCATCCTGGACTAGGTGCCAACAGGCATCTAGACTAATAACAGCAAGGACTGAGTGCACAGCGGGTTGATGCTAGCATACACCCATGATACTTGAAAGGTATACAATATGCAGCCGATTGACTAAGGAAGATAAGCCTGACGGCGGCTTCGTCAATCTTTACAAACAGTGGCGACCTCACAAGGATGCCGTCTACCAGCCAAAAAACTTTGTTATTCTTCCACGTTTGTGTTACGCTTATCAAACCATCGAAATCGATCGTTTGCTATGCATATAGAACAACCAAAATAAATGATAAGCGTAATAACTTTCAAGTATCCTGGATATTCGTTTGCATCCACCAGCTGTAGCGCAAGCCCAGTTATAGCACTGTTCACTCGATCCCTGCTGTTTTGAGTCTAGATGTCTATGGGGCACCACGTGGAGGACGAACAGTCATTATTGGAAATTGACACTACGTCACAAGGATACCGCCTACCGGCCAAGAAACTTGGTTATTCTTGATACGCTTGTCAAGCCACCGAAGTCGATCGTTTGCTATGTCGTATACATGTACAAAATAACCAACCACAATGAATGAAAATGTGTGAACTTACTCCAGCATTGACTATTGAATTGACAATTGTTTCCAACGGATCACTCCATGAACACGTAGCCACGCCCTGGAATTTCTATATTGTATGATGTTATTGTTGTTGTTGTTGTTATAAACAAAACAATAAGCCAACATAAATGTACATTTTTCAAAACGGGTGTGGTTGTGGGGATTATATATATATATATATATATATATATATATATATATATATATATATATATATATATATATACATAAAGTTATGGCAAACTCCATATAAGTGGGTGTACTAACAATTGCAATGAATCAATGAAGTAGAAAGTGATGACGCCTTACAAGAAACGTTTTATTCTAACACACATTCTATCCACTTTCACTTATAATGCTAAGAGGATAATAATAATAATAATTAAACATATAAAAACAAGTAGGATGAGAATAATAGATGAATAACGTGTTGTGTGTGTGTATAAATGTACTAGATCAATAAACTATCTTTATTAACTTTGCCAAGCTTGATATATGTCCGAAATACTATTAATGAATCGCGTTTTTTTTCTGATATAAATAAAATGCTCATTATTGATTTAATCGAAAAAGAACGAACATTGCAAAATAACGAATTCGCTAACGTAACGAACAATTTTGCTGACAATGTTGGATTAATTCCAAATTCATTCAACATGTCCCCTTCGACTGTTCACGGTTATCGCAGGCCGTCTAGTGATATGTCAGTCCAGCCAACTTTGCCATTGTTTCCAGGATAAAGTGTCCCGGCCGAAAGAACAATTGGATAAGGTGCTGATAATTTTGCGAATTTCATTAAAGCCCCAATTTCCAATTATGGTAATATTCCTGACTGTTCAATTCCACGCGGTGCATTCTGGATAAGATACATCTATTGTAACACACATCGGGGACCAAATGCACAGCGGCTGGGCTCTTGCGGATGGCTACAAGCATACACCCAGGTCACAGAAGTCGATCATTACTACATTACGTTTAAAGTAATGATCCTTCCCATATTCGAATATCACAAACATCAACTCCTGGGTATTTGACAAATGGACATAAAGTCTCGAATTCCAATCATGTTGATATTCCCAACTGTTCCTCATCCATGCGGACTGGACTAATGACAGCAGGGACCGCGTGCACAGCGGTATAACCTGGCTTTCACTGGACTGCCATTCAGTAAATGGATACTGCAATATATTCAAGATGTTTCAAAGATACGTCAAGAAAGCTATCAAACGCCAAAATCCTACGTTAGTGGAAGTAAATCATCTTTTTTTCCATACAACGTTGTTTTTGAAACATACATGTAACATTTTGATGCCTACATGTTGCTATCAACATATTTTATAATATAAATGTTTCAGAATGTCCATCTAAATTCAAGTGACTTACTCCTCTCCGAAATTCCAAAGCTTCGTCCACTGTCACGTCCAAATTTTCATACGTCCTTGTGGCAGCCAAATTCTGAAATACAAATATAATAGACGACGCAGTCAACTGTGAAACGAATTCAGTTCGCTTGGCTCAACGGCCCAAAAAACACATTTCGGCATTGGATCGATAAAGAGTTCAACTCAAGCGAACGTTTATGCATTACGTCATTTAGTTTAAACAAAACACCGAGTTAATTTTAATGATTGCTTTATAGTGTTAATAACTGCTCATTTGGATCTCTTCACATTCACACAGTAGAACTCATTTTGTGTGCACAACAATTTGTAACTTTATTAAATTTAGCTTGGACTTAATATGGGCATAGGTTGCTTATGTGTATATCTGTGTAATTATTAATGTTAAGTTAATTACACGTTAGATCATATATTTTTATGTGTGTATATATACTGATTGCCTATGTTTGTAACTGAAGAGAATATACAAAATAAATTTTGGTCGTATCTACGTAAAGTGAAGGAAAACTTTTAGTATTTCAAAGTATTCTTACTTGGACATCAATGATAAGTTGTTTTTATTGTTGTTTGAAGTATGATTTTAAGAATATTTACAACATCATTATCGTTCTTAAATGTAGGAATGCTAATGATCCTGAGGATTTGAGTAATACTTATAAAGTCTCAATTTCCAATGATGGTGATATTCCTGACTGTTAGTCCTCCACGTGGTGTATCCTGGACTAGGTGCCCCTAGGCATCTAGACTAATAACAGCAGGGTCCGAGTGCACAGCGGTATAACTGGGCTTCCGTTACGGCGGGTGGGTGCAAACATACACCCAGGATACTTAAAAGGTATCTAAATGTATACGTATATCATATGTAGCCCTTGGGCTAAGGGAGATAACCCTGACAAAAAATCAGGCAGCCTCGTCAATCTTTGCAAACAGTGGCGATGTCACAAGGATGCCGTCTACCAGCCAAGATACTTTGTTATTCTTCTACGTTTGTCTACGCTTGTCAAGCCATCGAAATCGATCGTTCTATATGTCGTATAAATATGGGAAATAATGAAGAGGTGACGCCACGTCACCAACCAAAATGAATGAATGTTCTTAAATGTTCATTTTATGTAAACCAGTTTTTTGTTAATAATACTTGTCCTAAACCTTGCGTTAAAATAATTTGTTATTTTTTGTGAGATAGTTCCATTTAAAACGTTTGTGCACTTCGTCAATATTGCGTCATTTGCAGCTCAAACGAAGTACTGGGAAGATTTCAATAATTGCTTTCAAGTGTTAATAATTGCTCAGACCGCTAATATGTTAAAAACAGCCGGAATCTGTTTCCATTTACACACATTGAATTCCATTTTGTGTACACAAAAATTATTTGTAACTTTATTAAATTTTGTCACAGTTATCTCCGTTAAAGCACAAGTTACATATGCCAAAAAGGTAACGTCATATTCATTTAGGTTCACTTTATTTGTTTTACATTTACATTTAAATTAAAAAAAACGTTCATTCATTCAATTGCCCCTAACAGCCGGGACATAAATGCTATTGATAATTTTTTCAGTAACACACTGAAATTGAGGATTTATGTGAACGCATTCGGTTTGTTGTTCAATATGAAATGAAACAAGATTATATCAACACACTCATCGACAGCATTCCAAAACGCCTGGATCACGTTGTTTAAAAGAAAGGCGATGACATGGATTATTGATTTTTTTAAACTTTGTAATCGTTTGGTAAATGAAAAAATTGCATGTGATCTGTTTTTTTATTAATATTTCAAGTTATATATTATGTTAATAATTTTATTCCATTCTTAATTTTGCACCAGTTGATATTTTATATAACTTTTTATTATTTATATATATATATATATATATATATATATATATATAAATAATTATATATTGTATATTTTATAATTGAAGTAATGTTTTTCTTGTACGTTATACAGTTGTTAGAGTGGATAGTGGAACGACCTCTTGCAATAAAGGTTAGCTGTGAATAAGGCTGTGCCAAATAAACAGCCGTGGACCAAACGAATACTCAGGCGTTACAAGGTCGTTAACACGTTGACAAGAAGGCGACAACGGTTATCGGTGTCACCTTGAGTATTATCACCAAGCAGCCCTATTTAGGGACAGCCTTGCTTGCTCCACCCGGAGAGGGGCCTAGAAAAGGTGGTTTAAAAATTGCTCGTCTTCTCACAAGGATGGCTAACTAGTCTATATACCCGCGGTTAAAACTCTCACAAAAATCAATTAAAGGCCGTGGTCAACAGGGCAGATACTGATGACCAAATTCAAGAAAACACCATTCTCATAGCTCAAACAAGGCAGAATGTGACTCGCGATAATGCACCGGTTATTAAATCTAGGATTTGCCCCCTTCATAAATCCAATAACTGTAAATGGTAGCTTACTCCCAGTGGTCGGTAAATTTACGTACCTAGACTGGGCCATAGATAACAAAGGATCCAGCACTTCGTATTCGCCTCTCTGGGCATTTAAGTAAACCTTTATAGAACAAAAGTAATACTTTTATTAAAACCAAGATCAGATACTGATTACCAAATTCAAAAAAACACTGCCTGCTCTGTCAATATTACTCGCGATAATGCACCGGGGTGTATACAACATGCACCTATTAGCCTAAAACAATAGCCCACTGACTACACCTGCTGTCAGTCTACGTCGTCGACAACACCAACTTACGATGACGTCAAATTTGGCATAAATATCGACCAATCTACCGTCGGAATCGACAACGGGCAAAGCGGACACGCGTCGTTCGATAAAATGCAACAGCGTTTTGTGAATGGGACACGTCTGTTCGATGGTACAAATGTTGTCGCGACTGCCAATTTGCAAACTTTCGAGAGTGGCCTTCATGAATGACGGACAGGGCAATTGGGACATCTGCAGTGGTGGGGGTGGGTTTGAGAAATGGTTGACAAATTTATAAAGACACATATTAACCGATAAAACTTTTGTTTATAGTTTCGTAGTAGTTTTAGTGTTTTTGGAATTTGCTAACCACTTTTAAATATTTATTTTATTTCTAGAGACTGGAGATCTTTCTGTATATATATATATATATATATATATATATATATATATATATAATCCTGAGGATTTGAGTCAATGCTTATAAAGTCTCAATTTCCAATGATAGTAATATTCCTAACTGTTCCTCCTCCATGTGGTGCATCCTGGACTAGGTGCTGAAAGGCAACTGTCGCGACTCTGCCAATTTGCAAACTTTCGAGAGTGGCCTTCATGAATGACGGACAGGGCAATTGGGACATCTGCAGTTGGTGGGGGTGGATGGGTGGGTTTGACGAAAATGGAAAATTGAATTGCGATAGAGACGTAGTCAATTGACTTGTTTACAAATGAAATGATGGCATGCTAATGATTCTGATAATTTGAGTGCAATGCTTATAGTCTCAATTTCCAATGATAGTAATATTCCTAACTGTTCCTCCTCCATGTGGTGCATCCTGGACTAGGTGCTGAAAGGCATCTAGATTAATAATAGCAGCGTTCGTGTGCACAGCGGTATAACTGGGCGGTTATGGCATTCTTGTTCAGTGAATGGGTACTAGCATACATCCAAGATGTTTAAAAGGTATGTCAAGGTAACTATTTACCAGCTTCGAATATGTTGAAAATTCTCGAATGTGTTTATATTCACACATTGAAACCTGCTTCGTGTCTGTACAAAAACAGTTCGTCACTACATTCAACTTAGCTTGGTCGTAATGATTGTGTGTGTATGTTTGTGAGTTGTACTAATTTAAATGTTATCTGTACCCCCTTTTTGTATATATATATATATATGTACTAAAATGTTATATGTTTGTGACTGACAAGAATATACGAAATGAATTCATCTCACAGTTTACGTCTTCTCATATTTTTATTTGGTATTTACAATATGTTAGGCTTGTAGATCCGTCAACCGGTGTCAAACCTCGTCAATTCCTGTAAACACTAGTGTCATCGCAAAAAAGCGGCCTTCTAGTCAAGAAACTTCATTTATCCTTCCCAGTTCAATTCGCATTGGACAACCTCTTGGTAAAGGAATTCGAAAAGCTATTCAACCTTGGAATGAATGAAGGCGGGTTATTTTATGTTATGGTATACCTTTTAAATATCCTGAGTATATATTTGCACACACCTGCTTTAGTGGAAGGCGAGTTATACCACTGTACACTCGAATCCTACTGTTATTAGTCTAGATGCCTAGGGGCACCTAGTCCAGGATGTACCACATGGCGGAGAATGAACAGTCAGTAATATCACCATCATTGGAAATTGAAACTGTGTATAAGCATTGCACTCAAATTATCACGATCATATTATCCATTTAAAAGCACCAAAGTTAATAAATATTGTCGAGGATGTACGTGGTGTATTCCAACTCAGCGCTCTAACTGAGGTTCCGCTTTCAGCGGTAAGATACAAACGCACAGCCAGAATACTTAAAAGGTATCGGGGTGGTCCAGCGGTACAGCGCCTCGAATTCGGACCTCGGTGGGCATCGGGGTTCGAATCCCATCACCGGCATTAAAATGCGGGCCCACGTTTGGCTTCGCTAAAATGCCCACTGCTGAAAGATGTTTCTTGTCAAAACATTCAAAGTAGCAAACATAAAAAAAGAGAAAAAAAAGGTATACGTATGCTATATATATAGTTGTTGAGACAACCCAGAAATAAAGTCACCTTTGCAAATCACATAGCGCCGTCACAATAATGCTGGCTATCAGCCAAGGAACTTTGCCATTCCATCTTTGTTATATCTATATATTATGATTATAAATTATGTTTCATCATCATCATCATCATCATCGGGGATAAACATCCCCCACCGATTATTATCACCCCAAATTAAGAAAATTAGTCGATATCAAACATTTGGATCAATTTGTAATTAATTATTTCGAAAAAAAACCAACTGTCAAAACCAAATAAATAAATATTAATAATCTCGTTTCAATACATAATAATAAATAATCTTTCATTTATTTCAATTTACATATTTTCATGCTTTAAATTAAAAACGCAAAGTCCTTTTTCCGTTCATTGGTTTTGCTCTGCAAATGATATCACATCATCATCGGGATAGTCCAAAAACCAAAACGTCAACTTTTGTAGTGTGTACTTAAAGAACGACACTCGAGGTGTGCTGACATTAAATGTTAATTACATCCCGAGTTAAACTCCTCCAACGATCTCTGTTGGCTGCATAGGGGTAAACAAACGGACGCCCAATTAAGCCATTCATTTGGACGGTGGGGGGCTTAGCATAAATAAAAGGACTGAGTTCGCATGCTACAATGTCCGTCCAAATTTTCCGTTGGTCGCCTGGCCTTCTTTTCCATCCGGTTAATGGATGGACTTCCATAGCTATTCTAACTAGATGAGTGGGCGATCTATAGTAAAACATGGCCAATCCATTTTAACCGTCTTTCTTTTACTGTGCTAGAGATACATGGCCAATAAATGTTAAGTGACTTACAAATATCTGGAAATAATCGAAATATTAAAAAAAAAATCGATAACACATATTTAACAGACATTGGCAGAAGAATGTTGTAACATGTTGGCTAAATAGTGCTATTTTTTATAATTAAAAAATAATTGTTGAAGGATTAAAATAAGTCAATTTTTTCAAATATTAAAATACAAAATCGCATTAATTCACTTGTTCGTTAGTAGTAGAAAGTGGCAAATAAAAGTCTAATCATCCTGAGGATGCTGAGTAATGCTTACAAAGTTTCAAGCGTCATGACGTGGTACATCCTGTACTAGGTGCACGTAAGCACATAGACGAACACTGTAGACACCGACTGCACAGCGGTATAACGGACCTTCCAATTCGGTGGATGAATGCTAGTATACAATCAGGATACATACGAGTTATAAATATGGTATATTCATGCCGTCTATAGCCATTCGGTGGGGGGGGGTAAGAAAGATAACTACTGACAAAACGTCAGACGGTGTCGTCAATGTTTGAAAACTGTGCCGACGTCACAAGGATGCCTTCTGTCAGAGTCCTTATTCTTCTACGCTTATCAAGCCATCGAAATCGATCATTTGATATGCGGTAGAAATATATTGGTAATGATGAGGTGACTACGTGTCTATTTGGTTTTTTTTTTCTACAAAAAACATCCTTTTGGTATCTCTTATTAAATGTTTACAAGAAAGGCGCCTTTCAACAGTGGGCCGGTAGTGGGATTCGAACCCGAATGCCCACCGATGTCCAAATCGAGTGTTCTACCGCTAGACCACCCCGCCCCGGGCATTACCTGGGTGTTTGCTTGTACCCATCTGCTAAAGGCGGAAGCCCAGTTGTACCGCTCGGTGTACTCGGTAACTGCTGCAATTAGTCTAGGTACCTTTGGGTACTTACTCCATGATGCACGACACGCAGGAGAAATATTGCCATCATTGGATATTGAGACTTGGTATAAGCATGAGTGGATCTGGTACAAAACAGGTTTCGTATTATACCAAATACTTTAAGTAATGGTACTTTTGTGTAAAAATGTTTTTGCAGACGTTTTGGAATTTAGACTACCCTGGGTGATAATAACCGGTGGAGAATGTTTATCCCCGATGATGATGATGATGATATCGATTTTTCAAAATCTATTCCAAGTAATAACCTTTATTTTGTGTGTAGCATTTTATACAATTATCCAATGGCAGTAACGCGTCACATTAAAAGAAATAGTTTTAAAAATCCAAATCCAATTCATTCATTCCTACTTTTGAAAATATTTTCTTGAAGAATATTTGAAATATTTCGATTCATTTTCTCAATCAGATGTATAACAACTTGGAATTACTACAGCCAAGTACCATTTGTTTAATTTTTTACGTTTGTTTAATTTTTTTATTGACATTTTGAAAAAAGGATGCTAATGAGTCTGAGAATTTGAGTAATGCTTATAAAGTCTCAATTTCAAATGATGGTGATATTCCTGACTGTTCGTCCTCCACGTAGTGCATCCTGGACTAAATGCCCCTAGGCATCTAGACTAATAACAGCAGGGTACAAAACAGGTTTCGTATTATACCAAATACTTTAAGTAATGGTACTTTCGTGTAAGAATGTTTTTTTTTTTGAAAAAAGAAACAATATACAATGGCCACAATTGTTTGATAGAAGGTATAAAATGACATATTATACTAATCAACGTACCTAGTATTATTCCATTTCAATGTGTATGAAAAGAAACCATACACTTAAGCGAGAGTTTTTTTTAAAAAAACAATGTATCATATTACATTTTTAAAATGTTAATTTTATCTAAAATCACTTAAAACCAAATTGGAATATTGCACACAGATTATAACAAAAAAAAAGCTTTTTTGTGTTAATCGCCCCTACCTTACAGTGCCAAAATTGCAGTAGTTAAGAAAAGCAAATCTTAGACATACGTAACTCTTACTAAAACATACCTTAAATAACACTCTGCTCAAACATAATTTATGCCCACTCATCCAGCCAGAATAGCTACAAGTCCATCCATTAGCCGGATGGAAAAGAAGACCAGGCGGCCAACGGAAAATTTGGACAGACATTGTAGCATGCGAACTCAGTCCTTTTATTTATGCTAAGCCCCCACCGTCCAAATGAATTGCTTAAATGGGCGTCCGTTTGTTTACCCCTATGCAGCCAACAGAGATCGTTGAAGGAGTTTAACTCGGGATGTAATTAACATTTAATGTCAGCACACCTCAAGTGTCGTTCTTTAAGTACACACTACAAAAGTTGACGTTTTGGTTTTGGACCACCCTGGGTGATAATAACCGGTGGGGGATGTTTATCCCCGATGATGATGATAATGATATCAATTTTTCAAAATCTATTCCAAGTAATAACCTTTATTTTGTGTGTAGCATTTTATTCAATGGACTAGATGCCCCTAGGCATCTAGACTAATAACAGCAGAGTCCGAGTGCACAGCTGTATAACTGGGCTACCGCTACGGCGGGTGGGTGCATACACTCAGGATACTTAGAAGGAAGCTAAAGGTATACGTATACCATATGTAGCCGTTGGGCTAAGGGAGATAACCCTTACAAAAAATCAAGCGGTCTCGTCAATCTTTGCGAACAGTGGCGACGTCACAAGGATGCCGTCTACCAGCCAAGAAACTTTGTTATTCTTCCACGTTTGTCTACGCTTGTCAAGCCATCGAAGTCGATCGTTTGCTATGTCGTATAAATATGGGAAATAATGAAGAGGTGACCACGTTATCACCAACCAAAATGAATGAATGAATTTTGAAAAAGGGCAAGCTGACAGAAAATCAGGTAGCCTCGTCAATCCTTGCGGACCATCACAAGGATGCCGTCTGTCAGCCAAGAAACGTTGTTATTCCTATCAAAGTTGATCGTTTGCTATGCCGTCGCAAGCCTGGATAAAGGAAGAGGGTTTGAGCGCGCAAGGTTAGTAACCTGGTCTCTGTAAAACATTTATACTGCTACGGAAACAGTACAAGAGGACGCCATTGTGGCAGCCAACGGCAAAGAAGTGTCCGCATGTATCTGGATGACCGAATTACACAGATGACAGGGTTGAGTAAAAACCCAAAGGAAGCTCAATCTTCGATTGTGCAGAATCTTCAATGCCAACGAGACTTTGTTGTTGTTGCAATTGTTGTCTTATTGCCCCATGTAAAGCAAAAGGGTTTTGCATAATATAATGATAAATGAGGGATGCTAATGATCCTGAGGATTTGAGTAATGCTTATAAAGTCTCAATTTCCAATGATGGTGATATTCCTGACTGTTAGTCTTCCACGTGGTGCATCCTGGACTAGGTGCCCCTAGGCATCTAGACTAATAACAGCAGAGTCCGAGTGCACAGCGGTATAACTGGGCTTCCGCTACGGCGGGTGGGTGCGAACATACACCCAGGATACTTAAAAGGTATCTAAATGTATACGTATATCATATGTAGCCCTTGGGCTAAGGAAGATAACCCTTACAAAAAATCAGGCGACCTCGTCAATCTTTGCGAACAGTGGCGACGTCACAAGGATGCCGTATACCAGCCAAGAAACTTTATTATTCTTCCACGTTTGTCTACGCTTGTCAAGCCATCGAAATCGATCGTTCTACATGTCGTATAAATATGGGAAATAATGAAGAGGTGATCACGTTACCAACCAAAATGAATGAATAAATAAAATGATAAATGAAAAGGTGACACCACGTCATCAACCAAACTGAATAATTGATAATGATACTCCTAGTAGACGAACTAATAAGTTTCGTTGTTACTGTCGATAAAAGTCACTTCAATTCATCAAAAATATCGAAACTACAGAAAAGGTAAAACAATTTTCTTTACACAAAATCTAAATCAGTGTCTTAATCGCCTACAAAGTGACATCATTATAAATTTAACTCAAAAATATGTACAAAGAAATTTACAAATTAAATACAGAAATAAAAATCAATAATTTAAAAATGTATTTTCTGGATAAGTTGGTCCACAATCCTACATACATGCAACACACACACACAGAGCATATAATCGATACATGATTAAGGCAAAATTCGAACAACATATTATTCGTTCGTTCTAGATTGCAAACACATACACACACACACACACACATGAAAAACGGTTGTTAGACTGAAAAATTGATCTAAAATAAATCAATCATTTCAAACCCATACCACCCCCACCCCCTATAGTATGAATGAATAGATTTTAAAAAGCGTCGCGGGAGGATCAGAAATGAACCAATCCAGCTTGGATGAAGAAGACGAACGACAGTAAAAAAAATGAACGCCAAAACTATTTGAATGATTAGCATACTTTCGATTGTTTCAATACAAAACCGAAAGGCAAAAGAGCAACGCCTCATACAAGAGGAAGAAAAAGCTTTTATTACCCCTTTTAAATAAATCGCATCCATTTCGACCCATACACCATTGAGGGGACGGGATAAATATCCATCACAAGATATTTTGTCAAGGTTAAAGTGAGCCATCTACTTTCAAAATGGGTGCCATTAATCAATACGTGTCAGTCAGCTGACTTTCAACACTACTTACATACCATTAATTCATTCATTCATATTTGTGATGGTGACGTGATCATTTGTTCATTATTTTCTACAGCAATAAATTGAAAAGCGTGACAAACGTAGAAAAATAACGTTTCTTGGCTGATAGACGGCATCCTTGTGATGTCGCCACTGTTCGCAAAAATTGACGAGGCCGCCTGATTGTTTGTCACGACTATCTCCCTTACTGCCAACAGCTACATATATGGTATATCATATACATTGAGATACCTTTTAAGCACCGTGGGTGTATGCTCTCACCCATCGACCGTAGCAGAAACCCAGTTATAACGCTGTGCACTCGGATCCTGCTGTTATTAGTCTACATGCCTGTTAGCACCCAGTCCAGGATGCACCACGTGGAGGATGAACAGTCAAGAATATCACCATCATTGGAAATTTAAACTTTATAAGCATTACTCCAATCCTCAGGATCATTAGCATCCCAAGAACAAAGGTATAGTAAAAACTTTCTTTTTTTTTTAAAATGCTGGGCATTACATTTGCTCGCCGTTTATTTCCACCAATCATTTTATACAAAACCAAACAATTCAACATAACTCAACAAAAAAATGGAATTGTGTAAATATTTTTCGTAAATCTGACAACTCAACTGATACGTGAGAATAAATGAATTTAAACCAAATCATCTAAATTCATTCATTTTACACGCCCTACCATTTATTCATTACAAAAATATGTCAATCAAAACTACCAATTAATTATTAATATTATTAAACAGTCAAAATAGCCAGTTAAGTCAATTTTAAAATATTATCAAATATACTACTTACAACGATAATAAGTAGTGTATGCAATAAAAAAAACGTACATTGATATGAAGATACTTCAAAATTCTTTTGTGCGTCAGAATGTGCAACGTATTGCCACTCTCCGAATCAATGACAGGCAAACGGTGAACTTTATGTTTGAGCAACATTCTTACTGCGTCCAAAAGAGTAGCTTCGGGCGTAATAAACGTTAACGGACGTTGATATTCAGTAAGTACCTCTTCATGAAAGCAACAAAATTAAGGTTGATATAAAAACAAGACGTGTTATCATCCTTAGCCCCAGGGTTACATATATTATACATATAGCTTAAAATACCTTTTAAATAAATGCACAATTGCACCCACTATCCAAGGTGGAAGCACAGATATATTGCTGTGCAACCTGCCCCTCATCTGAATAGTCTACATGCCTATGTGCCCTAGGAATGCTAATGATCCTGAGGATTTCAGTTGTGCCTATAAAGTTTCAACTTCTAATAATGGTGATATTCCTAACTGTTCATCCTGGACTAGGTGCTGATAAGTATATATAACAATAACAACAGAGATTGAGTGCACAGCGGTATAACTGAACTTCTGCTTTAGCGTGTAGGTACAAGCATACACCCAGAATACTTAAAAGTTACCTTAAGTTATACGTATACCATATGTAGCCTTTGGGTTAAGAAAGATAGCTCTGACAAAAATCAGACGGCCTCTTCAATCTTTGTGAACAATGGCGACGTCACAAGGATGCCATCTACCAGCCAAGTAACTTTATTATTCTTCCACGTCTGTGTTACACTTATCAAGCTATCGTTTGCTGTGTCGTATAAATATGGGAAGAGGTAATTACGTCACCAATCAAAATGAAACGAACTATCGGCACCTAGTCAAGGATGCACCACGTGGGAGAGGAACAGTCAGTATACATGGAAACATGAATTTACCTCGCCACGTTTTAATTTGATGATTTTCCAATTCCGTCATCGGTATGTCCGGCGATCGATAGTAGTGATGGAGAATACGAATAAAGTCGGTAATTGTCAGCGTGCCCACGTGTTTTTGCACTTCGGAATCCCACAAAATGGCAACGCGAACGCCGTTGTAAACCAAAGCAAAAAAGGCCTTTTTCACCTTGTACAAACAAAACAGCCTGTTATAGTGGAAACGCGCAATTGGAAAAGCTACATTGGAGCAAGTCGCATGTTTACGAAACCGACATCTTTCGGCAGTCGGCATTGTAACGAAGCCGAACGTAGGCCCGCACATTTGGTGGGCCGATGGTGGACACCGAACGCATGAAAAATGGATGAAATTGTTAATACTAGCCGTAATGGTATTTAAACCAATCTAAATTCGCCTAAATATCAACCGTAATTCGATCAATTCAATGACACGTTCAATGAAGTCTAGTTGCATAAGATGCATACAAAAAGTTGGAAAAGGGTCAATAAAAGTGAATTAATAGAAGCAGGAGTATGTCCATGTGTGTGTGGTATGGTCCTATGGCGTGATGATAATCCTGAGAATTTGGGTCAATGCTTATAAAGTTTCAAGTTCCAATAATGGCGATATTCCTAACCGTTCATTCTCCTCCATGTGGTGCATCCTGCCTATATAAGCATCTAGACTAGTAACAGCAAGGACCGAGTGCACAGCGCTGTATCTGGGTTTTCACTCGATTCCCGTCTAATGAATGGATGCTAGCATATGCCCAAAATGCTTAGAAGGTATATCAAGGTTTCCATTTGCCATGTGTAGCCGGTTAGGCTTGCGGATCCGTCAACCGGCGTCGAACCTCTTCAATTCCTGTGAACACTGGCGTCGTCTCGAGAAAACGGCCTTCAAGTCAAAAAACTTCATTTATCCTTCCAAATCCAATATTCTTTTCGTATAGAAATTCGAGAAGCTATTCAAACTGGGAATTGATGAAGAGGGCTAACTTATGTTATGACGTATGGTCCTATGCAACAACCACAATTCATTCATTCATTTTGGTTGGTGACGTGGCTCCACTCACCTCTTCATTATTTCCTATATTTATACGACATATAAACGATTGACTTCGATGGCTTGATAAGCGTATCACAAACGTGGAAAAATAACAAAGTTTCTTGGCTAGTAGACGGCATCCTTGTGACGTCGCCACTGTTCGCAAAGATTGACGAGACCGCCTGATTTTTTGTGGTGTTATTCCCCCTTAGCCCGAGGGCTACATATGGTATACGTATAACTTTAGATACCTTTAAAGTATCCTGGGTGTATGCTCGCACCCACCCGCCGTAGCGGAAGCCCAGTTATAGTGCCATACACTCGATCCCTGCTGTTATTAATCTACATACCCCAGAGCGCTTAATCCAGGATGCACCACATGGAGGAGAATGAACAGTCAGGAATATCGCCATCATTGGAACTTGAGACTTTATAAGCATTGACTCAAATCTTTAGAATCATTTACATGTATAGAAATAATAAAGAGGTAACCTATATCACCATCAATAATGAATGACACACGTGTACAAAATATTCAATCAATCAGTACTTACGTTCAGCGTCACGTCAAAAACAACCAATTTGGCGCTTAGAGGAATCAGGTCGTAACATGTATGATTTTTCATAAATATCTGATATGCCTTGTTTTGATTGGCTAAATAGAGAAAACAATAAATTATATTGAGTAGAAAGCATTGTGCATGCTGACGATTTGACTAATGCTTATACAAAGTTTCAATTTCTAATAATGGTGGTATTCCTGATTGTCCCTCGTTGACTAACACAGCAGGAGACGAATTCACAGAGGTACAACTAGGCTCCCGCTTTAGTGGATAAGTACAAGCATACACTCAAAAGTACTTTAAGTATGTGCATACGCATATAGTATTGATAATATTTGTTTTGTAATGTAATTTTAAATCGTTTAAGTAATGCGGTAGATAAACACATTCGAGAACAACAAACAGGTTTTCGGAAAGGAAGAAGCTGTGGTTGAACAATACTCACTCCTTCGTAACCCAACATTATTGAGCAAAGTCAAGAATTTCAGCAATCACTAACAATCAATTTTATTGATTTTATGGAAGCTTTTGACAGTGTTCATCGAGAATCTTTGTGGAAAATTGTTAAGTTTTACGGAATACCGTTGAAATATGTCAGTATTATGCGTTCGCTATACCAAAATTCAAGTTATTATGTTCGAACAAAAAGTGGTCATACTGCTATGTTCGAACTTGTCACGGGAGTACGTCAAGGAAATATTTTGTCACCGTTTTTGTTTCTTCTGGTAAATGTTTTTATTATGACTCAATCCATGAATAATTTGTCTTATGGTATCAAAGGAACCAAGGCAGATTAACAGATTTGGATTTTGCAGATGACATTGGTCTACTCAGTGAAACTCCAGAAATGATGCAAAATATGACAACACGTCTCAGTGATATCAGTTCTCGTATTGGCTTATGGATTAATTGTTCAAAAACAAAAGTGTTGTGCACTAAGTTAAACAATTATTTGCCCATCAAAATTGGTAGACAAAATATTGATACTGTTGATTCCTTGACATATCTGGGAAGCATCATTGGTAAAGACGGCAAAACCGAAATTGATGTTAAAGCCAGACTTGGAAAGGCAATGTCAGTTTTCCATAGACTCAAATCAATGTGGTCATCTTTTTCTATCTGCCTGAAGACGAAACTTTGTTTGTACGCATCAATAATCATTCTTACAGCAATATATAGAAGTAAAACGTGAAAGCGAACAGACAAGATTGATAAGATGGTGGATGCTTTTCACTGCAGTTGTTTTAGAAGTATTTTAAAGATTACCTGGTGCGATCACACTTCAAATAATGAGATCATGAGAAGAACCGACTTTCGTTCACTACATGACATCATTCTAATTAGACGAGGAAAATTACTTAGTCAAATTCTGTTTACCATTCGAAAGACCAGCAAGAACGGTTTGGGAATGGACAATTGTAAATGGTAAAAAAAGGTTGGCAGACCACAGAAAACTTGGCTAAAAACTATTCAGGAAGATCTAATTGAAATGAATGTTTCATGGGATCAGCCAAACGTTTGATAGAATGTTCAAATACATGGAAACATTTTGCTGTCTCATGTTCTATTTGTATTACGAGACTCTGTTGTTGTTATTTTTTGTTGTAATTGTTGTCATTTTTTAAAGTAAAAGGGTTTTGTAATAATAATAATAATAATAAAAATAATAATAATAATAATAATAATAATACAATAATATATTCAAGATACTTAAAAGGTATTTCAAGATATACGTATATCATAGCATATAGTATTTAATTGTGGGAAATAATCCTGATATGAAATCAGGCTGCCATGTCAATGTTTGCAAACAGTGGATCCGTAACTCCGCCTAGTATGGATTAAAAATAATTCAATCTAGCCAGTCCCAAGGTTGGATAAAGGAGCAGGGTTTGAGAGCCCAAAGTTAACAACCTGGCCTCTGTAAAAAAATTATATTGTTACAGAAACAATATAAGAGGACGCCATTCAGGCAACCAACGGCAAAGAAGTGATCGCACGTATCTGGATGACAGAATTACATTGATGACAAGGTTGAGTGAAAGTCGAAAAGAAGCTCAATCTTCGATTTGCAAAATCTTCAATGCCAACGAGACTTTGTTATTGTTGTTTTGCTGTAATTGTTGTCTTATTGCCCCATGCTTATTTTTAAAGCAAAAGGGTTTTGTATAATAATAATAATATAATGGCTCCGTCACAAGGATGCCATCTACCAGCCAAAAACCTTCGTTCATCTTTTACGTTTGTGTTACGTTTATCAATCCATCGAAGTTGATCGTTTCATATGCTGTACAACGAATAAACAGTCTTTGAAGAAATGTTTTAATTGGCTATTGCGATGACCCTTGTCAATTTTATTTGTACTATTTGAGCAGTTGGCATTTTAGCGAAGTCCAACATAGATTCGGATTTGGTTGGCCGGTAGTGGCGATAGAATCCATGCCCACCCCTCCCCCCGGGCATCTAAGTTCAATTGTGCTACAATAGTACTGTATTCACATACATACAGGAAACAATTTTTACAAGGTCAATCTCCAGTCGTTATGTACAAGCTCATCATAAAATAACTTGTTAAAACCAACAATTATAATAAATATGCACTAAACAAATCTATGAATTGAAATTAACCAAAACGAATTGAGAACAATTTGTATTGTCCTTAAAATAGAATTTATAATTTTTTTGCTACATAATATCGCATATCTAAAAATAGACAAATCATTTTAAATCAATACAAAATAAAGTTTAAACAAAATTCAATCGTAAACTCATCATCATCATCATCAACATTTCAAGTAGTTTCAGCCAAACGTGTACGAAAATGACAAAGGTTCGTAGTTCGTACATGTTCGCCAATATTGATCAGACCGTTTAATTTTTTGTCACAGTTTTCTTCGTTAGGCCAACAGTTTCTTACATATGGCATATGTCTAGCTTGAGATACATTCTAAGTATCCTGGATGTATGCTTGCATCCTAAGAGTGCACCTAGCCCAAGAATGCCATTTTCTTCGGAGTTGACGGATCCACAAGCCTAACCGGTTACATTCATTTAGTTGGTGACGTGATCACCTCTTCATTATTTCCCATATTTATACGACATGTAGAACGATCGATGGCTTGACAAGCGTAGAGAAACGTGGAAGAATAACAAAGTTTCTTGGCTGGTAGACGGCATCCTTGTGACGTCGCCACTGTTCCTTCGCAAAGATTGACGAGGCCGCCTGCTTTTTTGTCAGAGTTATGGCCCTTAGCCAAAGGGCTACATATGGTATACGTATACCTTTAGATACATCTTTTTAAGTATCCTGGGTGTATGTTCGCACCCACCCGCCGTAGCGGAAGCCCAGTTATACCACTGTGCACTCGACCCTGCTGTTATTAGTCTAGATGCCCTAGCACCCCTAGTCCAGGATGCACCACGTGGAGGACGAACAGTCAGGAATATCACCATCATTGGAAATTGAGACTTTATAAGCATTACTCAAATCCTGTAACCGGTTACACATGGTTAATGGATACCTTGAGATACATTTTAAGCATCTTTGGTGTATGCTAGCACTCATTCACTGAGCGGGGAATCTAGTGACAGCCCCCATCTACAATCCCATTTGCATCCGACAATTTTGTCACGCAGGAACATGGCATGTACGGCAACTAGTGTCACTTTTTTCAAGTATCAATGCTTATGCTCGCATCAATAATCACTGCAAAAAAGAAATGAATGAGTTTTATGGAAAAGCAATAGAAACAATAAGTAGGTCGATTGATTGATATATATCGGCTCCGAAAACCGTGAACAATGAAAGGTTATTCGAAATGCTATACGAATTAATGAAGAGGTGGTTTCGCAACCAACATTTCTTGTTGATCTTTCAAAGGTGACATAATTACTTGCCGCCTAAAACAACAACGTTATAGGTCAAACGCTGTCAAACGTATAATTTCTATTTTTCTATACATGTGACCACGATGTTACTATAAATGAGCATCGCATTTATTTTATATTTTACTCTTTTAAATAGATGCTAATGATCCTGAGGATTTGAGTAATGCTTATAAAGTCTCAATTTCCAATGATGGTGATATTCCTGACTGTTAGTCCTCCATGTGGTGCATCCTGGACTAGGGTGCCCCTAGGCATCTAGACTAATAACAGCAGGGTCCGAGTGCAGCAGAACACCATACTGGGCTTCCGCTACGGCGGTGAGGTGCGAACATACACCCAGGATACTTAAAAGGTATCATATGTAGCCCTTTGGGCTAAGGGAGATAACCCTGACAAAAAATCAGGCGGCCTCGTCAATCTTTTGCGAACAGTGGCGACGTCACAAGGATACCGTCTGTCTACCAGCCAAGAAACTTTGTTATTCTTCCACGTTTGTCTGCGCTTGTCAAGCCATCGAAATCGATCGTTCTACATGTCGTATAAATATGGGAAATAATGAAGAGGTGACCACGTCACCAACCAAAATGAATGATTTTAAATGTTTCACGGGACACATTTTTCATCAGTGGACATTTGAGTAAAGCCGAACGTGAGTCTGCATTCAGTGTCGGAAATGGAACTCATGAGTCGAGTATTGTACCCCTAGACACCCCCTCCCCGACACTCTTTATATATAATTTATAAAATTGCATTTATTTGATATAATTCAAATATACAGTAATGTATAAATAATCAAATAATAGTTACATTACACAGAATTGATTATGTAATTACCAATGCTTACATAATCTAGCACGTTTACAAATTACAGGCTTAATGTATAGCAGCACATATGGAAAATAATTTGCGATGAAAACATTGAACAAAAAGTTTGAACAATAGAAAACACAAATATTTAATTGATAGTGAGGGTTAAAATGTTCTGACAATGCTAATAATCCTGAGGATTTGAGAAATGCTTATGAAATTTCAATTTCCTGACTGTTCTTCCTCTATGTGGTGCATCCTGGACTAGGTACACTATTGAAGTCCTCAGGATCATTAGCATCCCGTCAAATCATTCAAACAGTCGAAAGAAGAAACCATTAAAAGTTGTTGCAAAATGCAGAAATTGAATTGGTATTGTGTTTCAAAACAAATTGCAATTCCTCTTATGTACAGTTCAAAAAATTATTATTTTATTTTATGTTTATTACTTTATTATTTATTTATTTATTATTTTATGTTTGTTACTTTGAATGTTTTACTAGAAACATTTTTCAGCAGTGGACACTTTAGCGAAGCCGAACGTGGGCCCGCATTTTAGTGCTGGTGGTGGGATTCGAACCTGGATGCCCACCGAGGTCCAAATTCGAGCGCTGTACCGCTAGACCATCCCAGCACAAAGCGAGGGAGTACCGTGCGCGTCCGAACGAACCCGATTAGGGATCGTCGCGAGCTTCAACCCGCCAAAGTACAATGGCGAGCCTCCACCCAGGGTCAGGGCATTCGTGATCACTCTGAACCCGACGCCAGGTAAGTTTTACAAGAAACATCATGCCTTTCAACAGTGGACAGTTTAGCGAAGCCGAAGCGTGGGCCCTCTGATGGGATTCGAACCAGGATGCCGCCCCCCCGCTGTACCGCTAGACCACCCCTGGCAATCAGTGTAAACACTCCAGTAGAAGTACATGAAGCACCCAGGAATTTAAACAAAATCATTGCACTTTGGCATAAACCAGAAAGTCAAACTTGATAAAAATAAAGGTTTCAGTAGCATGTAGGCATGAAAAATACTTCATAAAAGTCCCCAAATCATATAGGAGATTGTATTAAAAATTATTGCAAATTGTAGCATATAACAATATAATCTGAAGGTTATGTTTACAACAACAAAATGACAAACCTAATTTTGGATGACGTAGAGGTAGGTGAAAACGACATAGAACCAAAAACACTTTCATTGGTATTTAAAAGTAAAAAAAGCCCATTTATTTTTTACATGTTCTGGATTAGTTAAATATTTCACCAAAATATGGAATGCACGAATTATGGCAAACATGTGTTTTCACACAGATTATAAGTCGTAAATTTTTTCTGTGGTTTGCCTGATCTGTTTGATTTTCAAGGTTGGCATGTCAGTGAATAATTGTTGTCCGCCATTATTCTTTCGATTAATAGACGACAGTTCTTAATCTGTCTCTCCATGAGTTTGTTAATAATTTCTAGATGTGTAATACCTACTCACTTGTACACCATTGTGATGTACCTATTCGATTGGTAGTCCGAGAAAGATGACTTGAATAACGAAGTAAAACTATTGGGAAAAATTCGACCCAAAAAGCGAATCCACTATTACTTTAATATTTCCAAAAATTCATCATTATAGTAATCCCAAAAATACATCACACTACACCGCTATTACATTCGTTTTTCCATTAAATAATTATGCTTATCGTTTCTTCATTTTGGTTGGTGATCACGTGGTCACCTCTTCATTATTTCCCATATTTATACGGAATATAAAACGATCGACTTCGATGGCTTAATAAGCGTTACAGATGTAGAAGAATAAGAAAGTTTCTTGACTGGTAAAGACGGCATCCTTTTTGTGATGTCGCCACTGTTCGCAAAGTATTGACGAAGCCGTCTGATTTTTTATCAGGGTTATCTCCGCTAGCCCAACGGCTACATATAGTATACGTATAACTTTAGATACCTTTTAATTATCCTGGGTGTATGTTCGCACCCACCTACCGTAGCGGAAGCCCAGTTATACCGCTGTGCACTCCGGACCCTGCTGTTATTAGTCTAGATGCCTAGGCACCTAGTCCAGGATACACCACGTGGAGGACTAACAGTCAGGAATATCACCATCATTGGAAATTGAGACTTTATAAGCATTACTCAAATCCTCAGGATCATTAGCATCCTTTTTTATTGTGAATACAACCTTGTATTTCAATACATTAATAACCTTTTCACTGTTAATTAATTATTTATTTAAAATCCTTTCGCTCTTTAACAGTATGGTGCAACACATGATTATCGCATACGATTGCACATTATATTTTCGGTTTTCAAGTTCGTGCATATCAATAATTGAAATTCTATTCGGATTTCACCAAAGTCTGATATCGGAATCATGCTGCTTTCACTTGTTTGGTACCCTATTGCTGTTTCTTTAGCAATATTAATAGTTCACATTTTTTGTTCATTCATTATAGTTGGTGATGCCGTTTCCTCTTCATTATTTCTATATTTGTACGACCTATTAAACGATCGACTTCGATGGTCTGATAAGCGTAACAAATGTAGAACCAATTTTTTTGGCCGGTAGATAGCATCCTTGTGACGGCGCCATTGTTTGTAAAAATTGTTGAGGCGGTCTGATGTTTTGTCACAAGGATGCCGTCTACAAGCCAAGAAACTTCCTTATTCTTCTACGTCTGTGTTAGCTTATCAAGCCATCGAAGTCGATCGTTTATATATTCCGCATAAATATGGGAAATAATGAAGAGGTGACCATGTGATCACCAACCAAAATAAAGAAACGATAATGGAAAAACGAATGTAATAACGGTGTAGTGTGATGTATTTTTTTGGGATTACCTCTAATGATGAATTTTTGGAAATATTAAAGTAATAGTGGGATTCGCTTTTTGGGTCGACTTTTTTTCCAATAGTTTTACTTCGTTATTCGAGTCATCTTTTCGGACTACCAATTAACGAAAAGGTACATCACAATGGTGGCCACAAGTGAGTAGGTATTACACATCTAGAAATTATTAACAAACTCATGGAGAGACAGATTAAGAACTGTCGTCTATTAATCGAAAAAGAATAATGGCGGACAACAATTATTCACTGACATGCCAACCTTGAAAAATCAAACGGATCAGGCAAACCACAGTAAAAAATTCACGACTTATAATCTGTGTGAAAACACATGTTTGCCATAATTCGTGCATTCCATATTTTGGTGAAATATCTAACCAATCCAGA
This sequence comes from Cardicola forsteri, assembly GCA_025895645.1. NCBI lineage: Eukaryota > Metazoa > Platyhelminthes > Trematoda > Strigeidida > Aporocotylidae > Cardicola > Cardicola forsteri. Next base: position 81,494 of record JAKXYG010000654.1, read on the forward strand.
ACATGTAAAAAATAAATGGGCTTTTTTTGACAATTTGAAAACCGAGTACTCAAAAGCGTTTTGACTTAGTCAACACGTAAACAATCCTGTATCTGCTAATCATATGGATTAAGAGACTGTTTGTCCTCCACGTGGTGCATCCTGGACTAGGTGCCCCTAGGTATCTAGACGAATAACAGCAGGGTCCGAGTGCACAGCGGTATAACTGGGCTTCCGCTACGGCGGGTGGGTGCAAACATACACCCAGGATACTTAAAAGGTAACCTAAAGTATACGTATACCATATGTAGTCGTTTAGGTTAAGTGAAACAACCACGTTTGTTACGCTTATCAAGTCATTGAAGTCGATCGTTTTATATTCCGTATAAATGCGGGAACTAATGAAGAGGTGACCACGTCGTCAACCAAAATGAAATCAAATAAAACGATCGACTTCGATGACCTGATAAGCGTAACAAATGTAGAACGAATTTTCTTGGCCGGTAGACAGCATCATTGCTCGTAAAAATTGTTGAGGCTGTCTGATGTTTTGTCACAAGAATGCCGTCTACCAGCCAAGAAACTTCCTTATTCTTCCACGTCTGTGTTACGCTTATCAAGCCATCGAAGTCGATCGTTCAATATACCGTAGAAATATAAGAATAATCAAGAGTCAACCACATCACCAATAAATTTTGTCACCAAGGAGAAAAAAAGTGTACATTATCTAGAATATTAAATTTCTCAATTTTATAATGCTTATTTCATATGCATAATATGATTAATTTGTTTTGAAATAAAATTTTTGATTTTTCAAAAAATTAAAAATTCTCGTTAAACGGTGATAGCAATCAATACTGCTTATGCAACAGCTCATGAATATTTCAGTAAATGTAGGTGTTTAACATAATTAACTGTTGAAACAATTGATCATTATTCATGTGTTAATTGTGACAGCATCCCGAGTACATACTGTAAATACTATGACTGTTACTACTACTACCACTACCACTACATCATTTAAGAGTGCAAACACTCTTTAAAACAATTTAAACTATTGTAAAAAGTCTTTCAAAATTGAAAAATTATAAATATTACAAAATTAGCACATGACGCTACTATTAAACAATATTGAACACAATCAAAAAATATTAGATTGAATAAAAAAACTTTCAGTAAACAATGCACCTGCACACACACACACATACAAAACTTACACAACGATTCAAGAGGTATTGGAGATTGACCATCTGATGTCTGAATAGTAAAAAAAAAACATACCACATTTTGTTAATCATCGAGCGCCATTTTAATAAACAATCATACTATTACTAAACACAATTAATCGGTCGAAACTTTCAATATTTGACAATGTAATAAAGAATCCGGGACATTTGAGAAATGTATAGCAAATATGATTAATTAAAAACAATTCAACAATTCACTTTTTACCACTTTCTAGTTATGACCAATAAATGAAACATTATTGATTTTCCCTTTAAATGACCTAACATCACATTTTTGCGATTCGTGATTTATTTTCAATTGTTTATTTAAAAGGTGCAATTTGAATAATTAAATTGGATTGATGATGCTTTAACGCTAGTAAATAAACGAAGCTGGTATTGGTTTGACTGCTTTCGATGTGGGCAAACAACGAATGACTAAGTATCTCCAGTTACCAACTATTGGATTCAAACATCATACAACGTCCGTGTACACGTTATAAATGATTATAAAGTCCCAAATTAGAATAATGGTAATCTCCCTGACTGTTCATCCAACCATCCAGACTAACAGAACACAGACCAGGTAACTGGGTTTTCGCGGGTAAGTATAAGCACATATCCAGGATACATAAGAGGTATTTGAAGATATACTTATAGCACATGTAGCCCCCGATGTAACCCTGATAAAAATCAATCTTTGTAAACAGTGGCGAGCTCACAAGGAGATCATCTATCAGCCAAGAAACCATCAAAACCGATGGTTTAATACGCTGCACAATTATAGAAACAATAAAGAGGCAACTATGTCACCAACCACAATCGATATATGTGTGCCAGTATTAGTAATACAATAAAAAATGTGTTCAACTAAACAATTTACACGGTGCATCTATCGTATTACAAATATTATTTAATTGTCATCATCATCATCAAAAAATTAATCAATATCTTTAGATATCTAGACTAAAATCACAAGTCAAAGTATTAAATTAGTAGCCAATGAATTGTAGATAAAAACAAAGAAAAACATTAAGTTCATTTTGAGAAAGACCAACTTGTATTATGCACACAATTAAAAAAGTGCTATGCCGAAATAAAAGCATGACAATCATTGAGTAAAATACATGTACTTGACCAACTAGTTTAGAATACAAATAAACACAAATTATATATATATATATATATATATATATATATATATATATATATATATATATATATATATATATATATATATAAAGGATACTAAGGATCCTGAGGATTAAGTAGTGCTTACAGAATCTATTCCCGCCTGTTACTTCTCCATATGGGCCATCCTGAACTAGATGCTTCTAAAAATCTAGACTAATAACAGCAGGATCCGAGTGCACAACGGTAAAACTGGAATTCCGCTACAAAAGGTGGGTGTATGCATACACCTAGGATACTTAAAAGGTATTTTAAAGTATACGTATATATATATATATATATATATACAGCCATTGGGTTAAGGAAGATAACTGTAACAAAAAATCAAATGGCTTCGTCAATCTTGGTGAACAGTGGCGACGTCACAAGGAAAATTTGTTATTCTTCTACGTTTGTTACGCTTATCAAGCCATCGTATATATGTCGTATACACATGGAAAATAATGAAGTGATAACGTCACCATATTATATATATATAATATATATATATATACCGATAATTTACATCACTAAGACGGAACACAGAATCAAAGATTAACAGTTATTAAATGTGAATACTGGTAATCCTAAGAATTTGACTAATGTTAATGATGGTGATGATCCTGAGGATTTAAGTAATGTTTATAAAGCCTCAATTTCCAATGATGCAGATATTCCTGACTGTTCCTCCTCTACGTAGTGCATCCTGGACTAGGTGCCCACATGTATTTATAATAGAAGAAACCGAGTGTACAGCGGTATATCTGGGCTTCGACTTCAGAAAATGGGTGAAAATATATACTCAAAATAGCTAAAATATACTTCAAATTATATGCATACTACGCGTAGCTGTTGAGCTACAGACTGCAGGAGAACAATTGAGCATTAAGAAGATATTAAATAAATAAATAATATAAAAACGTCAGAGGAATTGTACACAACAATACCCATAATCCATGTTTAAATAATTACTTCTTAAATTCCCAGATTGGGAAAGCATGTTAAAACAATATTTGTGCGCAAAAAACGTACTTAGAAATCTCAACGCTCACCCAAAAGCCAATTAAAAAAAGGCGGTTTCAAAACGTATTTAAAGGAATGCTGCTTATGACGATATTCACACTATTTCAGTTAAAACTTTGTATAGAAAGTCAATCAATTTCAATATGCTAATTTTGACAGCTCCTATTTTAGCCCCTGTATATATATATATATATATATATCTACACGTCTTCGAGAAATGTGAACAATAGATAGTAATTATTCAGGATTGTATTCGAACTTGGGACTAATAAAGAGGTAAATCTGCAACCAACTGTTTCTGCGGTTTTTTCACTACTCTAAATGTTATACAAAAAATATCTTTCAGCATTGAACATTTTAGCAAGGCCAAACATGAGCCGATATTTGGTACCGGTGGTGATGGATATTGAACCCCGATGCTCACCCAGGTTCGAGTCGAGCGCTGTACCGCTAGACCACCTCGGCACACGCATATGCAACAACCGTAAAAAGTAATAAAGTTACTTAGCCAAAAAGTTTTTAAATCCTTCTTTATCAGTTCCAAATTCACATAGTACCTTTATTAATTCTCATCATCATCATCATCGGGAATAAACATGCCCCACCAGTTATTATCGCCAAAGGTAGTGCAAATTACCGAAAGCACTCAAAACATCAACCTTCACAATATGCATTTAATGTCCAACACTTGAGATATGCTGACTTTAAATAATAATTATATTCCGAATTAAACCTTCCAATGATCTCTATAACTATAGCCAATTCCAAGCCTAGGTGAGCGTAAAATTAGCAACATGTGGAACAATCTTGTTACCCCATGCGCTTCGAAGCGAAGCCATTAGGCTAAAATAAACAAACCTGACAAAAATTCAAATAGCCCTGTTAATTACATCCCAAACTAAACCTCTCAAATAAGCTCTATTTACTGCAAAAAGTAAGCAATCAAATGTTCAATTAAGTAATTCTGTTGAGCGGGAGGATTTAGCAAAAATAAAACGACTAAGTTCGTCCAAGTTACTCGTTGACCACTTGGTCTCCTTTTCCTTCCTGGTAATAATTAGACTTCCGTATCTATTCTGGTTGGATGTATAGACAGTCTATGTAAAGCATAACCACCTCATCTCTCTTATTGTGTTGGCAATATATAGCCTAAACTTTCACACATTCTAATCAGGCTTTTAATAAAAATATTATTTTGTAAATCTTTGTCTCTTCTATGTCAGTCAATAAGTAATAAATAAAACTTCAAATAATAAAATTAACACAATTAATCAAACTGTAACATATAGACTACTATTTTTTGTATTAAACTTTGTCAAATAGAAATAACTTAAAGTTAAATAATAAATTTTCAATTAAATGTAACACATTCATATAAAACGATAAACTAACAAATGTGAATAATTGTTCAATATTTGTGTTATACACTACAAAATAAGCTATTATCTTTTCATTTTACATTAAAAATAAAGATATACACACCATACTCATCATATAACAAAGTGGTCTAGCAGTACAGCGCTCGAATTCGGACCTCGGTGGGCATGAGTTCGAATCCCATCACCAGCCCACTAAAATGCGGGCCCACGTTCCACTTCGCTATAATGTCAACTGCTGAAAGATGTTTATTGTAAAACATTCAAAGTAGCAAACATAAAATAAAAAAATAAAACACATTAAAAAAATTGTGACGCTTCGGAAAACGGACATGCTGTACGTTATATTATAACAGTATTTTTCAATTATAATGCAACAAACCCGCCCAATAATTTAAGAACCAAGTACTACAAAGTGTTTATGGTATTTCTAATAAATCATGTAGCAAGTTCGATTTACGAAAATCTATTAAATCTAACTATCCGGATAATAATCACATTGTTGGTCATTATAATTATCAATTTTTCCTTCAACTAGAAAAGCATGAGAGTTTTGTAATTTGAGACTTGTATTCACTTGTTTGTTTAAATACGGTAAATTGAATAATTATATTGAATTTATGTTTTACTCTGACTAGTTTTAATGTTTGTTTTCTCTTATTACAATCTTATGTATAAAAAAACTTATGACTGAGTATAGTTTATTAATGAGTATTAAACTCAATTATTACACAACAACCGCGTACCCGTTAACTCCTAACATAAAAATATACAAACTAAAACTGAACTAAATCAAGATTTCTTATATACACTAAAAACTTTTAAATACTATAAAATTAATGTAACGTATTTATTATACAATTAAAATATAAATTATCAATAAAAATGAGAAAATAATTAACTTATAAATATTTAAATAAAACTACATTTAATAAAAAAATTGCAAATGAATAATAAAAAATTAATATTTAAAACTCACTTTAAAAGTATCCCACACAATCATAAAACTCTCATTTCCTGAAGTGTTCCTATTTTTGACTGAGCTTGAACGACTTTCCATTAACGAAAAACACCTTAAAGCTGATTTAAATTTTTATGCTGTAGGTCAATGTTAATTTAGTTATGTATAAGAATTGTAATTAAATTATAATTTATTTTTAAACACTTTTAAACATTTATATTTTTAAATAAAACATTATTAATAAATATAAATTTTAAATTTTTATTATTTATTTTTTTAAATTTTTTTCAGGATTCAGGATTTTTCACGAGTTGAGTAGGCCAAAACGCGTTTTAGTACTCGGTTCTCAAATTGTCTCAAATTTTTACCCCAAGTTAGATAATTTAAAACTTACTAAAAATATGAATTAATACAGTTTTTAGCTTATAATAATTAATGCAACATCTGTAAGAACTTAAAACAATTTTTTTGCATGTTTGTGTTTTATGTCAAGGTTTATATTAGATTTTATTAGATATTTACATCAAATTTTTTCCGAAAGATTTTTAAATACTCTTTAGCCAATTATTATTATTATTTAGGATTCAGGATTTTTCACGAGTTGAGTAGGCCAAAATGCCTATTAGTATTCGGTTCTCAAACTGTCTCAAGTTTTCAGGGGGGAAAAATGAAATGGATGGTGAGGTAAAGAGTAACTAGTCACAGAAAAAAATATTTAAAATCAAGATAAAATCAAGGTAGATAATGGAAGTTAACAATTATAAAAAACGAGCAAAAATTATAAAAAATACAAAAAAAATAAAACAAGTATCTATTACAATGCAAAAAACACTGCAATAATCTTGAAAAAAGAAAAGAGAAAAGGATGAAAAACGATCCAATGGACGTGTAGCGTGACGTGCGCCTTACCTCGCGAGTGTTTATTTTTTTGGTATTGCTAGTTTTTTAAATAATAGAAATCCTGTCTGAAATGTGTCTGGGCCAATATGCTTTTAAAAAAATTTTTTTAATTTGTTATTTTATTAATTGTGTCTGTTTGTCGTCACGTTTGATTTTTATATAAAGCGGTAGGAATAACAATTAATACGTATGAACATTGTTTACTTATTAAGTGAATAAATCAATAGAACTGTATTGATTTCAGTTAATAAAAAATATTTTTTTAAAATTAGATTTTAACAGTGATATTTTTGTTTTTATTAATGATAATAATAGAAGGGTTATCAGACAAAAACGTGTTGTTACAATTTTTATCATTTATGGTGTCATATTAAATGATCAATATTTTATGCAAAAAGTAAATTAGTCAACCTACCTTGATTCTATGTAAAACCATGTATTAAATTATTTATAAACGATGTTACAATTAATTACAATCAGAAATAAAACCAGTAACTGAATACATTTTAGTATTCCTATAAAAAGTTTACATATAGCTATGTAACTGATGTTAGTAAAAAAGAAAGACCTAGAAATTCAATACAATAAAAGTATTATATTTTCACATTTTAACGATTATTTATAAAATTTAACAATGTTTTACAAATGTTAGTAATAAAAAAATTTTTTTAACATAATTAAATAATGCAACAGAAATTGAGTAATAATAATAATAATAATAATAATAATAATAATAATAATAATAATTTATTACTTAAAAAGTTTTTACAATATTGCATTTTTTGAGGTACAAACCAAATTACAGTACTTGTTTACTATAAATTCTTTCTGTTTTACAACCCACTTGAAGTTCCCAAAAAACGTTTTTATACATTTGCGAGGTAAGACGCTTGTCACGTTACAGGTTACAGGTTAATACACAAGTTGATTAGGAGATATCTCCTTATGGTCCTCGGTTCAAAAATATAAAATATCAATCAAATAAAAATAAAAAAAACAAGATAAAAGCAATAGAAAATGAAACATATGAGTTAAAATGTTAAACGAATCTAGATAAGGCAAACTTATCATATAGTAATTTAAAAGCATAGAGATTAGGAGCATCAACAATGTGTGCTGAGAGGTTATTCCAGGCAGATACTACCCTATGGGAGAAGAAGTGTTGCCTTATCTTCTTATTTGCCTGGGGCTTAAGCAACTTAAAATTATGACCTCTACAACTGTCCTCTGATTTCGTAAAGTAGGGATATAAAGATTCAGACTTAAGTAATTGGTAAACTGGAATTAAGTTGCCTTTGAGTCTTCTATTTGTTAATAGGAAGAGATTAAGACTAGAAAGCCTATCTCCATACGGGAGGTGCTTGAAAGCATAGGGAACTCTCGTAAATTTTCTTTGAACTTTTTTTAACAGAATCAAATCTTTATTGAGCACTGGGGAAGTTACTTGGACGCAATATTTGAAGTGTGGTCTAATACATATCATATATAAAAGTCGAGCTAAGTCAGGGGAAATTTTACCTAGGTGTCGTCTGAAAAAGTGCATAAGATGAATATATTTCTAGAAAGCCTTGAAATAGTGGGTTGAAAACTGGAGGAATGAATCAATTACTACTCCCAGATCCTTGACAGTATGCACTTTTAAGATAGACAGCTGTTCAAGTAACGGCACGAAATAACTATTATTATTCGTTTTACCTAATGCTACATGAAAACATTTAGACTAATTTAAAGGGAGACTGTTTGCAGAGGACCAATTATAGATATTCCTAATATCCGATTGCAGTACTTTAGGGTTGGAGCCCCAAATCTTCACATCGTCAGCATAGAGCAAGATATTTAAATGAATTATTGCTGGTAAATCATTAATAAATAAAAAAAATAATAGAGGGCCTACGACCGATTCTTGTGGGACTCCTGAGCTAATGTCACACCAAAGAGAAGTTTCACAACCCAATTTAACACTAAAACTACGATTTGTTAAAAATTTCCTAATCTAAGAAAAGAGGGAACCTGAAATACCCAGATTAGCTAGTTTATTTAGTACTAACTAATAAGAAACCTTGTCAAATGCCTTCGCAAAATCAAAGTAAATGGAGTTTACAATACGACCTTGATTGAGAAAGGATGTAAGACTATCTATGTAGGATAGTAAATTGGAGAGACACGATCCTTGTGATAAAAAACCGTGTTGGGCCAGATGAATTAACTTATTCTTAAAAAAAAATCGATTAAATGATACTTGATTAACCTTTTTAACATTTTGCTTGGGGTGAATAAAATACTAATCGGCCTATAATTTAACAGAGAGTAACGATCACTTGACTTATAAGTGGGTCTAATATATGCTTGTTTCCAAACCTGGGGTAGAGTCCTTGTAATAATAGATTAAAGATTTTAGTTAATATAGGGAAAATAATATCCGCACATTTTTTCAGAACACGAGAGTAAATGCCATTAGGTTCACGGAATGTGGATTTGAGTTTAATAAGCTAATGTAATACTGAAGGAATAGTGAAAGTAGGTGAGGTCGCCGAGGAGAAAGAATTAATTCAAATGGGGGAACAGTGATTATCTGTAGCATAAATTGAGTTAAAATAGGAGCTAAAAGACGAACAAACCTCCGAAGAAAAAAGGAAAGAACCAGTATTACTTTTCAAACATGGTCGGGAGACACCATAGACCCTTTGGCGTTTTACATATTTAAATAAAATGTTTTGGTCCGTTTTTGATTTCAATAATAAATTATAAAATTGTTTGTTTTTGAATGCTCTAATTAAAGTTACACACTTATTACGTGTAATAGAAACAGGGTAGTTTTGAAACTTTCCATTTTTTAAAAGCTACATTACGCTTTTAAATGCAGCGCTTTAAAGAACACGGAAAGGCTAACGAGAACAAATTTCTTGATGCCATCATTAATAATTTGAGTAAAGCAAGAATAATTAGTGTTAATGTTATTTTTAACCGTGAAGCCCCAGTCAGTGTGACTTAAAAACTTCCGTAATTCAGCGAAGTTTGTTCTACAAAAATCAGGGATTAGCTCAATTCTAGGCTTTGGCACCCAGTCGAAAGACAAAGGAAAATAGACAAAAAAGACAACAAAATGTAATTACTCTTTTCAAGAGGAGGCAAATGATTAACATAATCAATTAAAAAGAAAAAATTAGCATTAACAATGTTAAAGTGTAGAAGCTGGGTATTAAAATAATTAGTAAATGAGAAGAGAGAGAGAGTGCCAGTCAATTGAGGGGTTATTGAAATCACCAAGAATAATGGAGGGTTTAAAAAACAGAATTGACGTGTCCAAGTTCAACTAATAGAGTTTCTTTAGTGAGTGAGGGAGGCCTATAGAGTACTAAGAAAAGGATTTGCTCCTTAGCAAAAAAATTACTAATATGTGGAGAAAATCGTACCCAACTGAATTGCCATACAAAGAAAAAATAATCGCAGAGATGTTAATATCTAACCTAACATAAAATAAACAACCACTACATCTGCCTTTACTAGAATTAAGTCGGATTAGGTTGTAACCGCTGATGGTAATTTTGTTATCAAGAATATTATCTAAAAGCCAGGTTTTAGAAATCCCTAAAACATGAGGAGAGTTTAGATCAATCAATAATTTAATTTCGTTAAATTTATTGAAAAAACTAAAAGCGTTTGTATAAAGCATGTTTAACCTGTGGGGAGAGGGAGTAGGGGTGTGGGTATATTTAATTTGTGGATGAATGGGTGTTGACTCCGAAGCGGAATGGGAAAATCCTGTATATTGATTATACAGGAGTTATCATTTAAATTGAGAGGGGTTAATTTAACTAAAGAGATCAATAATAGTTTAGGACACAGATAATTGGAATGTACAACCTTCCTATCAGTAGTAGGATAATCTTTATTCAGTCAAAGCTTCGGAAAAAGGGAGCGTACTAAAGATCAATTACCGAGGATCTCACTTACCGTGTCGGAGGAATTGCAGATGACTATGATTGGGGGGAAGGTATAAGGTCGCTTACAAGATATGCGTGTTACCTTAAAACCAGAAGCAGGCGGATGACAGGCTTTGATGGCCTCAAGTGCTACATTTTTATAATTCAGTGTAGATATAGGGATGCCTCTTACTATAACATTATTTTTTTTTATTGTGAGCATAAAGTTTAGCTGCAAATAAAAAATTTTCTTGAGAGAAAAGGAGGAAAGGAGGAAAGGAAGATTATTTTTACACCTGAGGTGAGATTAGTAATAGAAGCCTTTAAAAAACTAATTTCTGCCGCATTCTTGGAGGAAAGAGCACTGTAAGAGCTTTGGAGCTCCTCAACAGACTCACTAAATACAGAGTTACTAACAGTTAACTCCTTGACCAAGTTGATAAACTCATCTTATTTAGTATCCAACATAGAAGCAGTGGATAGATGATTACAAGACCAAAGTCACTTCATACAAACAAAGTCAACTTTGCTGTTAGCGAGATCGTAGTAGTGAGATTCTGACAATCTTTTACACTTTTCATGAAACCAATGGTGGCATTTAAAGCAAAGCATACCTGTCTTTACTGATTTACTACAACATAAAACACCACAAAAACACCAAAAACACAAATAAAATGATACAACAAGCAAACACAGATAACAAAAAACTATTGACCCGTAACGTCACGCAAGCGTATCGTACAGATTCAAAAGTTACATGCTTATTAGAGCGTTATTAATTTTTTTTTTGTTTAAAGATGAATGCAGAATTTTTGCTTTATAATACGTAACTTGTTTTATTATTATTTTTGTAAGTTTATAATTTTTGCTCGTTTTCTACAATTGTTAATTTTACACTCGCGAGGTAAGGCGCGCGTCACATTATACGTCTATTAAAGCGTTATTCATTCTTTTTTCTTTTCTTTTTTTTTTGAAAATTATTGCAATGTTTTTTGCTTTGTAATACGTACATCTTTTATTATTTTTTTGTATATTAATAATTTTTGCTCGTTTTCTGTAATTGTTAACTTCCACTATCTACCTTAATTTTATCTTAATTTCAATTTTTTTTTGAGATTAATCCCCCGTTACCTCATTATCCATTTCATTACCCCCCTGAAAACTTGAGACAATTTCAGAACCGAGTACTAAAAGGAATTTTGGCCTACTCAACTCGTCTGAATCCTGAATCCTACTATCTACCTTGATTTTGTCTTGATATAAAATTCTTTGTTGTGATTAATTCCCCTCAGTATCTATTTTGTATTTCCCCTGAATCTTACTATTAACATCGATAAACAGAACCAAGGATTAAAAGGAGTTATGTTCCTACTCAACTCGTGTATTAACCTACAAACTGCAATCACATCAATTAGACAATACAAAATTAGTTTTTAAAACATTTATGAAAAAACAGGTAAGAAGGTTAAACCTTTTAATCTAAATAAAATAACAATTGTTTTTTTTTAATATAATATTAAGTAAACAGGAAAATTTACATCATTTTTATATATCTTTGTATTAATATTTTTGCAGAGAACTCTGATTTAACAAAAATTATTAATAAATATTTGCAGTTTTTTCACTATTTTTATGTTTTTATTTTAATCAAAACTTACAAAGTTTTTTACCGTAAACTGATTAATTAATGTTTTAAAATACTTTAATCGTTTAAATAATTACATATTTGTATTATTTATTCCAGGTTAATACGCAAGTAATGAAGGAGCAAAACTGATATTGATTATTGGTTCTATTTATCAATAATATTAGAAAAAGAAATAAAAATAAATAGTAAAATTTGGTTAAAAGGAAGGGAAAGCGGATTATTTAAAATAGAAAAACGTAAAATTGTCGTTAACCTTCTTGAATGCTTGAAATGACGGTGCAGAGACTACACTGGCAGATAAGCTGTTCCATGAAGTAATGATTTTGTTAAAAAAGTGGTGACTCCTTAGTTCTAAAATATCCTAGGTTTGATCAGTTTAAAATTATGACCTCTCAGAAAGATTTTAAGATTGGAGCCTTGACTTAAGCACAGTATTCCAAATGTGGTCTTATGTACAGCATATTCACCAGACGTGGACATTTGGGTAGTGTTACCTAGGTTTCTTTTAAAAACTTAATCAACCTAAAGCAAGTTTAATTTGCTTTGGTATAGTGCTGTGTAAAGTTGAGTGACGAGTGAAATTAAATACCTAAATGTTTAATTTGGATTCAGTAGATTGAATATTGGGAAGAGGTAGGAAGTAAATGTTGTCTGATAGCCCTTTTAAAATTAATTTGTTTACATTTAGACATGTTCAAGGGCAACTGATTAGCCACCTATTAGGTAAAAATTGTACAAATGTCAACCTGCAAAAATTCAGGGCTAGCCCCCAAATCTTAACATTGTCCGCATAAAGCAGGATGTTAAAGTGAACAACTGAACAACTAAAGAAGATAAACAGGAGGGGCTTAATACATATTTTTAAGAAACCCCCTATGAGAAGTACAAGTCAGGAGCAACGCGAACCTTAAATGCGTGAGTAGAGAAAAAATCCTTTATCTATACTAGGGTAGAGCCAACAATACCTACAGCCTTCAGCTGAGAGATTATAAGATTATGAGGGACTTTATCAAATAATTTAACAAAGGATCGACAGACTTATAGTTGTAAAGGATTTTTGTAATGCTATTAAAATAGGCATAAAGTCCTACTGGGCAGAACTAACAATATTAAAATTTAATAATCCTCCTATAATTTTGCTGGGAGTAAGTAGGATGCTGATTGACTAAAAGCTTTTAGGTTTAGACCTTCAGCCTGACTTGTAAATGGGTTTTATAAAAGCGACCTTTTATATAGAGAGTATTCGGGCCAGGTACAACTGGTAGATTAAAAATATGGGTCAGAAAGGGGGCAAGGATATTCACACAATTTTAAAAAAATTCTGGGATAAACACCGTCAACTCCACATGACAAAGACTTTTAGGGTAATTTAGGACGGTAGAATCATTAGAGATAAAAGGTTGGATAGATGGATCATTGGTGTAGGAGTGAAACTGCGTACAGAAAGAGGGCTGAAAACTGAATTGTATTAATTCTGAAATAAGCAGCAGCTAGAAAGTAAATAACTACCTTTTCTTCAATTGAAATATTGTTACTAATTTTGGCTTTTGACAATTTTCAAACATTTTATACGAAAAAGTAAAATTATTCTTTGTTGCTGTTTTATTTACTATTTTGTTTTTTTAATAATACATTTTTATTTCAGAATTTTTCACAAGTTGAGAAGGCCCAAACGCCTTTTAGTACTCGGTTGTCAAATTGTCTTAAATTTTCAGGGAGGAAATATGAAATAGATAGTGAGGTAAAGGGAGATTAGTCACAGAAAAAAATTTGAAATTAAGATAAAATCAAGGTGGATAGTAAAAGTTAACAATGCTAGAACACAAGCAAAAATTACAAATATGCAAAAATGATAATAAAACAAGTACGTATTATAATGCAAAATCACTGCAATAATCTTCAAAAAAGAAGAAAAAAGAAAAGGATAAATAACGCTCTAATGGAAGTGTAGCGTGACGCGAGCCTCACCTCATGAGTGTTATAAAAATCTGCTCCCGAAGAGGTAGTTTTTCTTATTTTCTTTATGTAAGTTTATATATTATTTATTTGTTATTTTTAGATATAAAAATTGATAAATATTTTTTTATTATATTTTGATTTTATAATTGTTTTCTTAGATTCTTTTAAAGATTACTAGATTTTGAATTATAATACTGATATATTGTTATATTTATTAACTTTATTATTTATATTTATTATTTTTAATTAATAATTTAATTAATTTTTATTATGTTTCTACTTTTTTCCAATATTAGAAAAGGAATTAAACCAAATGCCAAAATGTTATTTTCATTTTTAATACGTGAACCAACCTGCTAACCAATGAGTCTTTTAAAATCTAACGTTTTTTTGATAAAGCCAATTTTTTTATTTAACGTATTTACTCTAAAATTTGTAATGTCTTTTTTAAACGATATTTATTAACCGTTAGTCTGTTTTTACTATTAATAAATTTAAAGTATTTGTTTGCTTAATTTTTTTATACGCAAATAAAAATAATGCTTTGCATTTTTTTAGTTTGGCACAAAATTACTTACCACAGAATTGATTAAAACCACATTCGCCCTGCCATATATGCATGTGCATTTTTGGAAGGAACAGAACCACTAAAAATATTAACACATATGTGGTCAATTTTATACGTTGTTTTTCCGTTTAAAAAATTATTTTATGTTTATAACCTTTTATTAAAACTAGTTATGTTAATAGAGCAGTTATGCGGTCCATTATTTCAAAATATCTATTTATGTATTTCATAAATTTTGATGCATGGGTGCAACCTTCACCACCGACCAATCAAATGTGGGCCCACGTTTGGCTTCACTGCTGAAAGATCTTTCCCGTAAAACATTCAAAGTAGTAAAAATAAAATAAATGAAAAAATATAAATTAACTAGATTCTGTAAATATATAACGCAAACTCTCTTTCTTTCACTATATATATATATATATATATATATATATATATATATATATATATATATATGTTTTAATACATCAGCATATACATACATGCATAACATATAATTAGTGCCATTAAAAAAAACAATACAAAATAAAATTACGAAGTAAAAATATACAAGTTATTTAGTTTGCAATTAAAGCTAAATTGTAATTATCCAAAATTAATTCTTGATAATAGATTAGTAACAAAACGAGCAATTTTAACAAGTTTTCAGAATTGTTATATTAGAATTGTCAAATTCACTTAAATAATAAATTTACTAGGTTTTTAAGTCAACCAGGAGCACAGTACAGCTGTTTCATCCTTATTTGGAATCATCAGCAGCGCATACTTTTCAAGTTTTACACGTATATAAACTTGAACCCACGCCCTATTTGGCGTCAGGCCAGCGTTTTAAACCACTGAGCTACGGGTGAATAACCTTATTCCATAGAAAATTTATTATTATAATCGATCAAATTCATTTAAATATCGATCTTTGCTACAAGGATTGACTTCCGTTTAGCAAATGAGAGAATTATTCTGAGACTTTATTTACCATAGGTGTAAGATCTTTTATTTAACTTGGTACAGATATTTACCAACATTCAATCGAAAAAGCTCTTGTGTGATCTAAATTATCGATTTCCGATCGATTATTATAAAATAACACAAAGATTGTTTATCAACAGGAAAAAACAGGACGTGACAGTTACGATCACCGTTCAACCCAATGCGGGTCTACGTTCAGCGTCGCTAAAATGTCCACTTACAAAGAACATACTTACCGTCAAACATTTAAAATAGTAAAAAAAATTTTGTAATAAAATTTATTGAAACCTTATTTTACTCTACTATGACAACACTAAATTTGTTGAACTTTTAATTTTTAAATAATTTTTATTTAATTTTAATATTTTATTTAATTTTTAGTCATATAAGCATATATATATATATATATATGAGCCATTTCGAAAAGTTCCGCAAAATTGATAAGAGTATCAAATTAAAATTAATTTGTTATGACCAATTGTTTTTTTCGTAAAAATAAATATTGAGAATAAAAAATAATGTAAAGTGATTAATAGTTTCTTTATATATACTTGGCATTATTTATTTAAAAAGGCTGAGTCGGCTAAAAAAGCATATTTTTTAAAGCTACTTCTATATAAACGTGGATATTAAGTTGAACTTACATAACGAATCTATTATCAATCATATGTGCTAAATTTTATTAAAAATGAACAATGACTAATTGTTAAAATTAATGTTAAATGCACATGACAGTCGCAATGTTTATCGAAAAAAACCTGTGAATATTTTAATTCATATAAACAAAAATAACAGAAACAATTTTGAAAAAATTGTAAATAAAAATTTAAAAACAAATTGAATAATTTATTATGTACGTTTAACCTTCAGATTCCGCTCATTTGCTCATTTTGTTTTGTTTGTGAAATAAACACGAGTGATAAAAAATGTTTTCATCTTACCGAAAATGAATAGCGTGTCATAAAAGAAGTAAAAAAGTTGGCCAATTTATACAGAGTTAATTGTCAAAAACCACGAAATTATGATAATGTTGAAAGAAAACGTGTAACAACTAATGCGGATGATCAGAAAACCGTTATAGAATTTAACAAATTATAATAAACCTATTTTAGAAATTAAAAGAAATAGTTTAAATAATTTTATGCATTCAACGATCAGAAACAGAGCAACTAAATTTGGTGTAACACTTCAATCACTAAAAGTTTAACCATTTATTGATAAAAAACAAAACGATAATAGATCAAACTTTTGTATACAGTGGAGTGAACGACACCTTTGTTATTGGCGTTCCGTATACTTTACTGATGAAATATGATTCGGGACAAACCATGTGGCCTTGAAAACAAGGTGTTGTGCGGGTCGAGATTTCAAAACATTTACTTCCGGTTGTTAGAAAAGAGATACTCGACAAGTAATGTGTTGGTTGGTATTAAGTATAATCAACCTATCAAATGGAGAATTATATCATGTACCCTAAATAGTGAAAAGTTTGTTTCAATTATAAAGGATTTTTTTATTATGAAATGCAGCACACTCACACGGAGGTTACTACTATTTTTCAGGACAATGCTCCATGTCATACGTCCAAAAAGATAACGTCATATTTATCTAGATTCACTTTATTTATTTTATATTCACATTTAGACAGTAAAGAGGCTAAAATCGAAAAAGCTTTCTTTAATTCAATTACCACTTAACAGCCCGGATATTAATGTTATTGAAACATTTTTTACTATGCTAAAGCGCAACATCAATAAGCATAGCGAAATTGAGCATTTATGTAAACGCATTCGGTTTGTTGTTCAATATGAGATGAAACAAGAATATATTAACACTTTCATCGACAGCATTCCAAAACGCCTGGATTACGTTAAAAAAAATGACGACCACATAAATTATTGAATTTTTTAAAATTTTGTAATGTCCTTAATCATTTGGTAACTGAAAAAATTGCATGTAATCTGTATTTTTATCAATAGTTGACGTTATAAATCATGTAATTATTTTTACTCCATTTTTGATTTTACCAGCTGATATTTTATACATTTTTTTTTATTACTTACAATATATATGTATGTATAAACTCCACCTAGTTTAGACCAGAAATAATTCAAATAATCAGTCCCAAACCTGGATAAAGGAAGAGGGTTTGAGCGCGCAAGGTTAGCAACCTGGTCTCTGTAAATAATTTATACTGCTACGGAAACAATACAAGAGGACGCCATTCCGGCAAACAACGGCAAAGAAGTGATTGCATTTATCTGGATGATAAAGTTACACAAATGACAGGGTTGAGTAAAAGCCGAAAGGAAGCTCAATCTTTGATTCCAGAATCTTCAATGCCAACGAGACTTTGTTGTTGTTGTTGTTTTGCTGTAACTGTTGTCTTATTGTTTCATGCTTCATTTTTAATGCAAAATGGTTTTATATAATATATATATGTGTGTATAATTATCGTTTTTTTTTAATTATTATGTAGTATTGTATATTTTATATTTGAAATGACGTTTCTTTTGTAGGTTATGTAGTTGATGAAGATGTTTTAGTCAAATAATCTTTTTTTTGCTGTAATTGTTGCGATAGCTGTATATATATATATATATATATATATATATATATATATATATAATTTTAAACACTAGAAAGGTTTTGGTTATACCATAGGAACAAAACCTTGTGTGGCTTAATAAATAACGATTTTGTAAAATCGATAAAGTTGAAACCCAAATGATTGTTAAACCAGTTAAGCACCATTTTATTTACATTAATTGAAAAATAATTTATTCAATAATTTGCATATTTAAGATGTATATAGACTAGCAATAAATTAATAAAAACAAAGTTTTTCTTGAATAATATATCCAAGTGATTTCGGTCAAACCAGGAGCACTGTACAGCTGTTGCGCATTCTTGTTTGGAATCGTCAGCAGTGCATACATTTCAAGTCTTTTACGTACAAGAACTGGAACCTCACGCCCCTATCTAGTGTCAGATTAATTCCGTAACTACTGAGATCTCCATGTGGTTAAATATGACCTTGTAAATTTATAATTATCTATAGTGATTATTTAATCAATGCTAAAAAGATTTGTCTAAAATTAAACCGAAAATGCATTCTATTAATTTTGGTTTTTATACTAAATTATCAGACAAAATGTTTTTGAATTTTTAAGTTAGATAATTAATTGCTACAATATTTTAATCTTAAAAACGAAAATATTTTGGTCAATACTAGGTAATAAATTTAAAACAAATTGGAAAATAAAAATTCAATTTTTGATAAAAATTATTGGTTTTTTAAAAAAAAATGTAACCAAAGCCTTATTGGATTTTATTGCAAAATTGTAAAAAATTACAATACGTTCGTTGTATTAGGTAATAAAATTATTAAAATTTTGTTATCAATTAACATAATCAGCCAAATATATTTTGAATTAAGTTGGTATCATTTTTTTTCTTTTTCCAATTTTGGATATGAACATTTGGCATTGAAACAAATAACAATTTTCAATTAAAATTGTTTTTAAAAGTTTGTCTCATCTTAATTGTATTTTAAAAGTGGAAAGGTTTGGCAATTGAGTAAGTTGAAGTTTGACTTTTCCTGTCCGCGAATCCTCTCCCTTTTGGTTTGTTAATTGTCCATATTTAAGTAATTAAAAGTTATACAATTATATATATATACAGTAGGCAACGTATTTTATTCCAATTAATTTTTCTAAATATTTTTGTTTGTAAAATAAATTAATGTATATTTTTAAAACAACCAATTTTTTTGCACATTATAAAGATTTGATTAATGCGCTACATTTTTAATAAATATATAACCTTGATATATACGGTGGTAATGCAATGCCTAAACTTTAACTTTTTCTAGTTAAAATTTATTAAATATAAAATATGTAATTTATTTACAAAAATAATTATTAAAAAAGATATTTTAATTTATATTCCTTTTATTTTAAAAATAATAATTTTTAAAATAAAATCACTGCTCATACATATATTTATATATTTGCACTGTATTTTTAAATAGTCAATAAACAATTTATTTTAAAAGTATTTTAATATAATTAATATTATTTTTAATAATTCAAGCACAAGGTCGATTTTTTTATTTTCCGTTTCAAAATTTGGAATTTCGATAAAAAGGCTTCTTATTTCCACGCGCTCAATACTTATGGTTAAAACAACTCAGCGTCGTTATTTGTCTACCCATGATTATAAATTAGTTCAAAGTTTTTATAAAAGGGCACAAAAGTTACAACAATTGCCGAATGCATGAAAATAGATGTATCAACTGTGTATATCATTTTGAACAAGAAAACAAGCCCCAGATCACCCACAGTTGGTAGAAAACGTTCAACAAGCAAACAAGATGATTAGTTTATAACTATGCAGCTTAAAAAACACAAAACAATAAACGTTAAACAAATAAAAAATCAATACTTAAAAAATTTTTTATATTTAATTGTAGGAAGGAGAATGTAATCTGAATGCTACATTTTTATAACGGTTGTTAAGAAACCTCCACTTAGTCGTGCCTATCAATTACAACGAGTGGAGTTTGCTAAAAAGTACAAACATTATCTATCATTATTATGGAGGTCAATATACTTTACAGATGAGTGTGTACTATTCTACAAACCATGGACTAAACATTCAACAGTTATTTATAGTCCAAATTTTCTAATTAATTACACTTGCACTGCTATAAAAGTTGCACATCCTTTATGTGTTAAAGGATATTTTGCAATTAAGTACAATTACTCTCCAAAATAAATGCGTACTAGTGACAATTTAAATAACGCCAAATTTGTACAAATATTCAAACAATTGTTTTATAACGAGCTGTTCAGAAATGCTACAGGACACTTAACAATCATCCAAGACAATGCTTATGTGCATACTTCAAAAGTGGTAATGTGTATTTTAACATAACTTACAATTTACTATACGTTTTTTTTTATTTAGACCACAAAAGCTTTGAAAAGCAAAAAGTTTTCTTTTATTCAGCTTCCTCCATACAGTCCAGACCTCAATGTAATTAAAAACTTTTTTAGTATTTTAAAACGTGAGGTTAACCGCATAGAAACTAATGTATCATTGGAAGCGAAAATTAACCATGTTGTAAAAAATTGCATTTTGAAGGATTATATTGGTACGTTGATAGATTCCTACCCCAAGCGGCTTACAAATGTTAAACAAAAGCGTGGATATTACTTAAATTATTAACATTATTAAGTTTGTTACTTTTATTTTGTACATTTATGTATTTTAGTAGATAAAACTATTTTTTTAAACCAATTATCTGTGTTTGTTTTTAAGTTTTCATAAAGGTGGTATTGTGCTTTATTACTAAAACGAATGTTATTGTGTATTATATTAAGAATCTTTTTGTTAATAATATTAAATGTATATATATTAGTACAGTGTTATCTAAGGTGTTTATTAACAAGCGTTAGATATGTTTATGATAAGTAACAAGTGCTACATGTATTTCAATATTATAGTAGGTCAACATTGGATTCACTTATGTCACTATTGTATATATATTATTTATAGTTATTGGCTTAGCATAGTTTAATTAGGATTAAATGTTATTTTAGTTAAAATTCCGTTTCTGTATCTGTTAGAATGTCAAGTAGAGCTTAAAGAATAAATCAGTGTATTTAATCCACGTTTAACATCTTGTGTATCAAACAAACTAAAACCTACTTGAGGCATTGTTTAAATGTTACTTAATACTCTAAGAAATCAAAATAGTACTTTTTTTATTGACTATTCTACATTTTACACATATACACTTAAAAAATGCTAAAGGAAATAAATAATAATGATAATTTTTATATCGATTGAAATATTATAAATATGCATTGCATTTTTAGTAGACATTATATTATTTTTGAAAAACGTATTCGTTAGGCCACGTCAAATTAATAATGCAGTTAAAGTTACCGGCGTGATCTAGCAATACAATCCTCGAATCGAAGCTGGATGATTATGGGTTCAATTTTTGCCACCGTCATTCCATGCGGACTTGCGTGTTTGGCCTCACGAATGCTTTCCGTAAAAAAATTCAAATTGTAATTAAATAAATCAATAAGTTTTTTATAAATGCAGTTTTAGGGAATTTTATTTCTATTTCGAATTGTTACATTTACCCGAATAATAAAGTTACATGGTGTTCAGTCAATCAGGGTTAAGTTCAACTACCGGTATCCAAGTGGTTAAAGGCACTGACCTAACACCAGTTAGGACGTGAGTACAAGTTAATGTGTGTGTGTGTGTGAAACTTGAAACGTATGCACTGCTGATGATTCCAAATAAGGATGAAACAGCTGTATCGTGCTCCTGATTGACTTAAAACAACATGAATTTATTATTCAAATAAATCTGACAATTCTAAATGAGGTGTTGTTTAGCATTACTAAAGTTCAAATTGTAACGTAAGTTACCGAAAGAAAAGATGTGCATGCAACTAATATACATTTGTTTAAAATGTAGCATAAATCATTCAAATGTATCAAAACATGGTTTAAATAAAAAAGGTAACTTTAAAAACGACTAAATTATTTATTGGTTGCCATAAATAAATAAATTTAAAAAAAAACAATTTCCACATTATTTAAACAAAACGTTTTATTAAATTAACTTGTAGCAATTGCGTTCAAACGTAAACACAACGGAAACAAAGTGTTTTTAAAATGCAAACTAAACATATATAGATTTAAAAAATCGTTGCTTGTGCCTAATTAATGACACAAAGACGCAAATGCAATTAAGCGCAAATGTGGCGACAAAATAAATTAAAAACGTACACCAAACAAATATTATTTATGGCTTTTAAAAAAAATATTATCAACGTTTCAATAAACACATTTACAATACTATGGTTGTGTATTGTGCAATAAAGTCATTATATTATGTAACAATTTTTATTTTTGCAAATGGACTTATTAATAAAAAACTTGTTAAATAAAAAAGTTCTCAATGTTTCTCCATGTCTTTTTCCCTCCCTCTTTCTCTCTCTCTCTCTCTCTCTCTCTCTATATATATATATATATATATATATATATATATATATATATATATATATACAACTCCTAAACTAATTAGTATTGAAAACGTAGTTATTAAACGAAAACATTTGTAGTAATCACATAATATACAATAAAGATGTCACTTTAATTATAAAACGTACAATATTATGTAATAATTAAATACGAGTATAATTTTATAGATATATATTGTACAGGGTTTAAAATGGTACTTGTCAGTGAACTCTTATTTTTTAATTTGTGCTATTTTAACTTGAAAGTTATATTTTTTTCAACTAAGTAATTATGCTAAAATAATATGGACTATCAATACTTAAAGTGAATTGTTGTTTAACTTTTTTATAATTATAAATAGTTGAGTATCTTGGATTTTTTGGATAAATGGCGTTTAAATGGGTAAATGGTAATAGTTACACCTAAAAATTATATACATATTAAGCTAGTAACATAAAACAATTACGCAACAAAAATGTCAAAGAAAATTATTATTTTTTTACATAATTTTATAAGTGCTTACATAACCCAGCACACGTCACTGCATACAAGTATTTAAAAAAAAATCAGTTTCCAAATTTTGTACGTTTAGAAAATTTAACATTAATTATGGTGTGAAAAGATCAAAGAATATTTTTAAATACTTTACCTTTCATTTTGTTTTATTAACCTATTATTTAACATTAAACTTGAACTCTTGACCTTGGCACAATTTGGATATATATATAGTGTGATTACAATGAGTTTAAATACTGGAAGCTATTTTTTAAGTGTTATAAATTACGAACAAATAAAAAAAAATTATAATATGGGTTTGATTGTTGAACAAATAGCGGATTTATTTTATATAAGTGCAAGAACTGTATACTGTGTGTTAAAGGATTATACACGTCCAAGAACAGCAGGAACAGGACCTGCACTATTTACAAGCAAAAGAGATGATACGTTTATTATCACCAAATTGAAAAAACAAAACAGAATAAAGCCAATCCAATAAATACAAAAAGAAGAAGTGCCAAATTTTTTATATTCACTTATTCGTAATGGAATGGAATCGGCCAATCTGCAGTTAAGGAAAACGCTAAAAAAGGTTCCCTTAACTGCAGAACATAGAAGGAAACGCGTGGAATTTGCAAAAATATATAAAAACCGTCCATTATGTTTTTGGAGATTGCTTTTTTACAGACGAGTGTGCTTTAAACTATGAACCATGGGCAGTGCAGTCTACGTCCATCTGTGGTCCCGATTTTCCTCAAGATAACAATTGCATTGTTAAAAAAGTTGCACATCCATCATGTTTTTATGGATATTTTGGAATTAAGTACGGGCAACTACCAAAATGGAGCCAAACAAATAGCTATCTAAACAGCTCAGAATTTGTAGCTATTTTTAACAAATTTTTCAAGTCTGAAGTACGACAATATGCTTCAGGGCATTTGGTGGTTGTTCAGGATAATGCTCCGGTGCATACATCGAAAAAAATAACTTGGTTTTTATCATAATTTATAAAATTAACGCATTTTTTTATTGTTTAGACCAAAGATTCTTTAAATAGCCCGGACCTCAATGTAATTGAAATTTTTTTCAGTTATCTTAAGCGAGAGGTGAATCGGACGAAAAATCGAGGCACACACAAGGAAAAAATTAATTGTGTTGAACAATCGAATTCCACAAGATTTTATCAACAATTTGGGCGATTCTTATTCGAAACAATTAAAAGAAGTTATAAAAAACCATGGCTATCCTCTCAACTATTAACTTTGAACAATTGGTGATCTCTGTTTTGTATATACATATGTATGTACATATTTCATAATACAATTTATTTTTTAGTAGTATTTTTATGTCGAAATGTGTAAATTCTGGGTTTTTAATCTAAGCAGGAATTTGATAATGCTATTTGAAAAAAAAGAAATATTTTTAGTTTTTTAAATATTGGTATTGCTAAAGTGATGTTCAATGGTTATTTTAATACAATGTCGATGTGCCTAATAGCTTAAGTGATGTAAGGAAAAGTCAATCAATTTCAATATGCTAATTTTGACAGCTCCTATTTTAGCCCCTGTAACTAATAAAAAATTACATAAAACATTAACTGATTCATAATCTAACGATTGAGTAAAATTACCAACATAAAATATGACTTTTAGTATATTTAAAATCGCGAAACTTATCTATATTTAGGGTTAATAAATTGTTTATAATTGTTTATAAATTGTTATAATTTACTACAAAATGTTCAATAATAAATGAGATGGCTCGTGTTTGTAACCACTTGACTTAGGTGTTTTGGTATGCTTTTGGTTAAAATGCTGATAGAGTTTTACGTAATCTAAATTTTAACAAAAAAATTAATTTAGACAATTATTTTTTGATTTAAATATGCTTATATGTTAAGTTTTATTATGCAAAAAAACCATTAAATAGCGATTTTCAAAAATATAATTATTTTTATTTTAGCCCGTGTTATGATTAAATTAAGATTTTATCCAAACAAAATAAATTTAAATACAATTACAATTAATTTTGTAAAATTACAATAAATTTTATTATTTTTATACACAATTGTAACTCTGGCATAAATAAAATACATTTTAACTTAAAAGATATTGATATATTTTACTAGAAAAAGACCACTGCTTAAATTGGTTAATATAATTTTTTACATAAAGGTTATTTAATACTTTTTATAAAACTAATTTAATATTTGTTGCTTATATATATTATTCCAACTGTAAAATTTTAAGTTTGTACAAAACTGTTTATATACAGTAACTTATTTTATTATCCAACATATTAATCCTTTTAAGTCAGTGTGTTATTTGCTACAATTAAAAGTTATTAGTATTAAAAAATTTTTATTTTACTAGTACAAAACATAATTTTGGTGTTTTTGTTTTGTAATAAAACATTAACTAAACTTCCTGTGATAAAGAAGATATAACATGTAGTATGTTCTGCTCCTAGATAGCAAATAACTAAATTTGTATTAATTATATTTTACAATTTAACAAAATAATATATTTTATTATTTTTAAATTAATCAATAATTTTTTCACAAACGAAAATAAATTTTTAATGTCTTTAAGAAAATACCAAAAATATTATCAAAGACATAATTATAGTTTTTAAATCGTTTTAACAAGATATACTGTATTTCTAATTTTAATTCGTATGCAAATATTAATTTTTAACTTAAATTTAACAACGAATGAATATTTTAAAGTAAAAACCAAAGTAACGTTTTCAAAGTAACATTACACAAAAAATCGGTTTTTAAGTTATTTTATACTTTTGGTTACTATGGTAACTTTTGAGTATAAACATACTTTTAAAAATACTTATTTAATATTGAAGTAATTAAAAAATAATTAATTATTTATTTTTTATATATAAATTAATGTTTTTTAATTTTAATTTTATTTTTTTATGAGGTAATAACAACATACATTTTATGTTATAGAAACGTAAACTTAAGGTATTAAAATGCATTTTTGAATAATTATTTTAAACATATTAATTAAAAAATTAGTAATTATTATTAAAAAGTGTTAATTGCGTTTGTATAGGTGTTGTTTTTAAAATATGCTTTTCTAGCCAATTCGGCATTCTTAAAAAAATATTTATAAGTAAATATAAATCAACTGATAAATATTTAACATTATTTTAAATTCTTAATAATTATTTTTCACAAAAACATTAAAAGATGACATTAATTTAGATTTTTTTTTTTTAATTTTCAACACTAATTTATTCAAGGGCTGCATATGTTATTAGGAAATTACAAGGGGTATATATATATAGGATTACTACGATTCCGTTTCAAAATTAGTTCAGTGTTTGTTAATTAAACTTTGGAACATTACTTAATAGTATTAAACACATTTAGGTTTTACTCAAATGTACATTATTATTATTATTACTATTATTAATATTATTATTATTGCTATAATTATTATTATTACTATAATTATTATTATTACTGCTATTATTACTAATATTAATATTATTATTATTGCTATTATTATCATTATTATTATTACTGTTATTAATATTTTTATTATTACAATTGTTATTAATATCATATACTGATTATTATTACTATTATTATTATTATTATTATTATTATTATTATTATTATTATTATTATTATTATTATTATTATTATTATTATTATAATTATCCTTGTTATTATTTTTGTTATTATTAATATTATTGTTATTATTATTGCAATTGTTATTATTATTATTATTATTATTATTATTGCTGTTTTTCTTTCTATTATTATTACTATTATTATGATTACAATAATTATTATTACTGTTATTATTATTATTATTATTATTATTATTGTCATTATTATCATTATTATTTTTAAAATATTATTATTACTATTATTATTGTTATTTTTAATATTATTATTATTTACCATTATTTTTATTAATATTATTATTTTTATTATTATTATTGTTATTCTTATTATTATTATCATTGTTATTATTATTATTATTACTATTATTATTATTATTATTATTATTATTATTATTATTATTATTATTATTATTGTTATTATATTTGTTCTTTTTATTATTAATATTAATTACTGTTATTAATATTATTGTTATTACTCTCATTGTTACTATGGTCACCGATTCCAGTATACACCACATTGAAGATGAACGGTTAAGAATATTACCATCATTGGAAATTGTTACTTTTTAAGCATTTCTTCGATCCTTAGAATCAATAATCAAACGACACCATTGAGGTAAAATGATTAAATCTAAAAATTATGGTAAAGATCAACATTTAATAAGCAGAATCTTTAGTACCAAAATTGTAATGTACAATTGCATGGATTAATCTTGATTCTCTTTATATTTTTTACAGCAAAAATAGAATTGAACCGCTAAAAAAATACTATTTAACAACTTTATTCAATTAAAATAATGATGTAGCAAATAACTGAATGCGTATATATATATATATATACATCCTTATTTTCTTTTATCTATTTACAACGAAATTCACTTAGAATGTAACAAAAATAAATAATTTCTCGTAGATTTTAATATATATGATAAATGGTGTCACCCATTATTTTTAGCAGTAAACTGTTGAAAATAAGTTATGTTTATTTTCTCGATAAGAAAAGCATTATTTATATACGTGTCGGGTTTGTACAATGAAATGTTGTAAATATCACAATACGGTCAAATAAATTATTCAAAATGCCTTTTCGATCAAATAAAATTACAATAAAAATACGAAAATTAAATTTTACAATTGTATGTTGCTTAGTTGTAAATAATAATTCACGTATTTCAAATAAAAGTCAGATGCTTTAAAAAACAGATAATTTAAAAAAACTGTCTTAAGGCCGGATAAATATTTATATAGATTTGTAAAAAAGCAGATTAAACACAATTTTAATATTAAATTTAATTCCATTATTTAAAAAAAAATATTTGTAAACAAAACAAAATGTCATTTAAAGTACTTTCATTCCAACAAAACAACTCAATTTTGCAGTAAATTAAAAAAGTGTTAAATAAATAAATAATTTAATATTGTTTGTTACTGGTTGAATAATTTAAAAAAACCATTTTCAAACAACATGAAAATTTTATTTATTTATATATTTTTACAATTGTGAGTGTTTTGACAAGAAACGCATTTTAGCGAAACCGAACGTGGACCGGTGTTCAAATTCGAACTCATGCCCACCCAGGTGTTGGACCGCTAGACTAATCCGGAAAACAACGACTGGCATTTGGTGTCTGTGATGACCTTCAACTCAATGCCAGCTCAAGTTGGAATGCAGCGTTGTGTCATTAAACCGGGTCGAAAGTATTGTAATCTTGTTTTACTTGTACAAAACGTATTTAATTAAAAAATTGCAGTACATTTGGGGTGCTAATGATCTTAAGGATTTGATTCAATGCTTATAAAGTCTCAATTTCCAATGATGGTAATACTCGTAATTGTTCTTCTTCAACATGGTGCATCCTGGACAAGATTCCCACAGGCATCTAGATTAATAGCAGCAGGGATCGACTGCACAGCGGTACAACTGGGATTTTACTAGATTGCCGTTTAGTTAATAAGAAAGGTATGTCAATCCATCCATTACCATATGTAGTCGGTTAAACTTGTAAATTCGTCAAACCCCCAATTCAGCAAAAAAAAAATTTTTTTCGTCAATTTTTGTAACCACTGGCGTTGTCGCAAATACGCTTCCTTTCATCAAAAACAAACTCCCACATTCTTCGCCCCATGCCCCCAAATTTAGTTCGACAATCCAACAACGTCTTTGTATGTCGGAATGTCCGAATGACATACAAACGCAGAACCAGCAAAGAAATAAGTGGCATTGTCATCAACGTTTGTTTGTTGTTGTTGTTGTTATTGTACAAAACGTAGTATTAATTCAAATATTTACAAAGTCGTATTTTTTATTTTCTACTTTTATCCATCTTCAACACAATGCAAGCAATTAGCGTAGTCATGTGACATCCTATAGTGACATATACATTCCTGTTTGTTCGATTGTGTAACAGGAAGATTGGCATCTGGTGAATACAGATTTAAGGCAACACAGCCTTTGTGCTATATTGAATACTAGCGGTACAACGCTCGAATTCGGACCGCGGTGGGCATCGGGATTTGAATCCCATCAAATGCACTAAGCTGCGGGCCTACGTTTGGCATCCCGACAAAATGTCCACTGCTGAAAGATGTTTCTCGTGCAAAAACATTCAAAGTAGCAAATATAAAAATAAATAATATATAAGGTTGTTACTGTTTCTGTATTGTTGACAAATTATTTCAGTTGTTATCTTAATAAGATGCTTCAGAGCAGTGGAATCTTGCTCAAAATTATGCTTTAGAGTACACTTTAGAACTGGTAGTGTGTTTTTTAGTATAACTTACCATTTTCTATTAGTTTCATTTATTTAACCTACAATAGGCCGCCATTCATACATTGAATTATGTACAACTCGGATTTAAACGTTAAAAATTTTTTTCAAAGGCTAGGTTAACAAATTGTAAAATAGCGTATTACTTAGAAAAAATATTATTTATGTTATAAAAAAAGCAAGTTTCAAAGGATTTTATTAGTACCTTGATAGTCTCAGATTTAAAAAGGCTGACAGAAGTTATAGATAGAGAATTGTTGACATTGTAAGGTTTGCAATTTTTTCCCTATATATTGATGCATTTTTGCCAATGATATTCTTTTTTTAACAAGTTACATGTGCCTGTTTTTAAGTTTTTATAAACAGAGGTATTATGATTTATTGCTCGAACGATTGTTGTTATATATTATAATTACCATGTTTTATTGCGAATAATATTATATATATATATATATATATATATATATATATATATTAATAAAGTTGTATCTAAGGCATTTATTAATAAGTGTTACATATACCGAAAATTAGTAAAAAGTGCCACATATTCTTAAATATCAAAGTAGGTAAATATAGGATTCAATTTCGTTACCGACTGCACTATATATATATATATATATATATATAGAATGGTTGTTATTGGTTTTGCTGTAATTGTTATTATTGTTATTATTATGTCGTATCATTTTTGTTGTTTAAATGTTTCACGAGAAACATGTTCCAGTAAAAGGATATTTTAGCAGTCGGTATCAATACTGTCTCTACCGAAACTAGATTCCAATGCTGTGCCGTCGTAATAGCTACCTCTTGTTTGTTTCTGTAGCAATATATATATATATATATATATATATATATATATATATTACTTCTTTAAATGTTTTACGGGAAACATCTTTAAACCGTGGACATAATAATAATAATAATACTAATAATAGGAAGAAGGTTAATTATTTTGTACAAGTCTTTACTTGAAATAATAATGTACAATTTTGTAGAATATATAATTGGTTTTTATAGAAAACACTGTCAAACATAATATTGAATTATTGAGAAAAAGGCTTAAATTTTAGCAACAACATTTTTAAGTACATCAATCATGTTTAATTAATAAATAAATTAATGAGTAATAGCATGGAATAATTACATTTTTTAAAAGTAGATTGCTTTTTTTAAATTGTGAGATAGACATATGGCGTATAAATTTAAAATAATAATTGATTAATAAAATAATAAATATTTAATAATAATTACAAATAAGTTTAAATATTGCTATCATATGGCTGATTAGATAACAATTTATTTTCAAGAATGCATGTGTAAGTATTTTGTACAATGTGTATTCATGTGAAGCAAAACTGAAAATGAATGAAAAGTTTTTTGCCATGATTTTAGTTATGCTACTTTGAATGCTTCATATGGAAAATGCACATCTTTCATCAGTGACAAAGCCGAACGTGGGCCCGCATTTAGTAGACCGGTGGCGGGATTCGAACCCCCCGATGCCCACTGTACCGCTAGATCACTTTGACATAATAATAAAATGTATTGTAGTTGGTTGAATTTAATTCAGTGCGCCGGGCAGGTCCAGCGGTACTGCTCTCGACCCTAATTTAGATGGACATCGGGCTTTGGATAGCCACCACCGGTACAAAATGCGCGTTTGGCTTCAAAACATTCAAAGTAGTAAAAATGAAATAATTATAAAAAATCGAATATTTGACAAATTAGGGGCTAATTTTTGGGTTTTTGTAATCTAAATGTTTTATAAATTGTAGCTAGTTATGCACGTTTTTGGAATTCATGATATTTAATAATTTGCTTTATTGGTAATATTTGAAATAAAAATGCACGTAACTGAATTGTGAAATTTTTTATTTTATATTAAAAGATTTTAACCTGACACTATACAAATGACACTACTTTCAAAATTAATATTTTTTTAAATTTTATGTTTGCTACTTTGAATGTTTTAAAAAAAACATTATTCAGCAGTGGACAATTAGCAAAGTCAAACGTGGGCCCGCATTTTAGTGCCGGCGATGGGATTCGAACCCATGTCCACCGAGGTCTGAATTCGAGCGCTGTACCGTTAGACCACCCCGGTATTTAATAATATATTACAACTGTTACAACAATTGCCGCAAAAAATGATTATTTAACTAAAACCTCACCAGCAACTACATAGCAGATAAGAAAAACGTTATTTCGATCATCAAATGTACAATACTATATAATAATTTAAAAAAAACAATAATTATATATACATATATATTGTAAGTAATAGAAAATTGTATAAAATATCAATTGGTGCAAAATCAAAAAATGGAGTAAAATTATTAACATGATTACATGCAATTTTTTCAGTTACCAAATGATTAAACACATTACAAAGTTCAAAAAATTTAGTAATCTATGTGACCGCCATTTTTTTGAACAACCTGATCCAGGCGTTTTAAAATGCTGTCGATAAAAGTTTTGGTATATTCCTGCTTTACCCCAAACCGAATGTGTTCACATGAATCTTTAATTTCAGCATGCTTATTGATGTTGCGCTTTAGCATACTGAAAACATGTTTAATAACATTGATGTCCGTTGGGTGATAATTGAGTAAAAGAAAGCATTGTCCTGGAAAACAGTAGTAACCCCGGTGTAAGTGTGCTGTATTTCATATTAAAAAGATTCTTCATAACTAAAACAAATTTTTACTAATTAAGATACCTGATATAATTTTTCATTTTATAGGTTGATTATGCTTAATATCAAACCAACACATTACTTGTCGAGGGTGGGCTTTCTTTTTAACAACCGGAAGTAAATGCTTTTGAAAACTTGACCCACATAACACTTTGTTTTTATAACCAAATGGTTTATCCAAAATGATTGTTTCATCGGCAAAGTATATGGAACGCCAACAACAAAGGTGTCATTTACTCCATAGTTTACAAAAGGCTAATCTATCATCCTTTTGTTTTTTGGTAATAAAGGGCTTAACTTTTGGTGATTAAAGCGTTAAACCAGATTCAATTGCTTTGTTTCTTATTGTGGAATAAGCAAAATTGTTTAAATTATTTCTTTTCGTTTCTGAAATAGGTTTATTATAATTTTTTTAATTCTATAACAATTTTCTGATCATCTGTAGTAGTTGTTACACATTTTCTTCCAACATTATCATAATTTCGTGGTTTTTGATCGTTAATAATTCGATAAATTGTTGAAAGGTTAGCTCTATATAAATCTGCTAATCTTTCCGGTAAAAATCCTTCATTTTTTAATTCTTTTATAACACGATGTTTATTTTCTGTAAGATGAAAATCTTTTTTGTCACTGTTGTTTATTTTGTAAACAATGCAATTAGAAAGCAAAATGACTGCATAAGCGAAATTTCAAAGTTAAACGTACATAATAAATTATTCGATTTGTTTTAAAATCTTTATTTACAATCTTTTAAAAGTTGTTTCTATTGTTTTTTTTAAATTTACATGTTTATTTTAATAAACATGCTGACATGACAATTAGGTCAAAGCTGAATGTGTATTTAGAATCAATTATGACAATTTTTCATTTTTAGTGAAATTAAGCACATATAATAATAATACACGCATTATGTAACTTTAACTTACTATCCGCGTTTGTATTGAAGTAGCTTTCAAAAATATGCTTTTGGTCGGATCAGCTTTTTTAAATAAATATTGTCAAGTACATATAAAGAAACAGTTAAGTACTTGACATTATTTTTAATCCTCATTATTTATTTTTACGTAAAAACAATTGGATATAACAAAATAATTTAGATTTAGTACCCTTATAATTTTTTACGTTAATTTTCGAAATGGCTGTATATAGGTTTCGTTAGATTTTTTCTCTTTTTAATCAAACGTAGTTCAACCATATAAAACTGTTATTTTTTTTTTGGTTTACACAGTGAGCTGTGTAATTTACATAAACAGGATTTCCTTATTGTTTACTTTTTCTTTAATAAAAAATAAAAGTTGAAAATTATATATATATATATAATTGTTGTTGTTTTTAATAATAATAATAATAATAATATTATCAGTAATAATTATTATTACAAAATCCTTTTACTTTAAAAATAAGCATGAGGCTATTAGACAGCAATTACAGCAAAACAACAACAATAACAATATCAAAATCTTGTTGGCATTAGAGATTCCACAAATCGAAAATTGAGCTTTATTTCGGCCTTTACTCAAACCTGTGGTCTGTATCGTGATATCATTTCTTTGCTGTTGTTTGCCGGAATGGCGTTCTCATGTATTGTTTCCGTAGTAGTATACATTTTTTACAGAGGCCAGGTTGCTAACCTTGCGCACTCAAACCCTCCTCCTTTATCCAGGCTTGGGACTGGCTAGATTGAATCATGTCTGATCCAAACTAGGCTGAGTTAAAGCTAGTAATAATATTAATAATAATAATATCAGTAATAAATATTATTAGAAAACCCTTTTGTATTTTAATAAGCATGGGGGTAGTAACATAACAGTAACAAAAAAAAACAACAACAAAATCTCATAATTTTCGAAAAACGTAGAGCAACAAAATAATTCCACGTATTTAAATTTTTTCCAAATTGTTTATTTTATCTTCCATAAGACGTTAATTTTAGTTAGATCTTTCCCAACAATTCTTAGCCATATTGTGTGTAGCCTATCCCAACCTTTCATCGGTTGTCCATTGCAAACCCGTGAGTGCTGGATTTTTGTAAGCGGTAAATGTAGAATTTGACCTAGTAATCTTTCTCGTCTAAGTGTATTGACATCATGTAGTGGACAAAAGTCATATCTTCTTAGACCAATGGAAGTACATGAACTCCTTGTTTCGAGTTTATGAACAACTGACGTTATTCTTCTATGTCTTTGCTTGTGTTATCCAGAAAGGCGTCATTTTATTGTTTTTGTAGCAATATGGAGATTTTACCGAGGCCAGGTGCTAACCTTGCGTACCTGAACTCATCTTTTTATCTAGGCTTAAGATTAACTGGACTGGTTTTTTCAAAAAGGGACTGCATAGGCCGGTTTAAAGAACAAACAATTTCTTCCAATATCTAACGTCTTTACTGATTACGTAAAGTAATAAATAAAAACGCACAGGCAGGACGTGAAACCTTTATTGCCAAATTATACAGGATTGAAACAGGGAATAGAATCAAAAACCACGATGGAAACGGATGTGCTCAATGGCGTGGAAACGGTTGCTAATACAGCCATTCCCACCGATATGTATCATTGACACATTTAAACACAAATGTTAATATTTGAAAAATATTAGTTCTAAAAATTAAATGTTAATTTTTGTAATAAAAAAAAATATTGTTTATTATTTTCGCGTTCTAATTTTCTTTGTTAATTGTCACCGCTATATATATATATATATATATTAGTATTTAACATATTATAAACCAATTCATGTAGGATTAATTATGAATTAATACTAATTTATTTATTAAAATGTCAGTAAGTTGTCCACTAATCCTTATATATAAAAAATACAAGTTTTACAAATATTAAGACATTTTTTTCTAATATAATGTAATTAGTTTTAAATAAAATCAATGTGTAATAACATTTTAACGTTTATATTTGTACGTTTTTATTATAAGCATTTACTGTGTAAAAAATTTATTTCACATTCCTGTATTTAAAAAGAAATGTTATGCATTGTAAAATAAAATAACTATTAATCGGCAGTTATTTTATTTATACAAATAAACAATTTAGTAAAATTATATTTTTTATTATAATTCCTCCACTCCGTTTATATTTTTACCATTATTATTATTGTTATTATAACTACAAAACATTCTTGTAAATGTCATTCGTAAATCAGTCAATAAATGGAAAAAGTGCAAAAATTTGTAAGGGTAATAGAGCCATTTCTATTCGTTTTTGTATTTAAATAATTGTTTAGTTATAATTTAAATTTTTATTATTTAAAATATTTAGTAACCTTGTTTTTTATATACAGATTAGCTTATCTAGAATTGATAGTTGAAAACCTTAAACAGAAACAAGATATTAGCATTAAACTACTGATAAACTACTGATATACATTAACACTTTATCAAGTTGCACGCAGTTCTGCTTAAGATTACTTTTGCTACAACATACTAATTAAAGCTAATAATAATAAAAAAAATAATAATAATAATAATAACCATAATAATAATAATATTAACAATAGTAATAATGATAATAATAATAGTAGCAATAATAATAAGAAGAAAAACAATAGCAATAATAATAATAATAATAATATTAATAATGATCATAATAATCATAATCATAATCATAATCATAATAATAATAGTAATAATGATAATAGCAACAATAATAATAATAATAATAATAATAATAATAATAATAATAATAATAATAATAATAATATTAATAATAATAATAATGATAATAATAATAGTAATAAGAAAAAGAAGAATAAATTTTATAAGACAAAAATTTTAGATTTAAATTGAAGTACCATTTATTTTATTTTATTTTATTTCATTTTAAGTTCATTATTCTATTTTTTCCATTTTGGGTGGTAGTTTTTCAAGTGATTAACTTGCATCAATAAATTCGTGAAAAATAAAACGTTTGGTACTATTTTATTATTTTTGTTTAAAAAATTGTTTTAAATTAAATTGAACTTAATTTATTTGTTTGTTTTAGTTATTATTATTATTATTAATTTTTTCGAACTAAATAGATATAACCAGAATGAAAACAAACAGTTTTGATTTATCTGTGTAAATTTCTAAAATATGAAAAACTGCTTCAAGTGATTCACAACATTAGAAATAAAAGTTACCTACTGTTTATTGAAAGAAATAAAATATTATCACTCAGTATTAATAAATAGTTCAATATTCTGTTTGACGCTATTAATAATGTTACCTGATTTAGAAATTAGCACATTTATATATATATATATATATATATATCTTAAAATTAAATTTAATTGGATGCATGAAACCTGATACAAATTAATAATTTAACTTTTAACACTGTTGTTTCATATGAATAGTAATTTACTAACCATATCCAACTGTGACAAATAAAAAAAACAAAATACAAGTTGAAATAAATGTTGGTATTTTACTTTTCATTTGTCACAACGTTTTTGCATTCAAAACACTTTGTCTGAAATTTAAAAAAAAGCATTTCAAAAAAGTACACAATTGATTTTGGTAAAATTCGTAAATTAACCAGTAGACAACAATAAAACCAACAATCGTTACTTCTTCATCAATTCCAACTTCGTATAGCATCCTAAATTCCTAGACGAAGTTGAACTTGGGGGAGGGGGAGGTTGAGTGGGGGCAATAAATAAAGTTCATTATCGACGACACATGTATTTATTGGAATTGACGAGGGAATCTTCTTCGGGATGATAGTGTGATTGACGCCGGTTGACGGATTCGAAAGCCTAACCGGTTACATGTGGTAAATTGGTACCTTGAAATATCTTTTAAGCATCTTGGATGTTTTACCTAGAGAGGAAATCCACTGAAAGCCCAGTCATACCGCTATGCACTTGGTCTCTGCCGTTATTAGTTTAGATGCCTAGGGGCACCTGGTTCAGGATGCACTGTGTCGATTGGGAACAGATAGGAAAATTGAGACTTTATAAGTATTATTGAATTGAACTGCATAAACGATTAGAAATATTTTAAAGAATATGCTTTTTTCAACGATTTATTTATTGCTTTTTTTCATTGTATGCAAATATTTCAATATTCTTATTAAATAAAGTTATTGTGAGAAATATATGTCAAAGTTAATCAGTTTAGAGTTTCGCATAATTTTTAATAACCTTTTTCGACCTACTTTTTAATCTATTTATTTAAATATATGTTTGATCTTTTATATTATATCTAAATTACATTTCAGTGAATTTTTCAAAACTTTATTTTGTGTTATATATATATAATTTAAACTTTATTCGCACTACTGTGTAGATTAGTGTGTAGAATGTTTCTTTAGTATTGTTCTCTGTAAACTACATGATTTCTTTTTTATTATGTACAATTTGAGAAAGAAAATTATTATACATCATTATTATTATACAAAAACCCTTTTGCTTTAAAAATAAGCATGGGACAAAAAGACAACAATTACAGCAAAACAACAATAACAAAGTTTCTTTAGCACTAAAGATTTTGCGCAATCGAAGATTGAATTTCTTTTAGATTTTTACTCAACCCTGTCATTTGTGTAACTTTGTCATCTACATACGTGTGATCACTTCTTTGCCGTTGTTTGCCAGAATGGCGTCCTCTTGTATTGTTTGCGTAGCAGTATACATGTTTTACAGAGACCAGGTTGCTAATGTTGCGCCCAAAATTACTTGATTAAATTTTGCATTTACTATTTGAATGATCAGTAACAATGGCTTGGAAACGGAGAATTAATGATTGCGTTACATTGCAGAAAACGTAACGAAGAGGCATTAGGGCAAATCAACATTAAAATAAATGTCCCATGGAATTAAACAAAAAATTTGGCAGAATGTACGTATACATGAAATCTTTTAGTTGCTATATGTTCTTTTTGAATTTTTAAATTCTGTTGTTGTTACTGTTATTTTGTTAAAGCAAAAAATGTTTGTAATAATAATAATAATAATAATAAATTATATATATATATAGCGGAATTTTTAAAAAAATTCAATTAAATTTGGAATTTATTATGGAGTTTATGTGAGTCATATACAATTTGAATAATAAATCTACTTGCCGACTGGATAAAGGGGTAGGGTTTGAACGCAAAGTTAGCAACTTGGTTTCTATAACAAATTTATACGCCTACTAGAAAGAATAAGAGGCAAGCAATGAATGACAGGTTGAGTAAAAGTCGACAGGAAGCTCAATCTTCGATCTGAAAAATGTTTTTAATTAGGCGAAGAAATGGAGCAAATGTGGAATTTGACAAAATAATTTCCTGCGTCCAATCAGCCAGGTCATTTGTTTGTTTCACTATTTAAGGTACGATATATAAATTTCAATTTGATAAATCCATATAATACCTTGTTTTTGTACCCAAATAGTTAAATTCGAATTATTGTTTTTTAAGAAGAGTATTATTAATGTTATTGTTGTTGTTATTATTATTATTATTATTATTATTATTATTAATATTATTTCAAAACGCTCCTAGTTTAAAAATAAGCATGAGACAATCAGATAACAATTACAGCAAAAAAAACAAAGTCCCATAATTCAAAAAAATATGAAACGACAAAATTTTTCCAAGTATTTAATAGTAATAATAATAATAATAATAATAATAATAATAATAATAATAATAATAATAATAATAATAATAATAACAATAACAATAATAATAATAGTAATAATCATAATAATCATAACAATAATGATAATAATAGTATTAATAATAATTAAAAATAAATAATAAAAGTAATAATATGCATACAAATAAATGGACTTGTATTAAATGATCTAAGTAGGTTGCAATTGTATTACAGCATTAGATTCTGTTACTAAAATGAAATGGAAAACGAAA
Organism: Cardicola forsteri; assembly: GCA_025895645.1. Lineage (NCBI taxonomy): Eukaryota > Metazoa > Platyhelminthes > Trematoda > Strigeidida > Aporocotylidae > Cardicola > Cardicola forsteri. The sequence continues at coordinate 120,711 of JAKXYG010000654.1, forward strand.
TTATAATTATTAATAATAACAGTAATTGTTTCTTTTATTTATTTCAATTATAAATTGTTTCAATTATATATATTATTTTAATTATGAATAATTAATTTTATTATTATTATTAATCACAGAAATGATTTAATCTAGCCAGTCCCTAGCTTGGATAAAGGAGTAGAGTTTGGGCGCGCAAGGTTAGCAACCTGGCCTCTGTAAAAAAATTATACTGCTACGGAAACAATTAAGAAGACCCCATTCCGACAAACAACGGCAAAGAAGTAATTGCACGTATATGGATGACAAAGATACACAGATGACAGTGTTGAGTGAAAGCCGAAAGGAAGCTCAATCTTCGATTTGCAGAATATTTAATGCCAACGTGACTTTGTTGTTGTTGTTGTTGTTGTTTTGCTGTAATTGTTGTCTAATTGTTCCATGCTTATTTTTAAAACAAAAGGATTTTGTATAATATAATAATATATAACATATTAACCGATCGTGTACAATTTATTAGAAACAACAACAACAACAGTTTCGTAATTCAAAGAGAACATGAGACAACAAAATGTTTCCATGTATTTGAACATTTTGCCAAACGTTTTGTTTGATCCCATAAAACATTTATTTCAATTACATCTTCCCAAATAGTTCTTAGCTAAGTTTTCTAAGGTTTACTCCAACCTTTATTTTGCCATTTTCAATCTTTTATTCCAAAACCGTTTTTTCTCGGTTTTCGGGCGGTAAACATACAATTTGACCAAGTAATTTATTTCGTCTAATTGTAATAATATCATGGAGTGAACGAGAGTCAGTTCTTTTTATAATTTTATCATTTGAACTATGAGCAAGCAAAGCAATTTTTAATGTACTTCTAAGACATCTTATCAATGTTGACAATCGTAGTTATAAAACATAAATCTACATCGTGTTTCTTATTAATAAATAACTTAACGTTTAGTAATTCACGTGTTAAGCTCAATTATTTTGCACGGCTTCTCGCAGTAATAAAAACAAAAATCTTGTAAGTTATCTTTTACAATAGGTTTGTTGCAATTTTTTTCATTTTAATAAAAAATCTTCGATAGCCGTTTATTTCTAACATAAACAGAATTTTGTCGTTTTATTCATTCAAAACACAATAAATGGTTATGAAATTTGCTACATACAATTCTGCTAATTATTGAAACAAAACTCCATAATTTTTAATTTTTTTTATATCATTGTTATTAAGATGATAATCTTTTTTACTGTTGGCATTTATTTTACACAACAAAAACAGATAAGGATTCTCAAAGTCAATTATAATTTAAAATGAAACATTTTTTTAAATTATCAACAAAAAATAGTAGATAAATTATAATTTGGATCAATATTATAACGTTCAAATAAGATCAAAGTTGAATGTACATATGAGTATACTTTCTAACAATTAATAATATATAAATTATAACAAAAATTATGTAGCTTCAACTTATCCATGTTAGTATGGAAGTTTTTTTTATATTATACTCATTTTACATTTTAAAATAAATATTTCAAAGTAAATATAAAGCAACTATTAAGTACTTGACATTATTTTGAATTCTCAATATTTATTTTTTTACAAAAAAATAATTGGATATAACAAATTAATTTAAATAAATTTTTTTAAGAACTATATGTATATATAAGATATAAGCATTACAACCAAAAACTTTCTTCAATAATATTACTCAATGTTTAAAATATTTTCATTACAAGTAGCCAAAGGCATTAAATTTTTTGTTTTCATTATTTTTATTTTAAGCGCTAATTTGTTTGAAGTGCATTATTAAAAAAAAACCTTTTATTATTTGTTTTACACCAACACAAATAGACATAATATTATTCTTATACTAATGGAAATAAATGAATAAACTATTGGAGAGAAAAAATAAATAAATAAAAAATCTAATTTTAGTTCGAAAATTATATTTTTAAATTGCGCAAAAAATGCTTTTGATAAACAGTACTTATTTAAAAATTTGAAAAAAGTGATGATAGTAATATAATGTAGAATACGCTTGTGACAGTGTGACACTACTATTACTATTGGTCGACATTCTGTGATATTTAGACGCATTTTCATAAATCAAATTTAGTGTACTGTTATTAGTCTAAATGCCCAGGGGAACCTACTCAAGGATGTGCATTCTGGAGTAGAAACAATGAGGAGTATCACCGTTTTATAAACATTATTCAACTCCTCAGAATTAATAGCATCTTTGTGTATTGTTTAACTAGCAATTGACTGATTTTTTTATTTGGTTGATGACGAAGTCACCTCTTCATTATTTCTACATTTGTACGGCCTTTTGAGTGATCAATTTTGATGGTGGAATAATTGTAACAAAAGAATAGCGACGTTTCTTGGCTGGTAGATGGCATCCTTGTAACGATAACGCAGTTTGCAAAGATTGACGAAGCCGTCTGATGTTTTGTCAGGATTATTTCCCTTAGCTCAGCGGGTACATATGGTATAACTCTAGATACCTTTTACGTATCTTGGGTATATACTTGCACCTATCTACCAAATCAAGAGGTTCAGTTATACCGCTGTGTATTCGGTTCTTGTCGTTATTCATCTAGATGCTTATCAGCAACTACAGTGGGTAACGAAATTGAATCCTATATTAGCCTACTATAATATTTAAGAATATTTAGCACTTTTTACTTATCTTAGACATATCTAACACTTATTACTAAATACCTTAGGTTAGACTTTATCAAAAAATATATATAAAATATTATTCGCTAAATAACACTGTAATTATAATATACAATAACATTCGTTCCAGCAATAAATTCTAGTAACTCCATTTATTAAAACTTAAAAACAAACACATGTAATTTAAAAAAAAATTTTATTGATCAAAATGCATTAATATATAAAGAAAAAGTTACAAACTGTGTAATGTCGACAATTCAAGTATTATTCACTTCTATTTATAACTTCAATCTTAATTTATTAAGGTACCAATAAAATCCTTTGAAATTCGATTTTTTTATAACATAAATAATATTCTCTATAAGTTATGCATTATTTTACAACGTATTGACCTAGCCTTTAAAAATAAACAACAACAAAAATGTTTAATTCTTGGCTATAGATAATCAAATGCACGAAGGTCAGGTTTTTGCTCAACAAGGTTTTTGCAGTTTCAATAAATCAAACCTGTATTAAGTGGTAAGTTATAATAAAAATCACACTACCAATTCTAAAGTGTATTATAAAGCATAATTTTTACAGTAATTTTACTGCTCTAAAGAATTTTATTAAAATAGAAAAAGTGATTACGCGTCTCCACCCAAAATTACTGAATAAAAATAGACAAATTAATTTTATAAAACTACAATTATATTTTAAGAGTAGTTTATTGTATCAAAATTGTAATTCACTTTTACTTAATAAAAAATAAATAAATGCTCTTGTTTTTTATTTTAATATATTTAAGGTTTCATTATTTGTATTTTTTTATTTTTGTTTTACCGAACTGCGAAAAGTAGTTTTTGTAAAAAAAATTAATCATTATAATTTTAATATAAATTATTATACAAAATCTTTTTGCTTCAAAAATAAGCATGGGCCAATAAAACAACAATCACAGCAAAACAGCAACAACAACAACAAAGTCTCGTTGGCATTGAAGATTCTGCGCAAACGAAGATTGGGCATCCTTTCGGTTTTTACTTAACCCTGTCATCTGTGTAACTTTGTCATCATCAATTGGATAATAATAGTGATAACTTTTTTCCAAACAAAAATAATAGAAGACGTAAACTATGAGATGAATTCATTTTGTATAATCTCTTCAGTCACAAACATATAAAGAATCAATGTATATATATATATATATATATATTCGAAAACAATTGTTTTACAATTACGAACACATTTATTCCAATTAAAACTTACGATTCGACATTTGGATTGTTGTTTTTTGATTCGCAAGCTGACAATAAGCCGGTATTTAAAGGGAATAATATAATGAACCTCCCAAAAATGAGGCTTGAAATGCGATGAAAAAGACATACTCATTGACCCAATTGAGAATGTTATGTACCACAACAGTATATCTTTTGCCCAACATAAAAACATCCCAACTAATGTTCTCCACCTCCCATTGTTCACCTGCAGTTGTGGTGACAAATATATGCCGGGGTGGTCAAGCGGTACAGCGCTCGATTTTGGACCTCGGTGGGCATCCGGGTTTGAATCCCACCACCGGCCCACTAAAATGCGGGCTCACGTTTGGCTTTGCTAGAATGTCCCCACTGCTGGAAGAT
>JAKXYG010000654.1:130000-136219 GCA_025895645.1 Cardicola forsteri
GAATCATTTTGTTGTGCTTATTGTCAATTTATGGGACTTTCTTGTTGCTTTTACTGTTGTTGCCTTCTCACTACGTCTAAATCAAACGAGGGGGGGAGTTGTAATAATAAAAAAATTGTTTACATAATTTCAATCTCAATCATTTTGCATCTATGTTAACATGTGTGCTTGTAATGTGTTTTCTATTTAGTTTGTATGTTTTATCTTGATTTGACAAACGGACCTTGAGAAACATAAATTATTGTCTATTGCAATTGGTGTTTTCAATAAGAACAATTAAATTGTTTTTAGTCCCATTTTAACAATAATTTTACAAACATACTACTGAAAGTTGTTGTTTTTTAAATTTAAATACAATATTTTAAACAATATTATTGAATAGGTTTTTAAAGAGTTTTTATTCGATTTACTTGAATAATAAATCTATTGGGTTTTTAAGTCAACCAAGGGAGCACTGTACAACTGTTTCAAATCCTCGTTTGGAATTATCAACAGTGTATACCTTTCAAGTTTGACACGCACACATGAACATGAACCAACGCTCTATTTAGTGTCAGGCAAGTGCTAATAAATGACATTTTATGGAACAATATTGATGTAATAGTACCTTGTAACTATAAACTTATACTTTTGAGTAAACAGGATAATAACTTTTTAATTATATAAAATAATGCATTATTATAATATACTTTTTGTATTATAAATTACAAAACAATAAACTGAATATGACTTGGTAATAATAAATACATGATAAAGTCAAGATCAGAAATAAATCACGGGGTGGTCTAGCGGTACAGCGCTCGAATTCGGACCTCGGTGGGCATGGGTTCGAATCCTATCACCGGTACTAAAATGCGGGCCCACGTTCGGCTTTGCTATAATGTCCACTGCTGAAAGATGTTCCTTGTAAAACTTTCAAAGTAGTAAACATAATAATAATAATAATTAATTACAAGTCGAAATAAACGAAGAGGCTTTAAACGCAAAGTTATCAATTTGCTCAAGAAACAATAGGAGAATGGAAATCACTTTGTCAACCAATTGGAATGGATTTGTTCGGCACTTTTGGGTGTTGGATAGATAATTATGCTCAACTCTTATATATTTAAAGTGTACGAACAATAATAATAATGGAATGGACAATTGATGATAGACCAAAGAAAGGTTGGGGGGTAAACCACAGAAAACTTGGCTAAAAACTATTCGGGAAGATCACATTAAAGTGAATGTCTTATGGGATATCAAACAGAAATGTTGGCAAAATGTTCAAATACATGCAATTTATTTGTTGTAAAAAGAAAGGGAACTTTGTTGTTGTTTTTGCTGTTACTGTTATTTTGTTGTCCCGTGCTTATTTTAAAGTAAAATGGTCTTGTAATAGTAATAAATTATGGTAATTAATTAATTATGATAAAAACGTCTTTTTTCAAATATAGGAAGTCGAAGATGCCATGACTAGTTTGCAAGATCACGATTTACTCGTCCAAACGACAATCAATAATCGGGGCAGTTTTCTACAAACGCTCAAAAATTTGGTACACTACCTCGACGTGCTTTGATGGACGCCGATTGGAAGGACTATGCGGCAAAGTAATTGTGTACGAATGCGTATAATCATTTTGTCCTTTTTTAATTTATGGGACTTTATTGTTGTTTTTGTTGTAAATGTTATCTTGTTGCTTCCTGTTTTTTTGAAGAAATAATTAATAAATAAAGGTACAATCTTCCAAACATTCCATTTTGATTTAGCAACAACAATAACAATATATTGAAATACATCTATTACCCAATTAAAATTTAAATAAAGCATAGTTTTGCTTGTCAATTATTATTATTATTATTGTTGTTATTATTATTATTATTAAACTTGTTAAAAATACAATTTGAATATCTATTTACAGTAATTTATTGACGCAATATTTGTAGTCGAAACAAATGTACATCTGTTTTTTATTCGTTTATAATTTTTAGACATTTTGAAAAAAAAAACCAAATAATGCGTTCGTTTTCGATTGAAGTAATCAAGTACATCTTTAAAAATACGTTGAAGATGACAAAAAATGGTTTTTATATCTAAATTATCAAAACACAATTAGAACACAAAATTAAGTATATGTAGAGTGCACACATGTTTGATTTTGTAAATCTTAATTTTTAAAATACATCTGTAAATTTCTGTATAGTAAATTCCTAGTGAAAGGGTTTACTCACTTGCTCAACCGGTAGTAACACTGGGCAATTAGAATAGATCAGATTCACTATAAATAATAAATTTACAGGTCTAAGGTCATCCACCCGTAGCTCGGTGGTTTAAGACGCTGGCCTGACGCCAGATAGGACGTGGGTTCAAGTTCATGTTTGTGTAAAACTTGAAAGGTATGCACTGCTAATGATCTAAATGTAAGGATGTGAAACAGATGTACAGTGCTCTCCTGGTTGACTTAAAACCACGTGGATTTATTATACAAGTGAATCTGATAATTCTAATCAAACAATTTTGAATAAAATATTTTTTAATTTAAGTTTTTCTAATTTTTTTATAAATTCTTTTATTTGTTAAAATTAATTTAATAATTCAGTTCTGAACATTTTCTAGGTTTGACCAATAATTTCAACATTATCAATTAATTATATCAAGTTTAACAAGTTGAATTAACAAACGAAAGACTTGTAGCATATCCCATTTAATAAAAGATAATGAATTATTATAATTATTAATTTTTTTCTCTTGAATAAACAAACTTGACATTTTTACTATTCATGAGTTGTTTTTACTTGTTTATTTAAATATGGTAATTTGATTAATTAAATTAAACTAGTGATGTTTTAGCGCAAATGAATAAATGAAACTGATAGTAGTTTGTTTATTTTCTGTTTATATATATATATATATATATATATATATATATATATATATTATATCTAAACGTTTTTGCTCTAAAAACCATGGGACAACACGATTAATCTCTATTATTTTATGTTGAAATTTCGGCTTTCAAGATTGTGCGTATGGAAGATATAAAAAATTGTTGATTATGTATTTAGTAAAGTTTATTATTAAAAGTTTTTATAAGTAATTAAATATTTTTTTTAAAAACAATTTTAATATAGTGCAGTAGATTGTATTAAAAAATTTTTTTTAATGTTTGGTTTTTAATATGTTTTCTTTTTTTAAATTTCTCATATCACGCAGATGATATTTTGTTAAAACAAACTGTTATTGTCAAATTACTTGGAAATATATCTTGTTTCTTTAAACATTTATCTGTCCCAACATTCTAAAGTCATAAATTAATTATGTTTATACATTGTATATAATGCCTGGGTGGTTTAGCGTTACAGCGCTCGATTTGAACCTGAGTGAACATGGGCGTTTAAATTGCACCACCGGCACTAAAAAGCGGGCCCACGTTCGACTTGGCTAAAATGTCCACTGCTGAAAGATGTTTCTTGTAAAACATTTAAAGTAGTTAACATAAAATTGAAAATAAATAAATAAACAAAAACTACTATTATAGTTATTAATATTACAGTATGTGGATAATCCACTATCAAAATTAACACATTCAAAATTGATTGACTTTCATTACATGCCTCAAGTATATTAGACAGATCAATATCATTTCATTTTCATTCATTTTGGTTGGTATGTGGTCACCTCTTCATTATTTCCCATATTTATACGACATGTAGAACGATCGATTTTGATGGCTTGACAAGCGTAGACAAACGTGGAAGAATAACAAAGTTTCTTGGTTGGTAGACGGCATCCTTGTGACGACGCCACTGTTCGCAAAGATTGACGAGGCCGACTGATTTTTTGTCAGGGTTATCTCCCTTAGCCCAAGGGCTACATATGATATACGTATACCTTTTAAGTATCCTGGGTGTATGTTCGCACCCACCCGCAGTAGCGGAAGCCCAGTTATACCGCTGTGCACTCGGACCCTACTGTTATTAGTCTAGATGCCTAGGGGCACCTAGTCTAGGATGCACCATGTGGAGGACTAACAATCAGGAATATCACCATTATTGGAAATTGAGACTTTATAAGCATTACTCAAATCCTCAGAATCATTAGCATCCCAGACAGATCAATATCTTACTAAAATAATCTTTAAACAACACTTTAGAATGCGGGCCCACGTTCGGCTTTGCTAAAATGTCTACTGCTAAAAGATTTTTCTCTTAAAACATTTAAATTAATAAACATTTTAAAAAATTTTAAATTTATTAAAAATGTTTTTTTTTACAGATATCATTATTATCCAATTCTCGCTTAGACAAAAACCCAGAATTTATGCACTTTAAGAAAAAAATAGTGCTTAAAATAAAATTACATATATATATAACAATTATATTAATTCAAAGGATAACCACAATCTTTTATGACTTCATTTAAATGCTTTGGATAGGAATAAACCAAATTCTTATTAATATAATCTTGTAGAAATTAATTTTTCAACTAGTAATCAATTTTTATGCGTGTTTTCATTTTCTATCCAATTCACCTCCTGTTTAAGACAACTAAAAACATTTTCAATTGCAATAAGGTCAGTACTATATAGAGGCAATTGAATAAAGGTTAATGTTCTATTATTTTTTTAAATTGTTAGTTTGAAATAATGGGTTAATTTTAAAATAATAATATATTTTTTTTGACGTATGCACGGAAACATTGTTTTAGACAACCACTAGATGCCCTGAGGCCTTCTGATTTAGTTCAAACTTGAAAAATGTTTGTAATAATCCTAACTGATTATCCTCCACGTAGTACATCCTAGACTAGCTGCCTATTGGCATCTAGACTAATAACAGCAGAGACCGAGTGTCCAGCGGTATATTTGGGTTTTTGCTGGATTCCCATTCAGTGAATGGATGCTAGCATATACCCAAGATGTTTAAAAGGTATGTCAAGGTAACTATTTGTCATATGTAGCCAGTTAAGCGTGTGGATTCGTTAATAGGCATCAACCCTAAAGGAGATTGCCTTATCAATTCCTGTGAACACTGGCGTCGTGGCAAAAAAAAGCGGTCTTTTAGCCAAGAAACTTTATTAAGTTCTCCAAATTCAATCTGCATCCGACAACCTTTTCGTATGGGAATTGGAGAAGCTATTGAAACTGGGAATTAATGAAAAGGTGGTTATGACACCAACTTATCTCTCTCTCTCTCTCTAATGGGTTTTATTCTATTTCTTTTTAATTTGGTAATTATGATCATATTATCTTGTTTACTTGTTAATAGTTCAGGTTCAGTTCCTGTTGTTCTTGGATGTGTATAAATGCTTAAAACTCTCAATACAGTCCGAATAATTTTAACTCAAATACATTTGGAATTTTTTTTGGATTTTTAAACAATAATTATAAAAATTTTTATGTGTTTGTAATTTTTACAAATTAACAAAAAGTTTGTTATATGAGCATTTGTAAAATTGTATAAAATAATAATTAATTTAAAAACCCATTGATAAATACAACCAAACCATGCCTATTAAACCTGGCAGTGTGTAAGGACCTACATGGTAAAGTCCTATTGGCATGGATCGCTTACTTACCAAACCGGTAGTAACCGGTGGCAGCATTTGAGGACACTGGACAATTAAAATTGATCAGATTCACTATAAATAGTAAATTTACAGGTCCAAGGTTATCCACCCGTAGCTCAGTAGTTTAAGGCGCTGACCTGACACCCGTTAGAATGAGATTCAAGTTCATTAATTGTTTTAATAAATACACTTCATTTTAATGGGTTTTTAAGGGATTTTTTTTCGAATTGTTACATTTGAATTGTCAGATTCACTTGAATAATAAATTCACTAGGTTTTTTTAGGTCAACCAGGAGCATAGTTTAGCTGTTTTATCCTTATTTGCAATTATCAGCAACCGGTAGGAACATTTGCTGACACTTGGCAAATAGAATTGATTATATTCATTATAAATAATAGATTTACAGATTCCAGCTCATCCATCCTTAACTCAGTGGCACTGGCCTAACATCAGAAAGGGCGTAGGTTTAAGTTCATGTGTGTATTTGTATAACTTGAAAGGTTTGCGCTGCTGATGATGCCAAATGTAAGGGTGTGAAACAGCCGTACAGTGCTCCCTTGGTTGACTTAAAAAACCTGGTAAATTTATTATTCAAGTGAATTTGACAATTCTAATATAACAATTGTAAAAACTAATAATTGACTTGTTTGAAATTATTGTGGTCCAGTTA
>JAKXYG010000195.1:0-122500 GCA_025895645.1 Cardicola forsteri
TATTTTTATATTATTGTACATTTAAACACTTTGACATTGTTTAAATCTTGTTCTGAGGCGCCCTTTTGTATTTGAATGTATCACGTTGTTGCTAAGGTGACTGTGGTTCTGTGAGTATATTGTGTCCTGTTTCTTCCTGTTGGTAAACAGTATTGAAAGATAATTTAGATCACACAAGAGCTTTTTTGATTGAAATTAGCTGGGGGTGTTGATAATTATCCGTATCAAGTTAAATCAAAGGAAATCAGGGCCGAGACCTCAGTAAGATCTTACACTGTTGCTAAATCATATCCAATATGTGTAAGGACATTTTTGATTCAATGTCTCTATTCAAAGTAGATAGAATACATTACAAATTAACCCACACTTCCCTCAGCATGTACTGGACCTTTTTAAGCCCTGGCCCAGTATTAGAATTTTGCTACCCCCCTAACTTAGACTTTTTAATGACTTGCCACTAGAAAAACGGCCTAAACGTCCCAGTTTTTTAGATGATATTTCCAATAGCTTGTTAAATTCCTTCGAAGTCCTTAGATTAACGCCTTTAAGGCTAAATACAACCAATCAGGATGTGCCCTATTCCCCTCAGGGTCTAGCTTTCGTCGCATTAAGATATTGGATAAGACAAAACTCACCACTACTAAGGACTCCCTTGCTTTTAGGGTGGTGTACACAAACGCACTATACCTTAGGAACAAGTTAGTTAAAATTAAGAGTATGGCCATTTCCGATGAACCTCATATTATTGGGGTCACGGAAACCTGGCTTTCTGAAAATATATTAGACAGTGATATCAACATTCCTGGGTACAATACTGTTACAAGGGATTTACATAAAGGTAAGTGCAAAAGCTGTATGTTTTAAATCAAAGACTCCATACAGTTCTACATATTCTAGTCTGGGTTCTTTGATCCGCTAGATAGATATAATTTTCTGCATTTAGAGATTCCACTGGTTTCGGGGAAATTAGATCTCTTTTCTATTCTGTATAGACCCCCTTCTCTTTTGAAGGCCTTAGATAAAGTTCTAATAAAAAAAAACTTCTTTCCTTCGCTTCATTACCTCATAAGTACATTGTTATAATGGGGGTGTTCAATGCTCACTTAATAAACTGGAACTCCCTTAAAGGGCCTTCCAGCAACATGTCCGTTCTCCTACTAGATATAGAGTTAGAAGCTATCCATCTTGTCTAAACCTTATCTTTACTAACGTTCCATTTTTAGTAAACTCTAGCAAGTTCCTTTCTTTTTTGGGAACGAGTGATTACTTCATCCTTTCTTTTTCTGTTTATTTCCCCTCTCCGATGCAAATGCATTATCCAATACCCCTCCCGGATTAGTGGATTACGGGAGTATTTCCAAAATGCTAATTGGAATTTACAGGGTTTTAATAATGTAAATAGCCTATATTCCCACATAATAGGAATTTTCAATCACGGTATCAGAATATTCGTCCCTTTCAAGGCCCCCGCCTTTTATAAAAATATATTTCTTAGTTGCATTAAACGCCTAATTCAGAAAAGAAATATAGCCTTTTCTAAATAGAAAGCTACAAAATCACCCTGTTTTTATTACAATTACATTGATATGCGAAATCAAATCGTAGCTGCCATAAAAAGATTTAAAAATAAGAAACTTAGCATTTTACTTTTTAGAGCAAAAAATGATTAAAATATTAATACTATTTAGTTTTATTAAAAGAAAGCGTTCTGCGGGATGCATTCTTCCTTTTTTTAAAGATTGTAACGGTTTACCTTTATCAATCGCAAATACATTTGATGCATTTAAGGGGTACTTTAAGTCAGTTTTTGCATTAGGGATATTGATGCCGCCTACTCTGCCGATCCTCTTGTTAATATAAGAAATATTAAAATTATTAAAGACATGGTTTGCAAACACTTTAAGCACTTAAAATCTAGCTCATGCGCCTCTCGTGATATCTACCCCCAGAGTCCTCAGAGAGTGTGCTGACATATTGGCACCAGTTTTTAACAAGTTACAGGTTTATACGTGAGTTGAGCAGAAGTAATACTCTTTTTAATCCTCGGTTCTATTTATCAAATTTATCAGAAGGGTGAAACATTGAATAAAAGTGGGTAAATAAGTAGGATAACTGAAATTTGTAAAAGTAAAATAGTCAGGTTAGGTGAACTTAGAAAGCTTATAATTATCATATGCCTTTTTGAAGGTTAGAAGTAAAGACTCAAAAATTACGTTGGCAGGCAAGTTGTTCCATAAAGTGATTGCTCTATAGGAAAAGCTCTAGGCTTGGATAGTTTAAGGTTATGCCCTGTAAGGGAGTTTTGAGCTAAAGTAAAGAAAGGCAAAAAAGAGCCAGAATTGGAAAGTTGATAAGTCAGGATAATATCACCCCAGAGACGCCTATTACTTAGGAGAAACAATTTTAGTGATTTAAGCCTTTGATAGTTGGGTATATATATATATATATATATACTGTTTGTGGTTATAATTACTAGTATTGTTATTTTTAATAAATTTATTGTAAAAATTAAATACTAATAAACAAAAAATATGTAAATATAAAAAAATTAATAAAAGTAATATTGAACGCGCCCAGTTTCGTGATGTCGTCACATTACGGATAAAAATGCACGGCCCACCTTTTCAGATTAGAGAAAAATCTATAAATAACTCAAATTTTTTGGTTGAAATTTATAACAATCCTTATCAATGGTAGTTTGTTATATGTTTTATTTTACTTTTTAGGTCATTGGCCAAAAGTGTTTTTATGTATGGGGGAGGAATATTTGCATTCTTTTGCTTAAAAGAAATGTTAAATGTACCCAATGAATTATAAAAATAGTTAAATATATTATTTATATAGAAATTGTTGTTTTTGTTTCTTTTTGTTTTATTTTTTATTTAATAAAAATTGTTGTAGATTTTAGGATGGTAATTAATTACGAATTGGATTCTGCGAAACATTTTTCTGATTCAGTTTTATGTTTAAAATCCGCGCAAAGTAGATTGAATTATTTAAAATCGCGTCAATTAAAGAGGCGTGAATTTATACTTAAACATCTTTTTCGAGATTGTCAGAACATTTTTTCAATTTCTGATGATAAAGATTTTCAAGTCTTTAGTATACGGCGTCTTCTTGGACTTCGGAAACCATTGTATTATGGATATGATGAAATTACTTACAGGAAACGTATACTACTGTAATTTATATTTTATTTTAAAAGTTATCTTGATTTTAATTGTAAACCAAGTTTTACAGTGTGAATTATCATATTAATATTGGAATAGTTTGTCGATAAGTTTATTTTTATTATTTAAAAATTTAATGAAACTTTTAAAACTTTTTGTTGTATTTTCAAAAGATTATATATTCATCATTAACAATAGTTGATGACAGGACCATCCATTCATTAATTCCAAGTTTGCATAGCATCCCGAAAAACCTCCCTACACTCTCCACAGTTTTCGGAGGCCTGTAGGAGTATGTCGATCTAATAATTTAGCTATTGTTTTTGTGATAAGATTTTAACCAAGATATTGTGAAGATAATCCAGAAAACGTTTCTGACCTTAATTCCTTGTTCTATTGGGCATTTGGGCGAGTCGGGATTACGATACATGAGATCACTTTAGAATTTTTACGAAGATCTTGTACAAACTAGCACAATTTTTGTTGTCGTAATTTTAGTTACGAAAGGTTATAAAATTGGAGATCGTCTTAAATTTAATAGTTCTCTAATTACTTGATATGGAGGATGCGAAATTATGTGTCAAATATACGTTAGATATATTGATTCAAGTTTATTGAGATTTATATTTTCTGGTCTATGCTTCAGTCGCATACAGAGGTTCTGTGGAAACCAATAAAATGTTTATTTTTATGACTGGATTGATGCTTTTCGTTTCCGAAATGAATCTGCAAGTTTTCAAAACTAGCAGCAAAACAAATTTGACGATTTACTCCATTAGATTTACTACTATTAAAAGCAATAAAAACCTAAATACTTAAGTTTTTATGTTGGGAAGTATAACAGGAACATCGTCTCAGGAATTTGAGACATAATGGCAGTTTTTTGGGTTTGATCTTTAGACTATATTTATTAGAACTTTTTACAAAGTAATTCAGTGTACGCTACAGTTGAAATTTATTCTCTGCTAAAAGAATAACAGTATATTCCAAGTCGGCAATAAGTCTTGTATCAACATCCACACTTTCCATGTGTAGGGTTATTTCACAAAAGTAGCTTCAATTTTATAGTTAAGCAAAAAGGATGCGGTCACACCGTCTTGATTGACTCTACTGCAAATTTTAAAAGGCTTTGTGGTTCATCTGTTGCAAATACGAATGTCAGCAGTTGGATTCATGTACATTACACATAAAACATTCACAAGTTTCAGTGGGGTTCCATCACTGCGATTTATAATCATTCGAGTCGAAAGCCGAATTGTAGTCTACAAATGGTGTATACGTAGGATGCTGAAACTTTACCTAATATTTTAGAATGCATTTTATATTAGGGTAAAAACCAATCTGATTAGGACGTGATTTTTTAAAGTAGATTATTTAACAGTAACTGAAGTGGCAATTTTGGCAGCTATGCAGAGTAGTCAACATATATTTGCCAATTTCTTTTATTGTGTACAGGAACAGTAGTAGCACGGTGTCAGTTTATAGGGCACTACGCCGTTGTCACAGGTTTTTAATAAGTTGTGAGGGACCGTATTTCAAGGCGTGTGCTGGTATTCTATAAAAACGATGGTTTTCCAACATTCGGGTTTGCTGAAAATATGGATGATATTATTGATGTTGGAGGGATTTTACGGAGATTGGATAGATCATCGATGGAGCTGTGCTAAATACGAATTTGTTTTGTAGTCAACGTTTGGCTAAAATGGATGTAAGGATGTAATAAAGATTTCTAGTTAAATGGTAACATTTTTATGACGGCACCACTGTTCACAAAGATTGAGGAACTCACATGATTTTTTGTCAAGCTGGGCTGCTTTAGTCAAATAGTTATACATTTCTATAAACATTGTGGATGTATACTTGTGTTTTATGCTGCATTGAGTCTGAGTATGTAGTGTGTACAATGTGGAGATAAGGAGTTAAGAGAAATATTAACATTGGAAATATGTTATGTAAAATGTAGGTGTTTTTTTAAATCAGGACTATTAGCACTGTTCTTGGTTGTTTTTATGTAAGATTATGTATTTTCATATTTGTTTATTTATGTAAGAATTATATATATATGATATATATATATATATATATATGTACATTCCTTATTTTGATTTTAGCCCTGTAATATCGCGTTTAAAAGCACCCGTTTTTAGTCCGAAATCTTTGGAAATAATTCAATCATTGCTTGTTGAATCTAATTTGCAAAGTCAGGCATATCAAGTACAACCTCAATCTCAAAAATGGGACAAGTTTAGCTTGGAAGTTGTTGGTGATAAGCTCAGACAGACTTTGGATTTTAATTTATCTAAAGGCAGTTGTTTTACAGATATGCAAGTACTAGACAAAGGAAAAGGTAATTTTTCTGATTCGTTTACTGAAGATTCTGATCTAATGATTAAGACTTACACAGGTTCAGCTGCATTTTTGAAGGCAAGTTGCTTAATATTCAGTTTATTTGCAGTTATGTATTTATATACTGGAAATTATTAATAATTGTTGCGTTTTACAACAAAAATTTAAATCACTAAAATTGAATAGGTTAAATACTGTTTAGTTAGTATAATAATTTTTTAAACAGTTATACAGATTAAAGTAACGAGCAAATGACATATGTTTTGAGTAATTGTTTTAAGGATTTATAAGTATTTAACTTTTAGAATTTTACTGTTGACATATTTGTTTTGATTATCGTAAAAAATTATTATTGTGAGACAAAGTTCATGTAATGCCAATTATTGTTATTTGTATAATTTTGTGCAGTTTTTTATTGTTTTTTAAAAACCGTATATTTTATGGACGTTTTAAAATGATGTGCATTTTGGAATTACGTTGAAATTATAAGTATAAGATTTAGTACATTGAATTATTATTTGTGATAGTCTTGTTAGTTTATTGTTGATGTATCCGTAAATGATAATTACAATTTTGCCATACGGACTTGGCTGTTTTTATTTGTTTAATTTATCGTAATGGGGGTTTTAGTATAAAATGTTACATTTTCTTTATTACACATGAAAAATTAAATACCAATGTAGATACTAAGTTTATTTTTCTTATTAAGGAAATATGAAAATTATTCATTTAAATGTTTATTTTTTTATTTAAGTCTAAACATCACATAACTGACAATATACATTGTATGCTAGTGGTGCTTGTTTTTATGCAAAATGGTTTATTCGTTGAAGTACTTAAATCGAAAATAGTAAAAAAATGGTATATTTATTGAGTGATCTATTTAATAATTAATTTAACGAATAATAGTTTTTAAACATTTAAAATAATATATCAAACCTATGTAAATGATAGTTATTTATGTCTGATGCAAACGAAACGGTTGTTGGGTCATCGTTTCTTATAGGTATTAGGCAACCATTTCTACAGATAAATGGGTACAATTTAACTAGATTTTGGGACAACAACCCATTAATGGAAAGTTCAGTGTTTTGCAACAATACAAGCACTTAACTGTTTAAACAGGAGTTACTTAAGATGACTTCCAATTTAACGATTTTCCACTATTGCTACCGCGATAACGAAGATTATTCTGATGGAATGCAATTTAAAATTTTAGTAACTTTGGCTCACCCACCGATTGAAAGAAAAGAAAAGGTAGTTAAAAATGTATTTGGATGCATGCTGTTTGGGACGATTTATATGCTATTTTGGCCGAACACATTTTTACACATCTCCGATAACAGTAAATAGTGGAAGAGGAGGTTTTGGAATGCCATATAAACTAGAAATTATATATATATATATATAAAGTTAGTGGCAGAGTCACCTCTTCATTAATTCCAAGTTTGAATAGCTTTCTGAATTTCTATACGAAAAGATTGTCAGATGCGAATTGAACTTGGAAGGATAAACGAATTTTCTTGACTAGAAGACCGCTTCCTTGTAACAACGCCAGTGTTTACAGGAATTGACGAAGCGGTCTTCTTTAGGGTTGACGCAGGTTGACGGATTCACTCGCCTAACCGGTTACATATGGTAAATGGATATCTTTTCAGCATCTTGGATGTATACTAGCACTCTTTGATTGGGCGGGAATCTAGTGAAAGTTTAGTTATACCATTGTGCATTTGGTTTCTGCTGTTATTAGTCTAGATGCTTGTTGGCATTTAGTCCAGGATGCACTACATAGAGGACGAACAGTCAGGGATATTACTATTATTGGGAATTGAGACTTTATAAGCATTACTCAAATCCTCAGGATCATTAGCATCTCAACTAGAAATTAACCGACAGGTGTTACTGCCATTAACTATTGTTGTTGTTAAAGGTGCTCAGTATCAAAATTAATTATTTGTTTATTTAATTACTAATTTTTAAACGTTTTATATACAATTTCTTCATTTAAGGGAACTCAAAGCGCCAATCCTCATAATGATTATTGCCAACACTTTGTGGATACGGGTGAACGTCCCCAGAATTTCATTCGTGATACTGGTAATTTGCTAATTGTGTAGACTGAATTTATTTATTTTTAAAAATGATTGGTAAGGAATTTCATTTAATTTGGATATTTAGGGTTTTTTTAATTGAAAGTAATTGCTATATTTTTGTTCCAATTTTACAGTTTATTGTTGGTCATTTTAAAACAGTCGTGACTCATTGAGATTAAAATTGTCTAAGAATAGTTGAAAAGGAACACAGCATTTGGTGATTACATTTGTATTATTTATAGAAAATCAAGGTTGAAATATGTAATGGTTATCTTAATAATTAAATTGTTAAGTGGTATTAAATTACATATATAAATATGTGCGTGTTTGAGATTTTCTAGTCTTTTTGCTTTTTTAAAATAATATTTTTTAATTTTTATACTATACTTACACGTGTGTGTATGTCAGGTTTGAAAAATCGGTTTGAAGAGTATCCAAAATTACGCGAGTTAATTCGACTGAAAGATCAACTAATTGAAGCAAGAGCAATACCTCCAATGTATTTGCAAGCGGATCTTCGTACATTTGACTTGAACGATTTACAAACCAAATTTGACGTTATTCTGATCGAACCTCCGTTGGAAGAATACCATAGGATGAACGGCTCTGTTTTTGATCATTACTGGAGCTGGGATGAGGTTAGTATATATATATATATATATATATATATATATATATATATGCCGGGGTGGTCTAGCGGTACAGCGCTCGAATTCGGACTTCGGTGGACATGGGTTTGAATCCCATCGCCGGCACTAAAATGCGGGCCCACGTTTGGTTTCGTTAATTGTCCACTGCTGAAAGATGTTTCTCGTAAAACATTCAAAGTAGCAAACATAAAATAAAATAAATAAATAAATAAATAATTTTTTTAGTCATTTTGTTAGTCGACTTTTACGGTTTTCTTTTAACACGTTAAACTTTTCCATAGCTGTGTCAGTTTTCTCTAATACATTTCTAGTCAAAAAATTCAAGGTTTTTGAAAAAAACAAATAGTACTTTCCAACTACCTTGTTCTATTCTGTGATGTCTTTAAATTTAAAAAGTGGATTTTACAACATTTTACTTGTATGCTTAGTGGTAGTATTAGTTTAAAGAGTGGGAAAGTATCAGGCTTATTTAATATTCATTTTTAATAGCTACTGATCTTAGAATATTGTTTTATTTTTCCATGGTTGTCTATTAACGCTAAAAATGTATATCATAATGCAAAATGTAATGATTTTTATGATTGCCTCGTGATTTAGACAAGATAAAGCGATCTTTTTTGATATTTGAAGATAGTAAAGTTTTCATGGTGGGTAGGATTTCGAGTCCCATTATGGAGTACTGATTGTTGAAATTACGTCGAGGATCCCACTCGGTAATCTGGCAGTTTAACCGCTTAGTCTCTCGGATAGGGCTACGTTGTTACCTAGATTTCCACATTCGTGATGGGTATTTATAATATTTTTAGATTGAACGTTTGGAAATTGAACAAATTGCTTCTCCTCGATCTTTTGTGTGGATCTGGTGTGGTTCAGGTGAAGGTCTTGACTTTGCACGCAAAGTACGTATACGTTTTTTATGCGTTTTTGTTATAATCAACTATTTATTTTTGAGACATTTTCTTTTGATATCTACATTTGAAACTGATCATTATTTACCACTAATAAACAACAGTCTTACTGTTTTTAGAGTTTTTAAATTATGAATTTTTTTATTTCATGTTTTTATGTACTTATGTATGCATAAGCTATTCTCTTTCATCCACAATTAAGTTAATTAATGTCTTTACTCAGATTTTAGTTTTAGTGCAAG
Source organism: Cardicola forsteri (assembly GCA_025895645.1). Taxonomy (NCBI): domain Eukaryota; kingdom Metazoa; phylum Platyhelminthes; class Trematoda; order Strigeidida; family Aporocotylidae; genus Cardicola; species Cardicola forsteri. The sequence continues at coordinate 9,410 of JAKXYG010000195.1, forward strand.
TTTTTGAATATTAATGCATATTGTATTACCTATAACGGGAGTAGTGCTTGAAAGATTAAAGTTCATTTATTTAGTTTAGAGGTGGAGCTCTTACAGATAAAATAGTTTGCCACAAGGAAATAACCAGCAGGTCGTTAAACACTTGTTACAACTATGTGGACCTTAGTGGGCATGCGTTTGAATCCCACCACCGGCACTAAATGAGGGCCTACGTTCGGCTTCGCTAAAATGTCTACTGCTGAAAGACGCTTTTCTCGTAAAACATTCAAAGTAGTATATATACATATTATATTTAAGAAGATGACTTTATTTTATGTATCATATTGTGATACTTCTACGTACCTTTTTCCGTTCTATAAATTTTTATTTTAGTTTATTTATGTCAGCATTATTGCACCATTCAGCTGGCGCAACACGTTTTTTGGGATTATTCATAATGGAAAAACGGCGTGCTAATGATAATAAGTTAATTTATACATTTGGAACGATATTTTAATTAAAATAACTGAAATTATTTTTAATGGATTGTTTTTTAATTAAAACTTATTTTTGTTTTATTGATTTTTAGTTGAGTTAAACAGATTTAATATATGTGACGAATCAGTATATTATTACGTTTTCTTTTAACTTTATAATGTTAAAAAATTTGAGTAGTGTTCTAATGTAAGTTTACATTATAGACCAGGTTTTGACATTTTTATTTGGCACATTCGGTTTTTTGTGGATTACAATTAAATGTGGTTAACATTTTTGAAAAATACATCGAATTGCATAGTGCTAAGCTTATTCAGAACGTGATAGAGTTGCTAAAGGGTGCTATTATGTACCTTTTCAGTGTTTACGAAAATGGGGTTTCCGTCGCTGTGAAGATATTTGTTGGATAAAGACCAATGCCAATGCTTTGGGCCATGTAGCTTTGGAACCTGGTGCAGTGTTCGAACGAACCAAAGAACATTGTTTAATGGGTATTCATGGCACTGTGCGACGTTCGACTGATGGCGACTTTATCCATGCCAATGTCGATATTGATTTGATTATTGAAGAAGCTCCTCCACATGGCAGTTTGGCTGCCGAGGATAAGCCTACAGAAATCTTTCACATTATTGAACATTTTTGCTTGGGTCTCCGACGTTTACATTTGTTTGGACGCGATAGTACGCTGAGGCCAGTAAGTTACGTGTGAATTGTAAGATACTAACATTTGTAAAATATTCCTTATAGAAGTATTGTCTATTATCATAGGCAAAACGCTGTAAAAAATAATGTAGTAATGCCGCTGTATAACATCTGACAAATTATTGATTGCATACAATATGCACAAAAAATTTAATTAATTAGTTAATTAATAAAGAAGGTAAAAAACAAAATATTATTTCAAAATCAATTGATTAGTATTCAATATTATATTCTTTTGTGGTTGGCGACGTAGTCGCCTTCATTATTTCTATGTTTAGAATGCCACGATGGTTTTATAGGCGTAACAAAAGGAGGAGAAAATCGAAGTTTTTTGACTGATAGACGGAAGCATTGTGACTGCTGGCAAAGATTAAGGAGGCCATCTAATTTCTTGTCCTGACGGTTACATATGGTATACCTTTTATGCACCCTGGTTTGTATCCATCTACCAAGGCGGAATTATAATTATACTACTGTACACTCGGTCTCTGTTGTGTTAGTCTAGGAAGTTGGGTTCATTTAGTCCAGGATTCGCCACGTGGAGTTGATAGACAGGAATATCACAATCATTGGAAATTGAAATTTTATGAGAATTACTTAAATTCTCAGGATTATTAGTACTCCAGCATTGATTATACGAATAATTTAAAGCCGGCTCACATAAGGTATGAGCGTTTATTTAACATTATTAAGGGTTCGCATATCCACATCTGCCATTCTCTATTTTTTCAATTTGAATGTGACTAGGGAAATTGTACTTTTACTTTTTTAAATTTAATTTGCTTAGGGTTGGCTAACCGTAGGTAACGAATTATCTGCATCCAATTTCGATCCCGTAATCTATGCGAACAATTTTTCCAAAGATCCAAACGGCGTTTTTCTGGGTTCCACCGAAGAAATAGAACGTTTGCGGCCTAAATCTCCGCCTGCACCGCGACTTTCCAACGTAACGAATGCCACGACCAATAATGCTTCTGCGTGTGCATCGATGACCAATTTTGGTTCGGCAACGTGTCTCACGAATTCGTCATCGTTGAATTCTGCAAATTATAATTTGCATTCGTCCTTTGGTGGTGCTCCAGCTACTTGCGTGGCCAAAAATTGGTCTAGTACAAATGTGGGTTTTATGTCAGGATTAGGCGGAGCGTCAGGTGGGTTGTTTGTGTTCGGTTTTGGAAGATTCTTTAAAAAATATTCCAAACAAAAATAATAAAAGACGTAAACTGTGAGATGAATTCATTTCGTATATTCTCTTCAGTCACAAACATATAAAGAATCAGTATATATATATAGTATATATATATATGTATAAAATTATATGATGTAATTAACTTAACATTGATAACTACACATACACAACATGCATATATTAAGTCCACGCTAAATTTAATGAAGTTATAAATTGTTTTTTGTGCACACAAAATGGGATTTAATGTGTGAATGTAAACGGATTAAGGTGTTTTTACCATATAAGCAGTTTGAGAAGTTATCAACACTTTAAAACAATTATTTAAGTTAACTCGGTGTTTTGTTTGAACCAAGTAAAGTAATATTGACTAAGTGCACAGACGTTCATTTGAGTTGGATTCTTTTTCGATCCAATTGGGAATGTGTTCTTTGACCCGTTCAGATAAGCGACGAGTTGTCCGACCAATATATTTGTCACCGCAACTGCAAGTGAACTGGTCGATACAATGGGAGGTGCAGAACATTGCTTTAGCTGTTTTTACATTGGGCACTTGAATCTGTTTACATTCACACATTAAAACCCATTTTGTGTGCACAAAAAACAAGTTATAACTTCATTAAATTTAGCGTGGACTTAATATATGCATGCTGCGTATGTGTATGTATGTGTACTTATTAATGTTAAGTTAATTACATTATATATATATATATATATATATATATATATATATATATATATATATATATTATATATTAAGCTTTAATATCTCACTAGAGATACATTCAGCATAAAATACATTTTTACCATCAATATAAAAAAAAGTATTAGTACAAATAATGGGATCAAAATGAAATAGAATGTCATATGTTGATGAATATAAATATAGTCTATATAGTATGCATGTGATTTTAAAAAATATGTATATATTCAAAATTGCTGTGCATAGAATGAGTCATTATAAGGCACACTTGTTACATTATACTGTGAGATATCCAAATTAGTTCAAATGAATATATATATATATATATATATATATTGATTCTTTATATGTTTATGACCGAAGAGAATATACGAAATGAATTCATTTCACATTTTAGTCTTCTATTATTTTTGTTTGGAATTATAAAGGGAACCCAATTCGTTAAAAATATTAAAGTAAATTATAAAGATATGAATGTTATACCTTGAAAGGCAAAGGTTAACAATTTTCTAGTATATATTTTGGTTATTTTGTTACAAAGAATGTACAGATTTGATGCAAGATAACAAAAATGCCTTAAGATGTATTAATCACTAATATTATTTTTGGATGCTGCTGATCCTAAGGATTTGATCAATGTTTATAAAGTTTCAATTTTCAATGATGGTGATATTCCTGACTGTCTCCTTCATGTGGTGCATCCTGAACTAGTTACTTATAGGTATCTAGACTCATAACAACAAGGACCGAATGCACAGCGCTATAATTGGATTTTCGCTTTAGCGAGTTGGTGTAAACATACACCCAAGATACTTAAAAGGCATCTTAACGTATACGTATACCATATGTAGCCGTTGGGCTAAGGGAGATAACCCTGACAAAAAATCAGGTGGCCTCGTCAATCTTTGCGAACAGTGGTGAAGTCACAAGGATGTCGTTTAGCAGCCAAGAAGCTTCGTTATTTTTACGCTTATCAAGCCATCGATGTCGGTCGTTTTATATGACTTATAAATGTGGAAAATAATGGAGAGGTGATCACGTCACCAACCAATATAAAAAAAAATGAATGAGATACAGATTGTTACATGTATATGAAATAGTTTTGATTTTAACATTTTGCTTCTATTCTCATTTATTTTAATGGTTTTGTATACATTTATTATGAATTAAGGACATTCTGGAAGACGTTTCACATCATCACATTCGGGTAGGTCACTTCATCCAGTAAGCTCGCAAAATTCTCTTCTTGGATTGCCTACTTTAGAACAAAATATCAATAATCGAACCAATATTAGTAAGTGGATACATTTGTAAAATGTATCTTAATTGAAAATTCTAAACAATTATAGATATTTATGTTGTTAAAATATCACGTTTAATATTTTAATACTTCAATTTAGATATGTGCAATGAAAATTCATCTTCGTTATCATCCAACTCTCACATCAATCTTGCAAACGTTTTAACTAATCGTGATTTGTCTGTTTTACAAGCAGCTGCTGCGGCTGCAGCATCTGCCAATTATCGGAATACATCTCCCTGCAATACTTCCAATTGGCCATTGCCTAATAATTTGGCTATGGCGTTGGCAGCAGTTTCTCAGAATTTATCGAATTCGAATAATGCTTCCTTAAATCCAAGCTCATTGCGATCACAATTGTCTAACATTCCTCTTATTGCCAGCTTGATTGCAGCTGGAAAGTTAGATCCAACAATGTTGACTATGCTATCGTCTAATGCACCTGGCTCATCGATCAATGCTTTTAATAATTTATTGCGTGGGAATATTAATGATGGGAAATACAACCAACCATGGCGATAGACAAATTTCTATTTCACATGGATAAGTTGAAATTTACTTATAACGTTTAATATTTAAACTGATCATTTATATGTATTTGAAATTTGTAAATATACATAAAAATTTAAGTCTTATTTCTAATTAAAACAAAACAATTAAAAGTATTAGACTTATTAAAAATAAATAGTTTCTCTAGTGTATAAAATACTGTGTAAAATAATCGTGTACTATTTTCGAATGCCGTAAGTATTCAAATGCAAATATGTATTTTCGTTTTGCGTTAGTTAGCTTGTGTTTTCCCCTAATTTTAACCCAAAAACAAAGTTTTTTTTGAATTTATGTAAGTTTATTAATAGCAAGTGCTGCAATACCACTAGACAATTAGTAATAAATTAATAAGTTTACAGGTTTAACAGAAATTAAAATTTCAAACTTTGGTGAATACTGCTAATATCTAGGGTAAATTGTGTATAAAGGATGTCACGGAAATAACAATTATAAAAGTGAATAATGCATTTGTTATAAAGTTTAATAAAAGCAAGTAAAAGTTTTGTAGGAAGAATAATTATTATAACACATTTTGAGGGAAATGTCCACATTTGTTTAATAATAGTTGTTTATCTAATCTTTAGGTTTCTATCTGCTATAGGCTACGATTATTAAGGGCCTGGGAACTAGCATATATGAGACCAATTTACAAAATAGGCAGCAGATTCTGCCCTAAAAGTCATAGACCGATTAGTATACTCCCAGCTTCCGAGAAAGTTTTAGAAAAACTTGTAAAAGGAGATCTATTTGATAATCTACTAGACAATAATATAATAAATCCAGCTCAAAGTGGATTTATTCCCTTGAGATTCTGCCAAACCAACCTGTTAGATTTTACCAAAAGGATAACTAGTGGATTAGAGTATTAACCTATTGAGGTAATTTACTTTAATTTTCCAAAGGCTTTTGACAAAGTATCACACTCTTGATAGCTAAACTTAAGTCTATTGGTATAGAAATACTATCCCACATTGGATAAGTAATTTTTTAAATAACCGGAACTGCAGCATTGTCAAGCGACAACACTTTGTCTACCCAATGTAAGATTATTTTCGGGGTGCTACAAGGATAATTCCTAGATCTACTTTTTATTATGTCGTTTAATCTAACATTCTTCTTTGTGCGGATGTTCTTAAAATTTGGGGTACTATCCCTGAACTTTAACAACATTTATTAACAGTCAATTAAAAATGTTTTTTTTTAAAAACCTGGATAAATGTAAGCTTATGACATTTTTACAGTTCTCGGGGTAGATATTCTATATTTGTAACAACAAAATTATTACTACTGTGAATGAGGTTGAAGACTTAAGTGTTATTTCTACTCGTTTATCAGTTTTAACAAAAAGACAACCCAATAAAGTTCTAGCTTAATTAGATTTTTTAGGCAAAATTCTAATTAAATCTCTATTTATTATTTATGTTATATAAGACCACAGTTAGAATATTTTTTTTAGGTCACAGTCCCATCCCTAATAGCTGACGTCCATCAACTAGAAAGAGTTGAAAGAATTCTATTTAAACCCGTATGCAAGCTTTAATTTAAATTGTATCCTGAGCGTTTGAAAACTTTTAAGTTTTCTTTATTAAGCAATAGACGACTTAATTCTAATTTATCAGCCGTTTAAAACTAACCGTATCTCTCACTTCCTCGATTTTGATCACTGAAACCTTATGGAATATTACTGTAAGATTTATAAACCAAGAGTACCCACAAGTACTAAACAACATTATTTTACACATGAAACTATTACAAAATAGAATAAATTTTCTAGTCATATAAATAATTCTAAGACGGTAGAGTCATTTAAGATGAATTATGATCAGCTTTAATTACTTCCTTCATCTAATTCATTTTTCTCTTATTTTTATTTGCTCTTTATATTTATTGTTTATTGCTTTACTTTACATTATTTTTTCTTGTTTTAATTTCCTTAATTTTAAGTTTTAGATACATTAAAAACCGAGGATTAAAAGGATAAATTTCCTGACTTTAAACATTCAATAATTATAAAATTATAAATATTATATAAACATAATATTTTTTAATAAATAATACAATATATGCTAAACAATATTTATTAAAATATTTATTGGTTTATAATGTGTTATAATGCAACAGTAATTTGATATTTAAATAAATACACACAATTAAAGCTTAAGGTAATGGGCTCTTCGGAGGACGAGCGCTTTTTTCTATCTTCAAGAGAATATAGATTGAATACTTTAAAAAATTGGCTTTTTACTGGAAAAGCATTATGCACTGCAGAAAAACTTGCAGATGATGGATTTTATAAAGTTCCTCAAAGTGATGAGGATGTCACTCAATGTTTTGTATGTCTCAAAGAGTTAGAAGGTTGGGAACCTGATGTGAGTTTTGCATTATTTTTGTTTTTAGCAATTTATAATTATTTTTTGAATTATTGAGAATTGTGTGTGTAGAAATTAATATTTATTTTAGAACTTAATTTTTAATAAATACTAGAAAGCTATTCAAAAAAAATAAAAGTTGTATATTTCAAAGTGACAGTTATCATTGAAAAAACTTATTTTATGTAACAAATGATTGTTAAATATTTATACATATTCAGTTTTGAATTATTTTACATTGAATAATATTTTCAATTCTGTTTTTGGTATAATTAAAAAAGATATTAATACGAACAATTGTTTTTAGTTAATTTTCTTATTAATGTTTTTGTTTATCCTATTTATGCTTTGAATTTGGACGATAATCAAACTATGGTTTTGCATAATGGGTAAGTAGTCAGAAAATAAATATAAATGCATCTGTCCAGGGATAAATTCACTTACACTGTTAGTTTAAGTGAACCTGGTCTAGCATGCTCCACGTGTAGGTGACAGTCAGGATTATTATATATATATATATATATATATATATGCATTTCTTAAATTTTTGTGATTATAAGTATGTAGTAAGTTAAATTCAAAAAATATGCAAAAACAGACATTAAAATAAATGTGGTTTCTATGTATTTCGATATAATATTGATTTAATAGATTTTTGTTAAAATTACCAGGTATATGAATTTATATTCTTTATAGCACATTTAAAAAAAAGATTTTTGTCTTGATTTTGAAGTGATTTTAAAGTACTTAATTCAGTTGTAATTTGATATATTTTTTAAAGATAAGAATATTTTTAATAAGGTTTTGGTTAGATCTAAATTTATCTAACTTTTTTGTAATATATGTATTTTGTTTTGAAATTTTTAATAGGATGAACCACATACAGAGCATTCAAAGCATTCATCAGCCTGTCCTTTTCTGAATTCTAAATCTTACGAAAATATGACTTTTATGGAAGGTCTAGAAATGGATTTAATTCGATACAACAATTATTTAAGTAAAGAAGAGAAGAAAATTATTGATGGACTGGAAAAAGAAGTAAACAATCGATTTAAATGTTTATTGGATTACCTGCTTCAAAATTTGCCCAAACGTAGTCGTAAAATTAAGTTTTCTAATATTAGCAATGTGAGTACAACTTCTACACGCACTAAACGGAGACAAAATAAAGAAGTAGACTGCAGTTCTATTGCTTCCGATGAAAGTGTTCGATCAACTAGAACAAGAACCCGTTTGAAGCGTGTTTAATGTTTTAATTTAAATTTAACTAAACAATCAGTGTGTTGTCAACATCATTTTAATCCACATGTACAAAAAAAATTATTTTACGTTCCTATAAGTTGTTTTGTTTATCAAGTTTGATGTGATCAATTATTTTTTTTAATTGAAAATATTGTAAATAAAATGGATTCAGTATTTATAGTTATTTTATTAGATACTAATGATTCTGATATCTCAACTTTCAATAAATGTAACCATTCTACCTCTGCATCCACTTAGTATATCATGGACTTGGATGGAATTGAATTAGGGATCAAATAAGCATCAGTATATCTAGATTTTTATCTTGTGATAGTGGTTCATTAGTTAGAATTGTGGATTCCTGGGTTTAGCTTTTTTGGGAATCACTTCCCATATATGCTTGGACAACCTAATAGTGCTACGTGGAATCAACTAGTGGTACAATTGTTTCTACCAAACTTCAGCTTATTTTATCAGTAGGTACTGTTTAAGGAACTAGTGGTAGGTGCAAGTATGCACTCAGGGTGCTTAAAAAATATTTTAATGCACGCTTTATATATTATGTAACCGATATATTATCGCAAGTAATGTTTACAAAACCGATAGTGACGCTGTGAGTCACATAACACCTTGTTTTTGCCTTGAGAATGGTGTTTCTGTGTATTTGATCGTGCCATTTAATTGGGTTTTGTCGGCGTTTTGAACGCAAGTATGTAGACCAATCAGCCATTCTGGTAAGAAGACAAATAATTTTCAAATTACCTATTTTATCTACTACGGTTGGATCTTAAAATGTTAATTTTATCAATACGCGGTGGATGTCAAAAAATGAGATTATAAAGCTACTGTGTTGTGTGGCATAATCCTGTTTATATAAAACAGCAACTGGAGTTTTTATTTAAAGCTTATGGTTAAAAATCCGCATAGCAAGGCAGCAGGTGGATTAATGTTAGTATGCATTCTACATTTTAACTTGCCTGGTACAGGTGACCTTACTAGGAAAATAAACTCGGGTCAATACAACTTTCAGAAATAGAATACATTTATTCCCGAACGGCATTAGGGTGGTGATTCCTCCAGACAGCATTCTAATTTTTTGCTAGCCTACATTTAAACACAAATTGATTTACCACCCACTTTCCGTTTGGAAATAAAAACTACTGGTTTCTTCTAGAAGTTTTTCTATTGTTACCGACAATTATATAAATATGTAGACTTTTTACTTTCTAAATGAAATGAAACGACGTTTAAACTGGATAAAACCTAGTAAATTTCAAATTTTACATTTTTAATACAAAAATTTATTATTTGAATAGACAAGGGGTTTAGTATAATAAACCGACTAGGATTAATAAGCACAAAATATTTCAGGTAGATTGCTACCAATAATTGTGAAATAAAAAGTATTGAGTGTCAAAAGTTTACGTTTCTTAAGAGGATCCATATGGCTTTTCTCATTGTCTTCTATTGAACGCAACCGTTTAATAAATGTTTCAACCATTTCCAGATATTTGTAAGACACTTAACATTCATTCGCCATCTACCTCTAACACAATTAGAGGAAGATGATTAAAATAGATTGGCCGTTTTACGTATATCGCCCTCTCATCCAGCCAGAATAGCTATGGAAGCCCATCCATTACCCAGATGAAAAACAAGACTGGGTGGGCAACGAAAATTTTGGACGGACGTTGTAGCACGCGAATTCAGTCCTTTTATTTATGCTAAGCTAGTCCGAACGAGACGTCCGCTTGCAGTTAGTAGAGATCACTAGAGGGGTTTAATTCTATATGTAATAAACATTTGAAGTCAATAAACCTCAAGTGTCGTTCATTAAGTGCATATTATAAAAGTTGATGTTTTTGTAGACTTTTGGTAGTTTAGACTACTCTGGGCGATAATAACCGCTAAGGGATGTTTATTTCCGATGATGATTTCTGTTCAAGAAATGCCACTAATTATACCAAACGAAGCATTAAGGGTTGTGCTGACGTGCTTTTATTGATTACCATTAATTTCATGAAATTTATATTTTGTATTCTAGGTTACCGCTAAAGTTCATCTATTTATATTGCTAAATATTTTAATGAAAAATTTCTTTAGTTAGTAAATAAATAAAATAAACAAAAGATAGTACATATTCAGTGTGAATTGAAGTTTCAGTTCACTAGGTTATAAGTCTAACAATGCGGCCAGTCATCGCTACACATTTGCAGTTGGTGATGGTCATTGGTGGAGAAAAACAATTTTGTATCCGCTTTTTGAAAACAGTCTTTGGACTTACGGCTGTTAGACACTCGAGATTAGTAACTTTAAAATCCAAATATGCCAATTGTCAAATAATTCAAAACAAATGCTGAATATTTAATATTAGCTAATTAAACATATATATATATATATATATATATATATTGATAAGCGTTCAAAGGTGTAATGTGTTGCTTCTGTTTTTTAAAAACAGTCTAAGTAAAACAATACACCTTCATTGTGACCCAAATATTTAAACTCATGAGTGTCAAGTGTTTTTGATATGATTGACAATAAAAAAGTAAATGTAAATATATAAATCTATTTTTAAAAAATCACTGGTCTTGACGAATTGATAAAAATTCTAAATAAACGTCATTTGTTCTGTGATAATTGATTAAATCATACAACATTAAAATTGCATATTATATATATACATATATATTCTATATATATATATATATATATATATATATATATATATATATATATATAATACGGAAAGACAACGTAAACAATGAACCAATAAGTTGTTTTGTACAAGCATCTAGATTATACACATAAGTATTTTTTACATCAAAATGTACCATGTCTTTTCCATATAAAGCTGCACCCACAATTTGTTAAAGATTATTCATAATAAAAAACTAAATTTTCAAATGCGTATTGAGAAATGTAGCTAAAATAAAATAATTGCAAAATAATCATCACTTTGACCATTAAAAAAAATCCTATGTGTGTATTTTTATATAATTTTAGCAACTCCATCTCGAGATCATCTTTTGTTCATAAAATACCGCAGCTCGATGGGAATATTGCAATCGTTTGTTTGTTCAATAATAAATTGCAAAAACAACAAACGATGGTTCAAATAACACCCCATTTGACGAGCTCATAATATAAATACAAAAAAATTCGCCCCAACGAGAGAGAGACAACGTTGAGACGGTCAGACGATTGCTGTGGGCGTTTGTTGTGAAGATTCGGCAGCCATATTGTTTCCCGAAGTCAAATGCTTGAGCATCATGACCATTTCAGGACTATATTGATCACTGATCGGTCTGTGTTCCTTGTCCAATCTGTTTAGATTGGGCGAATAGCCATTGGTTGGCGGTCGTGGACCTAATTCGTCTTTCCAAGGCGAATGATAGCGTTTCAGTTGGCTTGGATAGTGATGGTGATGACCTGTTGACGACGAATTGGCAGTTGTATCATTTTCAGCAGGTTTGTAAAATCGTTCGGCCGACGAAAAATAATCCTCAAAGTAGGCACACAAAAAGTTGAATGTTGGTCTTTGTTCGGGCACGGCGTCCCAAGTGCTGAGCATAATTTCATAAATAGCAGACGGACAGTTGGTGGGACGCGGCATGCGATAGCCGTTTTCGACTTGCTGCAACGTTTCCGTATTGTTCATTGACGGAAATGGCACTTGACCAAAAGTCAAAATTTCGTACAAAACAATTCCGAATGACCACACATCAGATTTAATTGTAAAACGACCCATTAAGGCAGCCTCAGGCGCAGTCCATTTGATAGGAAATTTGGCTCCCTTTAAAACATAAATTATTTTTTTTTAATAAAATAATTTATTACAGTATTTCATTATCTAATTGTTAAAATTTATTACATATTTTACAAGTTACACTAAAAGTTTTAAATATTTTATACACTACTTATAAGTAGCTCATTTAATAATTAGATTTATTAGCATAATTATTGACTGACTTGTTTGGCCGTGTACGTCTCGTTTACATTATCAATAATGCGAGCCAAACCAAAATCAGCTACTTTGACTGAGTTGTTTTCACCCACAAGAATATTTCGTGCAGCCAAATCACGGTGTATATAATGTTCTTCTTCCAAATAAGCCATTCCACTGGCAATCTATTAATTATGCATACAGATACAGAATATTGAACGTTGGTTATACAATAAAGGGGATAATAATAATAAAAATTGTTTGTAACCAAAATCCTTTTAAATAACAAAATATACTCATTACATATTAGAAACAATTAAATATTCAACTTTTCATTGTTTCATCAGGAGATAAAAGCTTTAAAATAAATGTAAAACTAATTAGCTCAACGTATTCAAATAAATGGTTAAAATGCATATATCTAAATTAAGTCAACCGTTTATAATAAACTTTATTGCTTGAAACTAGAACTTAGTTCAGTGCATGACATAACTCACTGTTCATGCCTTCAGACCATCAGTCCCGGAAACAAAAAATAGGGTGAGCATTTTATCATAGATTTAGAAAAAAATTAAAAGTTTAGAAAAACAATTTCCAACTTTTTGAAAAGCGGATATTATTCAAAACTAAATATGTTCAAAATCTGGGTCTTTTGTTTTAAAGATTAGTGATTTATCCACAAAGTTGCAACATTAAACTATTTTTTTTCAATAATTTAGTTCTACCTAACATCTTTTATTTACTTATTTATTTATGTTTACTATTTCAAATGTTTTACGGAAAACATTTTTCAGTAGTGGACATTTCAACAAAACCGAACGTCGGCCCGCATTTTAGTGCTGGTGGTGGAATTCGAAACCATACCCACCCAGGTCCAAATCGAGCGCTGTACCGCTAGACCACCACGGCACTTAAAGCAAGGAAGTACCATGAGGTCTCCCCACTGACAAAAACTGCGCGCCCAAGCGAACCCAATTAGAGATCGTCGCAAGTGTCAACCCGCCGAAGTGCAATGGCAAGCCTCCACCTGGGGTCAGGGAATTCGTGATCACTCTGAACCCGGCACCAGGTAAAATGATAAAACACTACTATATATCACATAAATGTACACAAATATTTTTTTATTTCTAATAAAAAGTAAAAATAACAACTCATTTTTTAATTCAGGTATTACAAAATAAATTCGGTCATTCAGACAATACGTCATTAAAATTACTGAAGTGTGCAAATATAAAAACTGATAGAATTCCATATAAAATAAACATACATACATACATACATCTTTGTAAGGAATATTGTTATCAACAATTACAATAAAAATTTGTTCATATAAAAATAAACTAAAGAGAATCGAAAAAATATTTGGTGTATAAAACATCTATCAGATTTCTCCAGCAATTACATTATGTGTTATCAAGTTGTTCATTCATACAATAACATATTACATATACATAGAATGTGAATTGTATATATAATGTATCTATAAAATGTCTTCTGTCGTAAATGTATTATATAAATTGAAGTAATTGCACTAACAAACAACAATGTAAGTTATACAAAAAATGTCAAAAAATAAAAATACATCTGTCCAAAATCCAGTGTAAAATATATAAAAAGATTTATAATTTTTTTCGACTCCTAAATTATAACTACCAACAATTTTTTACAACTAACCCTTGGTTTTTCTAGCTTAAACACAATTATTTAGATTACTTATATGATGTTTAGCAAAATAAAAAATTCTTTATCCTCAACAAATCCTCACTATCGATTAAAAAAGTAAAAAAACGAAAGGTATTTTAAGATAAGAAATATTAATAGCTTAATCAAAAACATTTCCCACCAAGTTGCAAAATTTGTGTAACTTAAAAATTAAGAAATACAACTTTATATTTCCCAATAAATGTATGTAATTAACACAAATTTTAAAATTTAAATATTTATTCATTACAAAAATATATAGTTGCAATGTTTTTTGTACCAAATAAACAATCTGCAAAAATAATTTTATCTATTCACATTTATATTAGAAAAAAAAATGTTTTTTTTAAAAAATTACAAAGAACAATATTTTTATAAAACGTCAATTTAATATAAATTTCGTTCGATTCAATTAAAATTTGAACCAAATTTTTTGTGCACTCGTAAAAATACGTTCATTAAATAAACCGCTTTGTGAATCACAATTTTTTTCAAAGTACATTGTAATTCACTTTTATTGAAATAATATATTAGAAGGAATAGTGATAAAAATTAAGTTAAAAATATTTAAAAACCCGAAATTAAGTAGGTTATTCATTATAAGACAAAAATTGATAAAATCAGACTAATTGTTATAACAACACTTGATGTAATAAATTTTCAAGTTACATAAAACATTTGCAAGTTATATTTCATATTAAAGCAGATTGTAATGGACAGCTCCCATCATCAGTATAAAAAGCAATACTCATATTCACAACAAACACCATTAAATATGGATATCAGGAATACATTATACTGGTAAATCAATGTCCTATACATAGTCCTATACATATATATATATATATATATATATATATATATATTGTTTGGGAGTAAAATAAATAAATAAATAATCGTTTGGCTTAAAATAGAATACTAGATATGCCCTCAAAACGGAATAAGAATAATAGATAATAATAGATAATAATAGATAATAATAATAATAATAATAATAATAATAATAACAGTAATATAGATTATTATTATTATTGATACACGCTTTAATGCCTCACTAGATGTATATTCAGCATATAGATACATAGATAACACGTAATTAATAACATTAACAAAAAAAAATCAATACAAGATAAGAATACAAAATAACAATTAAGTAAATCGTTATTATTTTCATGTAATCATAATAATAATAACCCTACCAAAATGGCACAGTAACTAAGTGAATAAACTCGTAACCTTAGTAGACAGGATGTTTAATTAGTGTCGAGCCCTATCTGACTGCCAAATAATAATTTTCACAAAATAATTAATCGATAAACGGTGAAAAAAAGCAACATACTTGGGCCATCATATCAATGAGAGGCTTGAGTTCCAAATCTTTGCCCTGACCGTCGCGTAAGTATTTGAGTAAACTTCCGTGAGGCATGAGTTCTGTCACAATGTAGATGGGCTCGGCCGTTACAACGGCATAGAGACGAACCAAACGTGGATGATGCAAACGTTTCATAATGCGGGCTTCTTTTAAAAACTCCTCTTTGGTCATCGTCCCTGGCTTGAGAGTTTTCACGGCCACTTCAATCGTTTCATTCCATTTGCCTTTAAAAGTAGAAAAATAACAAAATAATTGATGTTTTCAATCAATTTGAAAATTATTATTTAATCGGAGATAAATACATTTACATGTAAATGACTTCAACGAACAAAATGTACTTATCAAAACCAAAACAAACAATAACCTTCTGACCTTGAATTAATTAACAACTTTTCATTTAAACACAACAAAATTTACACTTACTAGTTATGCACAATGATGCTAAACAAAAATAAGCATACAAATGATTGAAAACCAGGCAGATTAAAAATTGCACAGAAGCTTCATCGTTGTCGGAAATTATCAACAAAGCATAGCTTTCAACTTTCGAACGCTCTACAACTTACGCTTTGTTAGATTTAAGACCAGTCTTGTCCATTGAGTTATTATGAATGGTTGACATAGACTTTATAAAATTACTATTTACAGTAAATTTGATCCATGCTAACAGGTTACTGGCCGTAAATGCTGTCCACTACTTCCGCTAACAAACAAACAAATTATTGCTTTTGCTAAGTCTTCCATAGAGATCCGGGTAAATTACTAATAATTTGGTAGCTTATATGACCAATGTTATACAAATTAAAAACCATTGCTACAATATCTAATAGTATATTAAACAAATATTCTTTTTAAATTGACAAATCCCAACCCGTTGCTTTATAATGCCACACAAATTAGTTATTAAAAATAAACCAAATATATCCCATGTGTAATTTGATGACTAACATTTTTTTAAAACAATAATCAAAATAAAAATCAAGTTGAACAACTAATAACGTTTTTCCAAATACACTTATAACGTTGACGTACAAAGTGTCGCACAAAGAAAATATTTTTTCTAACCACTTCCAAAGTCAACTATATTTTACTAATTATTTTTATCTTTTTGTTACAATGTAACACTACTCCGTTGTTGTTAATACAAACAGAAAACTTTGAAATCTGTCCAAAAATTATATATATATATATATATATATATATATCAAAGACTACCCTGTTGTAAAAAATAAAAAGACTAATTAGTGCTAATTATTTTTTTGGGGGTAAAAAGTAACAATGACTACATTGGGTATAATCCCAATTATTATTACCAACATCCTGCTTCAAAACCTAAAGATTATTTGCAAAAAGTATATTGCCAAGTTCTGAAAGTTTATATTAATATTTTTAATAGTACATTACAAATAAAATTACTCATCCAAAACTATTAAATATGGAATACAAATTTAACCGTATGGTTTAATAAAAAAGAAACACATGTTACTTTTAAAAAAAATTAAAACAATAAACTCAAAAGGATAAGCAATTGATTGGCAACTGATTACTGCAAAACAAAAACACGCTTTTATCGTAGTTTGAAAATATCATATCGCGCTAGTGACAGATTCACACTAAAATTGTCATCTATATTTAATTCAAACTTTCCACGCACATTATTGCAAATCATTAACTTGATAACTTGTAATTTCTAATAGCAGCAATCTATAATAAGTAGTGGTAACTGTACAAAAAAAAACTCTTTCGGGGGGAGGAGTTAAAAATGTTCTTCATTTATTGTAAATTATCAAACACTGACTGACCTTTCCACACTTCACCAAACTGACCAGATCCCAACAGGTCGACCAGCTTAAGTGACGATCGAGATATTTCCCACTGGTCTCTAGTCAAACGAGACAAGTCTGTAGGAACAGGTGGCGGGCGGGGACAAGGTCGCGTCAACGAACAGCACAGACCGTCTGACTGCATGGAGTAGTGCAGAACGAGACTTTTCAAGTCGGGAAATACTTGTTTGGTCGTTATATATACATCGCCAGTTTCGCTTTGTTGTTTGATTTTGTAATGCTTGACAGTTTCGCCACGCTGGACTTCGGTGTCGCGAACGGAAAGAGAAAGAGCGCCTGTGGGGAACAAATGTAAACGAAAAGCAAAATAATAATAGGGGAGTTTAAATAATAGTATGTTAACAATTACTTGTGCCAAACATAATAAATACCAAACTGTTACATATAACAAATTAAAAAATATATTGAATTAAATTAAAATTTTAAAATGATTTAATTATGGGACAATTGTTTTATCAATTTAATTATGCAAATTAAAAATGTGAAATAAAATATTAATCCATGCGTTACACAGTTTTAAACTATAGTATATAACTCTACCCTGACCGATTCAAGAAAAGAAAATTAAAATACATAACAAGCCACCCTACTTTCTATTTAAAAAGGTACAGTGTCGTGTATAAAAAACACCAAACATTATGTCAATCGAAAACGTTCAGTGGTGCTTTCTTGTGG
The DNA here is from genome assembly GCA_025895645.1 of Cardicola forsteri. Taxonomy (NCBI): domain Eukaryota; kingdom Metazoa; phylum Platyhelminthes; class Trematoda; order Strigeidida; family Aporocotylidae; genus Cardicola; species Cardicola forsteri. The sequence continues at coordinate 27,473 of JAKXYG010000195.1, forward strand.
ACAAAAGACTTTAATTTGTACGTTATTTTTAAAACGCAAATTCATTTTATACAATTCTTATTCACGTTGTCATTCGATCAAACATAAATAATATTTAATGCTAATAATTCATCACTTTCTAATATATATATATATATATATATATATATATATATATATATTTGTAGCCAAATACATTTTTCCGATGTTTTCCCAATCTGATGACATTGATATATCCTTTACTAATAAAAAATAATAAAATTATTAGTAATGCGACTTAGTGTACCTGACCTTGCAATAAAACCTATGTACTTTTAATCAAATATGCCATCTTATTGTCAACCGATATTTTAAATCCTGTATACCAATCAGTATTGAGGATTGAAGACAATAATACTCAGCTTCCAACAAATCTGAACTTTGTGGAAAAGGAAACAGAAGTTAATTGTACATTAAACCCATGAGAATCTAGCATACTTAACGAGACTATTAACCAATCCAGAATCAAACAAAATTGAGCTTCTAACATACCTATCACAGTCGGATTAATTGTATCTTCCCACCCACGCATTTGTTTGACCTTATTTGTACAACCTACACCATAGTGTAACTGTGCCTTATAATGACTCATTCAAAGTATAGTAAATTTTAAGTTTTTTAACCACATGCTTATCGTATTGATTATATTTATGTTCATTATCATGACATTGTAGATTTCATGTTGTTCCTATTATTTGTACTACATTTTTTATTGATGGTGAAAATGTATTTTTGTGATGAATGTATATCTAGTGAAGTATTAACGGTTAATGTAATAATAATAATAAAATAGCTACATAAATAGTCATTATTTTTAATTTTGTCCTAGATAGTTTAGTGACAACGATGTTGTAGCCTAGCTGCTCCAGAATTCCCAATATCCAATGTTCTATTAACTTATACCACTGTCTGACCTAGAACAGACAATACTCAAATATGAATCCTAAATCATGTAATCCAGACGTTGGAGCTTCAACCGCTGAGCTATCGCTATAAATAACAATAACAATTATAGTGTGCTAAACATTTTTTGAATAGATACAATACAATATCCAAACTATAAACTCATTTTTATTACGATATAATAGCAATTTAGAAGGACTGAGTAACTAACAATAAACGATGCAGGCCTTTATTAATAACAATTTGCATTCCTGCTGTGCATTGCTTATGTAGTTCATGTCCAAATTTATTATTGACCGTAAAGCGTTGAGCAAAGTTATTCAACAAATTTAATTAGAATAAAAACAGTAAATTTGAAACCTTAAATTCAACTAAGATTTTATCAACAATAGCCTATATCCTGAATATAGGATTGATATATATATATATATATATATATATATATATATATATATATATATATATATATATATATATATATATCATTCTATTGTTACTACTTCAAATGTTTTACGAGAAATCGTTTCAGCAATACCCTGCGTCTATGCTTGCACCTATCCGCCAAAGCGAAAGCCCAGTTATACCGCTCTGCATTCGGTCCCCGCTGTTATTAATCTAGATGCCTATGGGCACCTAATCAAGAATGCACCATGGAATATTAACATAATTGGAAATTGAGACTTTACAAGCGTTACTCAAATCCTCAGGATCATTAGCATCATACAAGTAGATTATTTCGTTTATGTTTTAATTTATATATTTTCTTTTCTAGTCAAATAAAACTAGGGTGTAATAAAAATACATTCGCAAAAAATTAAAAATATAACAATCCTGAATCTAAACTGAAATCTGTACATAGAAACAACTTATTTCTCTATCCAAATATTGTAAAACTTATCAAATACTCAACTAGCTCATTGTGTTAATATATATATAATGCAAACAAAAACATAAATTGACTAACATGTCAGAAAAAAATAGATAAAATCATTTTTTTTAAGATAGACGAAAACATTTTGTGAGAAACTAATAAAATTAAAAAGTCCAAAATAAATTTCTGCAATTACAAATGAATCGATTCTCCAAGAAAAAGAAATGGTAATACTGACAAAAATGGAACTTATTGTATGACACAATGTTAGGAAAACAACACAAAAATAGAGATTATATAGTAATGATATTTAACAATATCTATTTATCTTATAATTTATAACTTTGCAATTATTTTTGTGTGTTTTTATCGAATAACAAAATATGAACACATACACAGCACCTGTTCCATCCTAATTATGCCAAACATAACGCAATAAATAAAACAAATACACGTTAGAAATTTGAAAAAAAGAAACAAACACCAAATACAACATCGTTTTAAAGTTTATAAATATCCATTTTGACCAAGCAACCATTAGTCATTCGGATTGTTGATGTGTGTAATTTAGCCACGGTACACACACACATGTATGTATAATATATGTACATACATACACATTATACGACAATAAGGATAAGAGAATTGAAACGCACAAATTATAGTGAAGAAATGTCCCATTATCGATTATATTGTAGCAAAAGAACCGGGTCAAAATAGCACTTTTTTCAATCAAATAAACTACTTAATTTCGAGTTAATTGAAATGCATCCTTTGTTTAAATGTGCGTCAAAACAAAAGTATTGACAACGACACTATAATGCTTAAAGTTGTTGTCTGTGGATGCTGACTGAACTTCGACCGATCTTAAAGATTTGAGTAATGGTTGTAAAGTTTCAATTTCCAATGATGGTGGTATAACTGGTGGTGATATAACTGACTGTTCTTCTTCCACGTGGTGCATCTGGAACTAGGTAGTCACAGGTATCTAGACTAATAACGGTAGGGACCAAAAACACAGCGGTATAACTTGACATTCACTGGATTCCTGCTCAATGAATGGATGTTAGCATACACTCAAGATATCTCAATGTAACTATTTACCATATACAGCCAGTTAGGCTTATGAATGCGTCAACCGGTATCAACTCCATAGAATATCGCCTTGTCAATTCCTATGAATATTAGCGTCGTCGCAAGGAAGCGGTATTCTTTAGCCAAGAAACTTCATTTATCACTCCAAGTTCAATTCGTATCCGACATCCTTTTCGTATAGGAATCCGAAAATTGATGAAAAGGCGGCTCTGTTACCAACTCATGTTATATCATGCTTAATCATGAATTCCCAAAAAATGCAACGCTAAGCTGAAAATGTAGGCCACAAAAACTGTATAAAAATACATACCGTTAGAGTTGGTAAAAGTTAGCAAGTATTTTATTGTGACCTCCAAAACTGACTAAAATATAATGATATGTTCTTCTATAGACATTCCCCACCGGTTATTTTCGTCTAACCTACTCTAAAGTTGCCAAAAGCCTGTAAAGCGATCACCTTTTAAAAAGTGCACTGTAAACATGCTATATTAAGATAGGTTATTTTAAATAAAACTAAATTCTAAAAAATATGCAAGCATATACATGTTTCCAATAAACAATAATGCACAAAATGTAATTATGTAATTTTTTAACATGTTTGATTAGCACAAAATTACAAGCACGTTAAATTCAAAGATAAAATAAAATGAAATAAGACATTTGAATTATTGATTATTGTATATTCTGTAGTAATCTTAACCACAAAACAATAAGTAATAATTAAAATATTAAAATAATAAAATGTTTAAGCTTTGTTTTTTTAACAAAAAAGCACTATGACAAATGCAAAATATTATAAATCACCATCTAAATCCATTCAGTCACTTAGATACAAAAAGGCGTCTTCCTTTCAAAATATTTGTTAAATGGAAAGGAATAATTTTGTTTATGATAAAAACATTTGACATTTTTAGTTTCGACAACATTTTGTGACCTACAATGACCTTAAATAAAATGTTCAAATACGAATGTACCCTTATTCTTTGTAAAATAATAGTCGAGCAAAGCATTATACCGAAAATAGATATGTAACCGTAACATGGTAAAAAAACAAAAGGCGACATTTCTGCAAAAGTACGTTTCCTGGGATGCTCATAATCCTGAAGATTTGAGTAATGCTTACAAAGTAACAAATTCCAATAATGGTGATATTCTTGACTATTCATCTTCTACGTGGTACATCTTGGACTAGGTGCCCACAAGAATTTAGACTAAAAACAGCAGGGACTGAGTGCATAGCGGTATAACTGGGCATTCGCTAGACTCCTGCTCATTGAATGGATGCTAACATACACCCAATGTACTCAAAAGGTATCTCAAGGTATCCGTTCATCATATGTAGCAGGTTAGGCATGTGAATCTGTCAACCGGCGTTAGCCTCCAATTCTTACGAAGAAAACCACATCGTCAATTCCTGTAAACACTGGTGTCGACGCAAGGAAGCAGTCTTCCAGCCAATAATTTTCAGTTATCCCCCTAAGTTCAATTCATAGGCGACAACCTCTTCGCATATAAAATTCGGGATGCATTGTGCACTTGAAACAAGTAAAGGTGTAGACTTGCCATCAGCTTTTGTTATTGTACGTTTCCTAAATATTGGGGGTAGTCTAACAGTCCAGCACTCGACTCGAACCTGGATGAGTATGGGTTCGATCCCACCATCAGTACTAAATACAGGTCTCCGTTCGGCTTCACTAAAATGTTAACTTGCTGAAAAATGCGCTTGCCGTTAAATACATCCAAAGCACTAACAAAATGCCAACAAAGTCTTAAAGTCTGGAGTTGCAAGTCACGTTTCATAATTAAACAAATAAAAAGCAACTTCGTTTTTAGTAAGTCTATTAAGTAGTGTATTTTTACAAAATACATTAAGTATTATTATTGTTGTTCTAGAAGTCAATTGTTGTTTTCAAGAAACGAGTAAGTTTGTTTCATGTAGTGAAGATCAAGAAACACTGTTAATTGTGCGTCAAACAGGTTATTGGAACAAAAATAATAAACACAGCTCGCGTTTATTGATTAAAAGTGAAGCTACCATTATTGCTCTACCCGTCAACACATCCTTTCTCCGTTGAGTACATTTTGGTGCTGTTGTTTACCCCTACACAGAAAGAGTACACTATATTACAATAAAAAGTTTATTTGAGCTATACTTGCATACAAACGTAAGACCTGCATATTCAAAATTGTATGTAGGCTGCAACACGCCCAATGGTAGAAAAATTATTGAACTTAATGTTAAAACGAAAAAAAATGTACAAAAGATATGTATCACACATACCATTATTTTTTAAAAACTTGTATGCGTTTCTCATTAATAGAAAAAAGTAAATATACGTAAATATGTATATATGTATATAACACTACTTTCCCGCCTACTTAAAAAACATAAAGTTTATAGAAAAAACTGTCCACATAAATAAACTACAATAGTTAAAAAATTACTTTTTTTTAAATAAACCAATTGGAATAGAACACCTCAACAAATTCCCAAACCAAATTGACTAGAATACGACTTAATGAAATATACTTTTTTTTGAAACAATAAAACACGTAAAACTAAACATCAATCTATGAATGCTCATTGTTTTGATATTACAAAAGTTAAGACACATAATAAAAGAGTAAAAACCAATTGGAAGAAAATGATTGTACAAACAAAATTTGCAATTGTTCACTTACCATTAGTAGTTTCACTGGCCCGAATTAAAAATGTTCCACGTACGTTGCCTTTCAACAGAAGCAATCGTTCGGAATCTTTTCGTGAAATGCTTCGAAAATACCAGCTAAAATATAAATAACAATATTTGCACATAATCTAGTTATCATATATTCACAATCAATAGCGACACATATTTACTGGGGTGGTTTAGCGCTACAGCGCTCGATTTGGACCTGAGCAGGCATGGATTCAAATTCCACCACCAATACTAAATGCGGGCCCACGTTCGGCTTTGCTAAAATGTCCACTGCTAAAAGATGTTTCCCATAAAACATTCAAAGTAGTAAAAATAAAATTAAAAATATATATGTGATAATTCCAAGTAAGGATGAATCAGCTGCACAGTTCTCCTGGTTAACTGAAATCAATTAAATTTATTATTGAAGTGAATGTGACAAATCTAATAAAAGACTTTTGAAAACCCGTTAATACATATATGTATATGCAGAGGTGGCACAGGTAGGTAAGTTGCTAGATCCATATCTTAGTGAATTCATTGACGCAATGAGCGACAAATGCGGTTTCCCGTCTGATTACCAAAATGTCTCCTTACTAAAAAATATTGAAAAAATAAAAGTGGGAAAAAAACGTAGATCATAACTGAGATGACATAGAGAGAGAAAGAGAGTTGTCAAAACAGGATAGTTGACAAAATGGTATTAACGTTAAGCAGTGCCGGAGTGGTCTAGCGGTACAGCGTTCGACTTGGACTTGGTGGATGTGGGTTCCAATCCCACTACTGGCCCACTAAATGTGGGCCCACGTTCGGCTTAGCTAAAATGTCCACTGCTGAAAAATGCATTTCCCGTAAAACATTCAAAGTAGTAAGAGTTAAAAAAAATAAAAAAAATAGGGTTGCTGTAAACTGAAAACAAACGGGCTATTAATTTTTATTTTAAAATAATTGCAACGTAACAAAACTATAAGAATGAATGTAAAATAATACTTGCTTAAACACAGAAAAAGTATATATATATATATATATATATATATATATATATATATATAAAATTAAAAAATGTAAAAACTTTCAATCAATCAATCGTTGCTAAAAGTGTAATTTTAGCATGTTACAATGTCTAAATTTAATAATTTTTCTGTTTTTTTAAAATTTTGTTATAAAACAAACTGAGAATGTGTAAATTTAAAAAAAATGTAGATCTCTTCAGAAATAAAAAATACTGATTAATGATTTAGCTTTTGCATTAAATAAAATTACGTCGTTACCCGTTTTAAAAAGTACACTTAATCTATGTATGTTTTAAAAATAATTGTAACATTTCTTCAATATTCCAATATATATATATATATATATATATATATATATATATATATATATATATAAATGGAAAACCTTTTGGTTTTAGAGAGCATACAGTAACAAAATTGTTTCACATGACTCTAACTTTACATTTTTGTTTTATTTACGTTCATGCATTTAAATTATTGTCTTACTTATCTTTGCTATAAATCATTCTTACGCATGTACTAAATAAAAAACATTGACAAGCATTAAATAAAAAACTAAAAAACGATAAATGTGTTTGTTCATGTTGACAAAAAACGAGATAAAATGACATTAAATTGGCAAAGTGATATGAAACGTTCTCAATAAAACGGATAATCTTAGTTCTTTAATTAATCTATCCATATTTGAACATTTATTATCCTCTTATAAATTCTTAAAATTCTAACAGCCATCATACATTAGTCATATACAGTTTTCCCGAAAATGATAATGATCCACTACATATATGTAGATGATATTAGTAAGTAACTGTACATCTGTCATCAACAAGACTTGAAGCAACACAGACGCACATTGAATACAAATACACCTCCAAAAATTATAATTATCACATCCCACAACTAATTGTTTGCGCTTAATTTTGGCATACACACTATAAACATACCATTCGGTGCTTTGTTTGCAAATCAACTGTTTTTTGTTCCGTCCTTAGTCCCATATCCGATCAATCAATAATTTTGCACAAAAATAACACAATGCCAAACAAAGATTATTACTAATTATTATTATTATTATTATTATTATTATTATTATTATTATTATTATTATTATTATTATTATTATTATTATGGTAATGCTAATGAAACTGACGCGGGTTTTATGTACACATACCACATTTGGCTGTAAATACAAAACTAAAATAGGGCATATTCTGTGTTTGGCTATGTGGATATATTTTTCAAATTTTTAAATATCGTACTATTTGAAATAACTATATTGTTATTCGTTTGAAAAATGTGCCCATAATAAATAATCACACATTTTATGCACAAACAAACATTCCCTATCGTATAACTAAAGTGTTACAATACAATATGAATGCCGACCACATTGCCAAAGTGTTTTTCAGTCAGCCAATATATTTTTTTAAATCCTAATTTATGTGACATTTGATAAATTAATAGTGTAAGTTGCACCATTACAATTTAATTAAGATAAATAATTGTATCCGATATGAAAGTTTAATAATTACAATTTTACCATAATAAAAATAATAGTAATAATAATAATAATAATAATAATAATAATAATAATAATAATAAGAGTAACAATAATAATGTGTCAAATAACAAACAAATAACAAACGAGAAAAATATTTTTTTTAAATAAAACAAAATCCAATGTTTGCAGGAACAAACAAACAAATCATTTCGAACAATCTGTTTGAGGCAAACAGAACACTGAACTTCAAATAAAAATTATTATTAATTTTGCAGTGTATCAATAATACCGTAGCCCAAAATAATGACATTGAATAGTGTTAGAAACTTGATTACTGTACGATGTTTAATAACAACATGGTAATGTACTTGTAATGGAAAAATGAAATATAAAATAATTGACACATTTCAATCATGTTATGGAATCACATAATCCAACCGTATTCATAAAGCAATAAAATAATTACATATAGGCATCACAACAATATGTAACCATTAAATAAGGAAAGTTAATTCAATATACCATTTAAAGTAATGTACGCACAAAGAGCAATTTAAAACAATAAAGCACAATCATATACAAACTGAATAAACCAAAATTTCCAAAAAATATGCATTAAAATATAAACTAATACATTTTCGATTTTTTCACATGTAGACTTCGATAAAGTGCACTTTTCAATACAGGAATAATTCACAACTATACATCACTTAACGCCCACGCAACTGTTAAACTTCATTTTTAATAAAGTTTAAAAGTTTTTCCTAATCTAAATTATCGATTTAAGGAACTGTCATTTTCATGCACAATTATAGCAAAATGAAAACAAACCAGATAGTGAACAAAAACTTGTCCTTCTGTGTGCACTTTTAACTGATATACCAAACATTAAAAAAATCAATATCTGCTCGTTTATTGCTCAAATGTTTTGACCCCACCCCACATATGTTTAGCAGTCGATGTAGAAAAATGGGAATGTTGTGAATTTGGCAACGTTATGTTACATGACCGCCACATTTAATAATGACAAATAGTTTAGCAGTTTTTGTTTCTAAATTGTACAATGTTCAAAATTAAGCAACCAGTTGCCTTAATATTTCAACAACTTAATAAACTGTATGCATAATAGCACATGCAATTATAAATTAATTTCTATTAAAGTATCTTAATCAATTGATAGTCACTGGGTAATGTGATCAGTGTTACCATCACTAATAAATTTCCATTGTCTGTGTCACCCACCTCGAGATTAGTGGATGAGACCTTTGTCTCATTGCTGTTCTTCCAGCACTATTGATAATTCATACTAGGTACGAAACAGTGATAGAATGCTCCTAGTAGATTTAAATGGAGTGCATTGATAATTCGCTGAATTTGACAATTTACATGTCTAAATTATTACAATAAATTCGTTACATGCTTCAAATTACAAATATGTCATTCCCGTCAAACAGTAACAATTAAACCGACACTGCATGGCAGTGTGCAAATCAGGTATCACTGGAAACGAAAATACAAAACATATGTTTCAGCTCAAATATAATTCGAAAAACAAAAACATGAAAAATGAAAAAAAATCAAATTTCGAGTAGCAAATAAAATTAGGCACAACTATTGCCGACAAATAATTACCCATTTTCCCATTCACAAAAAAAATTATTAATTTCCAACGTTTGTAGCATATATACATATATATATATATATATATATATATATATATATATATATATATATATACAGACATAAGAGTGCATTTAGAAATGATACAATTATCTAATATTAGGGGGGGGGACGTTGTTATAAACAAATCAGTAGCAAAAAATTAACGTTTAAAAAAAAACAACAAACAAATGTTCCATAGTCATTTTGACTGACTTCGCCCCCACCCCTTACCGTCCACATCCATTTCTCTATTTGTTCGCGTACTACGTACAATTTAACTACAAATATGATATGTCTACATTCCATAACTTTGTGATCAACGTTAAAAAAGAGCAGTCACAATGAAACTAGTCATTTAAAATAATACAAATTAATTCAGCTTAAAAAAGGAAATAAAACTCAATTCAAGACAAATTATGCAATGAATTCTGAATATATATGTATAATTTTTTTTAAATGACAAACTAAAACTATCTCCAATGTGTTAAATTAGAAAAGACTATTTAATATAACGGCACGGTAGTAATACAATTAAAAAAAACTAAATATTTTTTTAAAATCGATTAAATAACCAGGTATTTATTGTTAGATGCAAATAAAAAAGGCAGACAGAAAAACTCACTACTGACGAAAAAATAAAATAAAATAAAGTTGGGACAAACTGATGTAAACTATTCAAACGAAAATGTTAATATAATTAAAAAAAGTTTCCCACAATAATTTATATTTTGATATTAAATGAATGTAAAATAATTCACACACACACATAAATATGTCGTGTTTATTGTTATAAGAAAAAAGAACTCCCTCCCATCTAAAAACGTTGCCCAATAAAAAATAAAATTGAAACAAAAATATTTGTTTGAAACAGAAAGAATTTTTCGTTTTGCAAAACAAAAGTAGTTTAGCGGTACAGCCCTCGATTTGGACGTCGGAGGCCATGGGTTCGAATCCCACCACCGGCCCACTACAATGCGGGCCCACGGTCGGTGTCGCTAAAATGTCCACTACTGAAAGATGCGCCTTTCAAATTAATAAACATTAAAAAACTCATCGTTAATTAGTCGAATTGCAAGTGTGCAGTTAGAACAGCCATAGCAAAAAGTTGGTAAATTTTGAGAACCAAAGATGACTGGACGAAACAAACAAATCTTATCGAAATATATTATCACAATAGCAACATAAAAATTAATAGATCAAGTTCAGTCAACCAAAATGTACTACAAGTAAAGTTATCTTATTTGTCAAATATTTCCGCACTAAAACACATACTTACTAAATAGAAATAAAAGGTACGAAAAAAGCCGCAATCATTGAACCAAAAATGTAGCACACGTTGATTTTAGTTTTTGAAAACAAATCTCAAACATACTTTACACCCTAACCCATGCAAACAAAGTTATATTGAAATAGTGAACGTTTCGACCAGTAAAATGTACTATATGAATAACGTCTTCATAATCCAGCGTTTGTAAAGACTTCGCACTTGAATAACTCATCTGCAAGAGGTCCATTTTTAAATTGACAGTGTTGTCTACGGTTAATAGGCGGCATTCTTGTAACTGTTCGTACACATTGACAAGGCGGCCTAATTTTGTGTCAGGGTTATTTCCTTTAGCCCAAGGGTTATATATGGTATACATAAACACTAAAATACTTTCCAAGTACAACATCTATCTATGTATTTTACAAAACCCAAATTAGCTGACAAAATGTATCAAAAATCATTTTTAAAAATGGCCCATTTATTAAAGTATGTTTTTTATAAATCATTATATAAAGTATAAAACAACTTCCTTTCCCATTTTATTAAAATTTGAAGCACAAAATTTCATCATTTCTTTTTTAAATGTACCCAATTAGTTGGCCTATTAAATACCATAACCAACCTATTCATATCCATTCACTTATCCAAACCTCTTATTTATCATTGTCAATGATTATGATGAATACAATTAAAAATAATAACCAACCAACCAACCAGCCAACCATCATCATCATCATCATCATTATACAAATGTTTTTAAATTGTAGATAAATGAGAAGTAGCATTAATTAGTAGTCGTTCAATTAATATGCCGCATTTGCATGAATCACTGATAAAAATTTGCCATATGTTTGTGTAATTTAAATTTATTCCATCTATGAATGAATTGAGTGTTTTATTTTTGCAAAACAAAAACACAAACAAACCAAATTGTAAACGATCATAATTCAACCAATTTTGGGCAAAAACCGGTGTCAATATAGCAATTCATAAAACGAAATGCATTGGTTGTGTAGTAGAAAACTCAAAATAAAAATGTAAAACAATGGTCATTACTATTTGATGTTGACAATTAAAATATACAAACATTTCAAATGTACTTTATCACATATTGATTTAGAATAAGAAATTAGAAAGTAGTCTTAAAAATGCAACAAAAGATCGTTCACTATTTATTTTATTTCATTTATTTATGATTGCTACTTTGAATGTTTTGTGTGAAACGCATCTTTCTGTAGTGGACATGTGCGCAAAACCGAACGTGGGCCAGCATTTAGTGGACCGGTGGTGGGATTCGAACCCCCATGCTCACCCAGGTCTAAATCGAGCGCCGTACCGCTTGACCACCCCGGTAGCAAACATGATTTTGCATAATAAAAAATATGATAACGACAATAATTTCCTTCATTTAACATAAAACTATAATGAATGTATATAATAATACAATATCCACCTAAAATGTTAATTAATAGAAAACAATCACATCATCACAATAGATAAAAAATGCTAGGTATCAATCAGAATAAACGTAAAGAATGTAATAGGCAACAAAATCATACATCGTTTATCACATACTTTATTAATGGAGCAGCTAATAGATAGTATTAATAAAAAGATGAACACATACACATTCTGATTGCTAATTGCAATAATATACTTACTTTCATTAACATTTATGTACTAATTAATAGTATCAAAACAAAATAGAATTGTCTCAAACATTGTTCGAGGAGCAACACAGTGTATAAGTTATTAGACTCCTACTCTACTTAACAGAAGAATTAAATTCCATTTCGTTGAACTATAATAATTGCCCTTTGTTGAAAAAATGTTCGTCCTATTTCTTGGGTTCGAATCCCATCACCAGCCCACTAAATGCGGGCCCACGTTCGGCTTCGCTAAAATGTCCACTGCTAAAAGATGTTTCGCGTAAAACCATTTAAAGTAGTAAATAAAAATTTTAAAAATCAATAACTAATGCTGAAAATGCGTTTTATGCACCTGATATATCTCCACTAAGTTATCAGAGTTCAATGTAATAACAATAATAATAATAATAAAAATAATGATGAACCAAAAAAATGACAAAGCTCATTATCAACAAAAAAAAGTTTTTTAATCATATCATGTAACAGAATGTAGTAGTTAAACACAATCAAAAAATAGGAAACAATATAATGTATTCACTATCGGAGAGGTCTAGTGATACAGTGAACTTTGTTCAATCCCTACAACTGGCACTCAGCGGATGCCCTCATTTGGTTTCGCTAAAATGACCACACGTCTCTCGTCAAGCATTCAAGCACTGACAATAATGATAACAAATACATTTTTTAACAAAACATTTGCCATATTGTAAATGAAAAAGGTAGTGTGTGATACCACTCCAATTGGACACAATCAAAGCCTCTTTTGTTGACCGAGTAAATTGCGTCGTCCATTGCATATATTTTGTCTATCGACATTTGAACAGTTTTTAAATTATCAAACACAAATATCATCAACTATTCCAAATTTGTCATGCAGTGATGTAAAATTTTGATTAATAACACAAAATAAAGAGAGGGAGGAGTGAGAGAGAGAGAGAAAGAATAAACACAATCTAATTGATGAATGCGCCATACCTACAATGTGTATGTATAAACATTCACAAAGCAATGATTAATGACCTATTGTATTGAATGAATTTTAAGACCAGACGCAATCCTTAATTTTGGAAACAGTAAAATGAAAAGCCTAAACAAAAACAAACCCTTAATTAAAACACAAAGAAACGAACCATGTGTAACTTCAAACATTTATGCCAAATAATAAACTGGATAATCTGTTTTTCAAAATAATAATAATAATAATAATAAAGAGCATTGCACAATTATTGGAATAATACGCAACAATCTAACTCATTTGGGTATAGTTTAAATGTTGAAATTCCTAATATGCAAAAAGTGCAATACTAGTAGTAGTAGTGAAGTAATCTGTATTGATGATGAATACCGATGAATTGACAAAATAAATTCAGCATTGAAATCTGTTAGATTGGCCAACATCACACACGTGAATAATAATAATAATAATAATAATAATAATAATAATAATAATAATAATAATAATAATAATAATAATAATAATAATAATAATAATAATATGATATTAGCAGTTGAAACCAGTTTATATTCATTTACTGATTGTAACAAGCCAATTTCATTAGACACATTATCCCAAAATACAAAACTTTCTCATTTATTTATTTAAAATTTATTGGTATTTGATTGTTGCTGCTTGAATATCTTATGACAAACATATTTCAAATAAGTGGGCATTTGGTTAAGCAAGTTTGAGTCCAGCCTCTACACCACGTCGGAACCAAATATAAAGCATTCTACTGTCTACTGTTGTCCAATTATTGCAATCATCAAACCGAACGTTGGCAACACTCTAATTGTTCATTTTTATTTACCCAAAATGGTACACTGCATCCAGTCGGTCCAATGCACATGATTCCGTGTGAACATTGTCCAACCTTCATTAGTCATCCGACAAAACAAGACACACAAACGTGTGAGTCGGTCGACACCACTTTTGTCATTTAATCGATTGCATCAACATGGAACAACAACTTATCCACTTCTATGTGCCAAAAAGCGCAAGTAAAACACCAAGTAGAACAAAAAATTGTATGCAAATGCATACAACAAAAAAAGATAACAATCTCAAATAAAAATTGGACAGTTTGGCACGGAGCCAACAAATTCGTCATTATTATTATTATTATTATTTCGGTATTTTGATAATATGGGGGAATTTGGGCTGACAATGTAAACATTAACGAAACAAAAAACCCACAAAAAGTGCATTGGTAAGGAAGGATACAAAAAAGTCGACAACTCAATACAGTATGAAAATGCTTTTGATAGACAGAACAATATCCGGTGTTTAAAACTATTGTACACACACACACACACATACACGCACAGACATTGATGCGTTTAAGGTTGACATAAGTACTGCAATATTTAAAATAGACTAATTAATCAATTAATCGATTTACTTTATATTTTTATACTCGCCTAGACTAATTCCATCCTTCAGTGTTTTATGCAACTGGATGTATTAGACAACAATACAATAGTCGAATTATTAAATAATCCAGTTGTAATAATTAAAATTTTAAACATTTGGTATAAACAAACTAATCAGCAGCTATCTGGCTAACTGGGACTGTCTAATTAGCACATTTTGTTAGCCAAATGTACCTACATTCAATGTAATCTAATCAATAAAACCTAGCCAACATAATCACCGAGCGCAATTGACATAACCGAAATATGCATAACTATTTATAAATCTATGAGGATTGTTTGCAATATATATATATATATATATATATATATATATATATATATATATATATATATATATATATATATTATATCCCATGTTTCTACAAAATGCTAATTAGGTATAATAAAAAACTATTTATTTAGTTAAACCACGTAAATCGGAACCAATGCTTATAAAACAATAAATTCAAAATGCACTAATGTATGTGGGGTAAAAATAAGCAAGTATCTTATCATCAAAATAAGAACCAAATTTGACAATGAATGATATGTAATCTATGCATTAATCTTCAATTTTGTAACCCAATGTATGAATGTTTCACGGGATACAAATGAAGGTCTGCATTTAGTACTAACACGATTCGATCCAATGTTGGCGTACTAGCCACTTCTTCCATCCTGGTACAATATGGGGTTTTTTTTCAATTTTGCTAAAATGTACTACTAAATATACTACTCAAATGTACTTGTGCCGGAGTGGTCTAGCGGTACAGTGCTCGACTCGAACTTGGGTTCAGTCTCTACCACCGGCACCAAGTGCGGGATCAAGTTCGACTTCTCTTGGATGTCCACTGCTGAAAAATGTTTTCTGTAAACTATTTAAAATGGTATATATATATATATATACATATAATCTGTGAAACTCCGCCTAGCAAGGATAGAAAATGAACCGATTTAGTCAGTTTCAAGCCTAGATAAAAGAGTAGAGTTTGACATAGGAAAGCATCGGGCAGTAAACTTTCATGCTATGTAATAGTCATAATGCTTCAAATTGATTCGATACAGAACTAAATGGAAACCAGAAACATAGAGCCCTCATAAAATGGGGAAAAGGTGTGGACAAAGAAGGAGACGATTTATATTGTGAGGCAAACATTATGTGAATAATTGCTGAATTAATGACAGTATAAAAAAGTAATCAACTTATCTAGTAAATGAACAAGTATAATATTACCTATTATACAAATAACATAACAAAATATCTTCAAAACAAGATAAATCAATGTTTTCTTAAAAAATGTTAATACAAACATTGAAAATCCACTAAATGTAAGCAAAATTCAATTTCCACTCATATAGACATTTATATTCCCCAGTGTCACTTTATAAACAAATTTTGATTAAGTTGTCTGCAAAATCAAAATATAGTAAATTGGGCATGTATGTAGTAATTTAAACAGTTTCCAATGGTTTAACAAAAAAAGTAACAATGCTATAATGTAAACATAACTATATCAACAAAAAATTAAAAAAAAATATTTCTAAGGTAGTATAATTGACTATAAATATTTATTAATACGTTTAAGCAGTATTTTCTAACAAAAATGTGAAAAAAACAAACAGTTATAAATGATATAATTACACACGCACACACACATGGTATTATATTAATGATGAATGTAAATATGATCAAGTACGCACATATCTGTCTATATAGTATCAAACAAAATTCAGACAACACAATGATTGAAAAGAAAACAAAAATTTCAACATTAACAATACCATATGAATCATTCAAAACTAATTATTTACAAAAATATATATTTTTCCTCTTTTGGAAAAAAGAACTACACAATCGGTGCACATATATATACGCATGCACCCCCCAAAACGGCACGAAAATGCATTACACAATGAATCATCAGTAACTTAATCATTTATGTAATTCAGAGTTCAATACACTCAGTTGTGCGATTATAATCAATCAACAACTTAATCAGAAACGCTTCCCAAATCTCTGGCATATAGCCACACTACCAATTGAAAGAAAATAAACGAACATTTGGCAAGACCGTACAATCCATTTAAAACACACACACGCGTTAGCATTTGAAATAAATCAAAAGGAACATTTTTCAATGTGTGATGTATGTCAGCAACCAACCAAAAATGTAAATTCAATCATACTTGAATAACCTTTACAAGATATATCTCAAACAGCCAAATGCAATTTGAATGTCTTGAAGAAAACGTTGGCCAAATTTAAGGTATTATTCATTTAATTAAATTAAAACACACCACCAAAAAAGCATCGTTATTTTTTTATTTTTTTATTATTGATTGAACGCTTTACAAGAAACCATTTCTTGGGCAATTGGACATTTATGTGAAGCCAAACGAGGCCCGCATTTAATGTGCTGGTGGTGGCACTCGTACTCACACTCACCTAAGTTCGAGTCCAGCACTGTATCTGTATTTCCATTTGGTCCTTTCAAAAAATTACCTTACACTGGTAAATACCCCCCAATCAGGAGGATTTTGGTTACGCCACCAGTTGGCACAGTTTTTTTATTCAACGGTAGGCGTGTTTGATGGTACATTTGTATACAGGAAGCGACATTTGAAAAATCAAACTCACTCTACTTTATTCCGGAGAAGGAGTACTTACATCGGTAAACCACCCTGCCACAAAACTATTAATACAACTAAATTACTATTAAAATTAATTGATAGGAATAGAAATATATTTACCACTAAAATAGGGCAGTTATGGTATCGTAATGGTTTCTATTATTTGTCCAAGTATTGAACAACCACAAATATAAATGACATAGATGTAATCTCAAAAATTGTTAAATTTTATTGAAAATTACAAAAAAAACCAAACAAGTGTTCAAATAAATTAAATATTCCCAGTCTCATAAAAAAATGCAAACCGGAAGTTGCTGAAAACAAGTGTGTATAAATGTAGTAAATATTTTAAAGTATTGCATCAGAACTGAACATTGTATAATTATTAATTTGAATAATAATAATAATAATTGTAATAATAATAATAATAATAATAATAATAATAATAATAATAATAGTAATAATAATAATAATAATAATAATAATAATATTTATAACGATATAATTTTATAATATGTAATAAACTACTGATTCAATCAAAACTCTAATTAAATCACTGATGCATTAATTTTAAGTTAATGAAAAGTGCACTACAATGAATTCAGCAACCGACATTGAGAACAAATGAGTATTCAAACAAGCAGTTGCATCAGCAAGTTGAAAAAACAAACATAACCACAAAGATTCTGTTTTGTAACAATAAGAATTACAGAACATGATCCTTTTCCTAACTTGTCATCCCAAAAACGAACCAATCAACCGACTCAATTCGTGCACCATGAACAGTAACAAAAGTGTATTTGCACCCATTATGCCTTGTTAACTAAACACAAATGTCACTTAACATTCCTATAATTTCTCCAATTTTTTCAATTAGAAAAGAATTTGACTAAACTTACTCTTCTGCTTCCACCGAATTATTTTGAGCCAAATAGGATGAAGGAATGTAGCCAACCTGACCAGAATGCTGAACCAACCACCATTCGGAATCGCTGAAATAGATATTACATCACATTTATTAGTATTATTATTATTAGTAGTGGTGGTAGTTATAACAGCTTTAGTAAAAAATTGATATACATAAAAAAACCCAAGCAATAGCACAGTTTACTAAATTTAATAATGTTTTTAAACTAATTATAGTTTACTTTTAGAATTGATCTCTAAAAAACCTTAATTGTATAAATTTAAAAATAAAGCACATAGAGTTATATATTTGTAGTATTAATCCAAATTATAAGGTTCAACATGTGTGTAAAAGTATATTTTAGCAAAATTTTGAAATCCCGTATTACGCAAAGTTCTAAAAATACAAATATTTGCCATGTTTTGTCCAAACAAAACACAATTTTCAAGTTAGCACTTTCGATCGGTTGGGGCTTCGCCTAGAAAAGATCAGAAATGAATCAATCTAGCCAGTCCCAAACCTGGATAAAGGAGGAAGGCTTGAAGCAAAAAGAAGATCAGACAGTAAAAACTACACCAAACCTATTTAATGGCCACACAGTGCTTCAAGTTAGTTCGACACAGAACCAAGTGGAGAAAACTGACCAGAATCACCGACCCCTCACAAAAGAGGGAAAAGTTGTAAAACCTCCTGTCAGTTGGTTCTAAAACCAAAAAATCAAGCACCTCTGTATATGAACACTTTTATTAGACTTAAAAATATAATCCAAATATAAAATTCCATAAATATATTATACAATAATCCCATAAACGTTGTTTGCAAAAAATATATTTAAAACGTTTACTGCCATGCAATTACCAACTCTCTTAAATTAATAATTTTGGAAAAATCTAAAAGTCTGTGAAAAGTCTACTGAAAACCACAAAAATAGGATCAACTATAATAGATAAAAATATTGAACATTCCTTTCACTACTGATGGATGAAATAATTTGGCTTATAAAGAGGATACTGACACCCCAAAATATTTAAGAAATCCCGTTTCGATAAAGGTAAATATAATTTATTTTAATAAAGCTGCTTATACTTAAGCGGTAGTATCGCAGTGAATAAGATAGTTGAAACGTTAAAACTTTGGACAATTGAACATAATTTTAAGTTTCATCACCGTCACTAAATTCGAGCCTTGGCGTAGAATTTCCTACATGTCCACTTGAGTGATACTTAAAAAGTTTCAATTTCCAGTTATAGTAATATCCCTAACTGAAAATTATGTACCGAAGCACCTCAACTAACGCAACAGGTACCGAATGTACAGACCGGACTTCCGTTTCGGCGGATGAGAGCAAGCATACACCCAAGGTACTTAAAAGCTATATGAAGGTATGTGTATACCGTATCTAGCTGTCAGGCTAGGGGGAAATAAACCTGAAAAAGTCAGGCGGTCTCGTCGATCTGTACGAACAGCAGCACCGTCACAAGAATGTCGCCTATAAGCCAAAAAAACGTCGTTATACTTTGTACGTTTGCTATACCAATCAAGCCATCGGAGTCTTCCTTTAAGTGTATTGTAAAAGCATAGAAATAATGAATCCGTAACAACAATGTCATCGATCACAATCAATGTTTACCATCAAACATGAAAAAACATAATTTTTTAAAATCTCAACAACTGTCAACTATCGACGTAAACACCGGATTTTTTCTACCAAATAATTTCCGAAAATGTCAAAATTAGTATCCCACCTTTGTCACCCACTCAAAAGGCTGAATATAAATTCCATTGCCGTGTTGTGTGGCGTGCAACCATTGGAATACATGGAATGGTTTACATTTCGTCCCAAATTCAAACATGACTGGTAATGAGTCCAGTTGAATGAAATGAGGGTGCATGTGTGGGTGTAAGTTAAGATAAAATGTTGTTCAAAGTCGGCTAAATAACAAAGCAACACTTGCAAACAAAAAGTTTTGAAAAACTAAAAATTG
This sequence comes from Cardicola forsteri, assembly GCA_025895645.1. Lineage (NCBI taxonomy): Eukaryota > Metazoa > Platyhelminthes > Trematoda > Strigeidida > Aporocotylidae > Cardicola > Cardicola forsteri. Next base: position 48,065 of record JAKXYG010000195.1, read on the forward strand.
AAAATTATTATTGTTTTAGTCAACCAAAGTGGCGAATAATGAATATGACTCATATCGGTTTTACAAGACAATGGTGGTGTAAAATCACCAGTATTCTGCTATTTCTGTTTATATATATATATATATATATATATATATATATATATATATATATATATATCCAGTATATATATATATATATCCAGCTAGTGATAACTTTATAAATTATTTTTTAATTTAATAATCATCACAGGTTCTATTTTAAATAGATAGAATAAAACGGTTAGTGTCATCCACGTGTTCTCACTGTTAAAAGGTATTTTCGAGTATCTTCAAAGCTGTCATGGCTAGACGTTCAACCAAACTATTGTTTCACTTTATACATTTTATATAAGTACAAAGTAAAATAAAGGTGAAGTGATATTGCCCAAAAAAACCGTTTCAATATTCCCTTTTATCAGTCTAATAACCGAAAAAAATATTTACGAGTAAAAAAATGTGCATGCTAAGTACTTGAAAGTCAACCTCGACACAATACAAATGATACGCAACTAATAATAATTCTGACCCTACTGCCTTGCCCCCGACAAGTCTAGTGTGCGTGTGGCAACATTCAAACCAACTCTCACGTTCGTAGCACAAACCACGCACATTCGCATATCCAAATGTCAAAATTTATTAATAATGTAGACAATTTAACACATCTATACAATGAACATGTATAGATGCCAAATATTGTGAAACAAACTGCAAAACCTTGTGTTGCATATAAACACAATTGGCATTACGATGATGATGATGATGATGAAAAGTAAAAATTAGTAATGCACATCATAGTGGCCAAGCGACCCAACACGAAAACATGTGCAATCCAATTTTATAAAAACAGGGGAAAAACCCAAAACTATTTTGAAAAATGTTACAGATCCTTGCCAAGGTGCCGCTAATTCACAAATTTTAAACATATAAAAGGTTAAGTGTAAATAGACAAGAGACTGGTTATCGAAAAGATTACAAGTGAAATTGTGAATAAATGATAGGAATTGCAAGTAGACTTTTGAAAAAAAAAACTAAATCGCCGGAAAGACAAACGATTGTGCTTGGTTTTGTCAAAGCTGTGCCAAACTAATAACAGATGAATCTACAGCCAAATAAACTTTATTAGCATTTAATCCATCGGCATTTCTCGGATTCAAAATGAAGCTACGTAAACTAATTTATTTATTTTATTATTATTGTTATAATAATAATAATAATTATTATTATTATTATTAGTAGTAGTAGTAGTAGTAGTAGTTGCTAAGATACTTCAGTAGAATTAATTTCACTTCCAATTATAACACAGGCAATCAAACAGCACCACATTCAAATTTATATCACTGCAATACTATTCGGTTAATCAAACGTAAACAAAAAGTGACGTCCTAATTGATGTTATGTCCTTTAATTGGAAATTGAGCCTTGACTACCAAGTAGTATTTGTCCCTTATTATAACTTGTCCAAATTAATACAAGTCTAAATAAAACCCAGTTAAACTGCACACATACACACACACATATATATATATATATATAATTTAGTGCAGTTTAACTGGGTTTTATTTAGACCTGTATATATATATATATATATATAATTTAGTGCAGTTTAACTGGGTTTTATTTAGACCTGTATATATATGAAGGTATGCCTGATACGCTTAAATGATGCGAAGATAGTCAATCAATTTTAATATGTTAATTTTGACACTGGATCATCCACATAATACATACATATGTGCGCACCCTCTCATTTGAGACAATGACTTAGCGTAGACTCAACATAGGTAAAAGCAAAACAGTATATAAAAAGAATTAACGTGGTTCATTATTGTATTAATCGGCATCACTGTCATATCCGCTCCAAATACTCATTATTTTTGCTCGCTATCCAATGCCAACAATGTATGCATTACTAATAATTCAGGGTTAAAAAAGACATTCTTTGTAATGACACATGCATTCAAACAACTGACAAAACATTGAAAACCAAAAGCTTATGACAAGGTTTGGAAGAGCTTTGGTACAAGTCTGTGTAAAACTTGAAGTGAACGCACTGCTGATAATTCTTAACAAAGATTAAACAGTTGTATAGTGTTCTCCTTTGACTTAAACAAAGTATATTTATTATTTGCGGAATCTGACAATTCTAATACAACACAGATTATAAAAACCTAATCGTTTTAAACAATTTCTTCAAAAATACATGTTTTAGAAAAACAAAAATTCAATTTATACTAACAATAACTTTTAAAAATAGAAAAACATTTTCCCTTAATGTATAACCCTGCCGTCAGCTTTAAAAGCACGATTAAGCGTTTAAGGAAAACGAAAATATTCTATAAGCACTATGCCAAAGTCATTGCAATAAGATCGACGTTTGTAAAAATGTATGTGTTAACAAAACATTGCCTAAAATGTATGCCACTTAATCGAGAGAGAGAGAGAGAGAAAAAAAACAAAAAATTTAAAAGTGACAAGCAAAATGTTTGTTGTTCAAAATTGATCTCATTTGCATTCGCATATGCTTTCCTGTTCATCTTGATTGGAAAAAAACCTTTTGGAAAAAACAGCTGCCAGAATATACTATATTTAAAATAAACAAATAATTGTTTATTTCAAGTATATATATATATATATATATACAGGCGAAACACGAAAACATTTTGGGTACAATAAAGAAACATATATTTGGCACGATAGAGTAATAAACGGAATAGTGTTTGATTGAAATTTGAATTATTAATTGCATCGCATTTTGTTATTTAAAAGTACTATCCCAGTAGTAATAATTGTTTGTTTTGTATGTAAACTATATATAATTGAACCATGTAAATAGTAGAATTAATTGGCTAGAAAATAATTATAAGTTGGCTACATGCCAATTGGAGGCCCACTCATGTTGAATACACACCGTCATCATTACCCTTACCGTTATTTATGACCCAAATTTGAGACCGCATATATATCTATATATATATCGCATAATTGAAAAATTCAATTGACAATAGAAAAAACAAACACTTAGACATGTCAATATGTAGTTTAACATACATTACACGCACACACACACACACATATATATATATATATATATATATATATATAATGCACATACACAAGCACATAAAAAATGGACAAGTCGCAATTCAAAGTAATGGTCAAAAAGCAAGAAGAAAGAGAAATAAATAAACATGTGAACATATACAGCTTCCGATGCGCAATATAAATTTATGAATCACTATTTTATTTTCAATATATCAATGTATTTCCACATTAACCCATTATCTCGTGGCAAATTGACTTCACCACATCATGTGTATATATATATATATATATATATATATATATATATTTATTAGACTAGATAAACGTCCACTGGATAAAGCACATATTAGTACTTTAAAATAAATTGGGACACAATTTCTAATTAACCATTATCATAATAAATTTAATCTCATATTCATATGCGCCCAATTATGATTTATGTTATATGCAAATAAAAGGCATTGCCAACTAAGAGAAAATTTCAGAATTCAAAATTTTCATTAAAAGATACGTACATATATTAGTAAAATTATAAATGTAGTAATATACAAATCAGCCAAAATATAAGGAATAAAAATATTTTTATAAGTAAGTTATTTTTCAAAAAGTTCTTAAAATCAATGAAAACTGAAAAATATTGATTACATGTAATATATTTGCAACGATTTAAATAACCACTATGTATACTAGAGCCATCTTAGAATATTTAGAACTTATTTTTCATAAATATTTATTTACACATCTTGCAATAATAAATGTAATAAATTGAATTTTCACTAGGTTGAAAAAATTATAATTTTGGTAAAACACTTTTAAAGAAACGTTGAAGATATCAAACTAAACAGCACTTGTATGATTACAATAATAATTATTAAGACAGATGTTTTTACCGCGCGTAACATATATATAAATTATTCAATTAATTTGCAGACATGTTTTTTAAACGGAGTCCCTTAAACATTCTTACTAAACATAATGCTAGTTACTGTTTTGTATCACAAATAAAAGCCTTTCATTATCAATAAATGTAAAATTTTAAAAAGTTCATTATTGGTTAGCTTATTGCAAATATTCATTATACAAATAATTTGTTTTGTAAAAAATAGTAAACAAGTTTATCTTATTTTTACTAATCTCATGTAACAAGTAACAATATAACTTTAAAATATCATTAAATTAAAAAATGGTGTAGTGAACAATGCGTTTATGTTTAAAATAACAAAGTAATTTATGTCATTTTATACAAAATAACAAAAGATCTACATAAAATAAAACAATAACAAATAGTAAAAAACAACCATATATTTCAAACTGTATTCACATAAGTTATTTTATAATTTAATAACAATTAGATACAAGTACAAAAAATAACCCTCTATAAAATAATGCTTTTTGTCATGCAGTTCAAACTGTATGTATTAATAAGCTTAATGGTTTTTAAAATAAATAAAAAATAATATTGGTTATATATAAAATAACTGAACAATTAAAATAATTCCACAATCGTAAAATAATTAAAACGAATTAAATTTTAAAGTGTTAAATTTTGTATATTATTTAAATTATGTTACATCAAGTTCAAAAATAAACAAACATTTTAATTAAAAATACTTATTATTTCTACAATAAATTCTTGTTTGAATCTGCATATATCATAAATAAAATTTAAATTAAATAAATAACTTTAGTGCACTTATTGCCACTATACCTAAGTTATGCATGACTAATTTAAACAAATCTTTATAATTAATCAATTTAGAATATATAAATATAACATGCTTATCTAAATCAAACAAATTAAACTTAATAATATTTTAAAATGTAATCACATTAAATAATTTACAATTTTAAAAACTTAGATTATAAATAATATAATTGATTAAAAAAAACAGATTTAATGTTTATTTTCTATTTCTTCATCTATTAGTGTAAACCATAATTATAAGCAATATGTATTAATTATTAAGTATGTATATAACCATTAATAACAGAAAATCTGTAAACTACGAAAAGAAATGAGCTTCAATGTCTTACTAAACAATAACAAACAATAAGATATTTTAACTGCTATTATATATACATCAATATATTTCAGTCACATGTAAATGTTCAATTAAAAACTAAAATTACAAACCAGAAGTGTTTCTAAAATATTCGACAATTTATTATATAAATTATACTAAACAATAAAAAACTTTCTGTGCATATATAAAGCACGTATAAAACATTTTCTTAAAATTATTGCTATTACAAGTAATTAAACATTTTTTGTACACAAACACTAACAGCATGAAATATACAAATATTTATTAAGATAAAACATTTAAAACTGTATATATATACATATATATATATATATATATATATATATATAAATTTAGAAAAAACAATATTAATTTTGTAGTTATAAAACTTTTTAAAATAAATCAGTAACTGTCATACGTATTATTAAATTTTAAATTGCTCAAAAATTGTATAACAAAAAAATTAGTGTAAATTATATATTCTACATATTCCAAAATACTCAAAAATAGTGAACTGAAGTACACCGGAGCAAACATATTAGAAATTAAATAAAACTTTTCAAGATTACATAAAGGTCAATTGAGAAATTAGTGTAAGATAGATTACAACAGAAAACCTTTTCATGACTCTTAAAACGCCATAAATGTAATAAATAATAAAAATAATAATATTGTCAACCAGCGCGTTATAAATGTTAATTTAGTTCATTCAACTATATATATATATATATATATATATATATATATATATATATATATAATACTAAAAAATAAAAAATATTTAAGTTTAAGTCATACTTTTATAATGATTAAACATATTTAAATAATTTTTAAAAATCTTTAAAATGAAAAGAATTTACAAAGATAATTAAATAGGAACCCCCATTTATACATTTATTAACAAATAATAAAATTTCTTAACAGCTAAAACATTTAAATTAAAAATAAATGGTAAAATATTTCTATATAAAAACATTAATTGTTAAATATTTAAATAATTTCATAGTAATATTGTCATATAAAACCAATTTAAAATAATAGAATATACCCTTTTATTTACCTTTTATCCAAAATTTTAATTTGATCTCCTTTGCGAGCACTAACTTCTTCCGCCGTGTGAGCTTCGTAATCAAAAATAACGATATGAGAATAATCACTGTGCTTGTGTAAACTATCAAAAACACCAGATTTCTTTTGACCAGGATAAAGAGAATTCGTACCCAAAGAACCCAAACTTAAGCGGCTAGAAGAACCAACACTTTGTGGTACATATGATTGATGCACAAGATAACGACCAGAGAGACCACCAACAGATAAACGCTGACCTATATTTTCACTGCTAACAAGCATATTTGAAGTTGTGTTTGTTGATCTAAAATAATTATTCATTACATGCTCGTCCAAATTTTTGACATTTTCAGAATCAATAAAAACCGAAGACCTATGAGGCCTATCCAATTTTTGTGCAACTAAATCAACTGTAAGTGGAGATTCCATGGGACTACGTTTAATTGTTTCTCCACCACTTCTACAATATTTGTTTTGACCATTGTTAAGTGTACACAAGTGGTTTTTCGTTAAATGACAATGGCTATGTAAACTGCCTCCAGATAAACAAGTTTTATTTAAATCAGATGCAGAATGTAAATTGAAAGAACAATTAATATTTTGCTGATCTTCAGAATAATGTAATGGAGTATTGGGTTGACATCGGAGACGTTCTTCCAAACTAATGTTATTTAAAGAAATTTGACTATCTTTTGACATACAGTTGGCTTCGCGTAATGTGCCATCACCGGAAATAATGTTAATAAAATTTTCGTCCACATTATTTGTTTGATGTTGCAATAATTTATTTGAATATGGTACATTTAACGAACATCTCGAAACGGGAACACCGAAAATATTAGAATCATTAAACTAAAATTGTAACTAATAAAAAAAACATACCTGTTGACATAGCTCCAATGAAGCTCTTTTATTTAATAAATAACCATTATTTGTTATTTCTGAAGATCTACGGATATTTTGTCCACTATTGAGAGTGCATTGATTAATCACAGGTTCAGATGAACGGGAAGATAATTTACATTCGTGTTTTAAATTATTTTCTTTAATTTTTGAAGCGCGTTTTGTAAAACAATTTCCCATTACAAAAAACAGCCGAGGCAAAAAACTACATACATGACCTAATAAATTAAATTGACGGTAATAAAATAATCGCAATCCAGTATATTTAAACGACTCACCCTAGTTAAAAGTTATTACTGATTTATTTGTATAAAACAATAATTTTATATAATAAATTATTTTTAAAACAAAAAAAATTATTTTAATGTTTTTTAAATTAATTGTTTTAAAGCTGAACAATAGTTTCACAATATTGACAGGTAATTTTCTTCCTTTTGATCTGTTTGAATCTAGACACATTACATTTAATAAAACATTTGTTAATGTTTTAATTACACTACTTTCTAATTGTATATTTATTAAAACAGTTAAGTCAATAAGGGATTTCGAAGTTTTATTCTACATTTTACTCCAATTCACCGGGCATTATACTCAGGCCATTCAAACATATTATAGCTTGACTAATTTTTAAAAGGAATTTAAATAATATAATTCTTAATTGTGTATATTTAGTGTATATGCTATATATAAGACCGCTTTTTGAATATTGTGCTCAGATAACCTATTCAATTGGAAAATCAGATATCCATAGTTTGTAGAATGTTCAAAAGGTAGTCTTTAAAATGCCTAGAATTATCTAGCATTTGTTACATCAACAAAGACTCTAATCTTTTAAACGTTTTTTTATGCAACAGACTGCTCCAAGGTAATTTTATTCTAGTGTATCAATTTATTACCTCTATCTTAAATAATCTTTTTTACTATAACCCTAAACTCGTATATGGATATAATTCCAAACTGGTCAAACTCAGAACAAACTTTAGATTAAGGTTACATAATTTTTTTTATAAAATTCTAGTCCTAGTTTAAAATAGATTAAATTCTGAAATTGTCAGTGTTACGTCTATCCAGCATTTAAAACATCTCATGATCAGTTTTGCATTTAATCTATTTTTTATTAATAATTGTTGGTATTATTGACATTTTTATATTATTTATTTTTGCCTAATTTTTTTCCTTTCAATTTGATATTGTTGATACATTTGAACTGTTAGTTTGGTGTTACTTTAGTTAATGCTGCAGTCACCTCGGGAGTTCCACAAGGATCAGATTTAGCTCCTTTACATTTTATCATTTATATTAATGACCTTCTTTAGATTGTTTAATCTGACATCTTCCTTTATGCTGATAGTGTTAAAATCTAGGGTACCAACACTGAACAATCACAGGAGGACATTAACAATATCTATAAGTGGTCCTTCAACGACCTTTTCTCACTGAATATTTTTAAATGTAATCATTTTACTTTTGGAAAACATTTAGGCAATTTTTCTAAAATTTTTAATTGTCAGTCTATTGTTCCAGTTAACCTGGTTAGGGATTTAAATGTGACATTTAGTCCTTTCCTCAATTTTTCGTTCCACCATAATAAGGCCATTTTAAAGTATTATTAATTAGCTAAAATTTTCAAGCGCAATCTTGGCAACATTTCTGTTAGTTGTACTTGTCTCCACTTTTAACTTTACATTTGGCCGCATTTTAAACATTTTATTCAAGTTGCACGATAGGAGACTTTGGGGCGACCGGTCCACGTTGTCTCGGCCTCGTCTCTTAAAGTATTTAAGTTGGCTTATGATTTCTATTACTTACATAATTTTATTTAATAGTTCATTATATTTTCTATTTCCGAGGACCAAAATTAGTTTTTTTTTATTTCACTCATATACCAACCTGTAACCTGATTATGTTACAAATTACAGGTTACAGGTTGTTTCATGAGTTGAGTAGGAGTCGGACTCTTTTTAATCCTCGGTTTGAATGGTATCAGCAATATCAATTTAGGAGAAAAAAAATAATAATTAAAAAAATAAAATAATAATAAATTAAATAAATAAAAAAAGGGTTATCTGAAGTTAGTTACAGCAAATTTGTCATAACAACGCTTAGACTTGCTTAGACTTAGTTCTCACTAATCTCCCTCATGTAATTGACTTTGTCTCCTCTCTGCCTCCGTTGGGTAAGAGTGACTATTCCGTCTTGGCCTTTAAAGTCCATTTCCCTAATTCAGCCCACATCGCCAATCCTCGTTCAGCGCTTATCCCAGATTTTAAGTAATGCTAATTTTTGAGGGTTTAAGGAACTATTTTAAATGTTTCGAATGGGTTTATTCCTCTATCGACAAGGTAGATAATTTCTGCAAATATTTCTCTAACACCATTAAGTCGGGAGCTAAACTTTTTGTCCCCCTCAGAGCGCCTTCTCGACCGTCGAATAAGATCCCGCGACGTTTTATTAGACTCATCAAACTCCGTAATCGCGAGTTCTATAAGTAGAAAGCAACCAGCTTCCCTGTTTTTACTACGAGTACCTAGCTTTACGTAACAAATGTGCATTTAGCCTTACCAGTCTCAAACATCGCAGAATAAATAGTATCCTAAACAAAGCTAAGACAGATAAGAGTCTGCTTTTGAAATTCATTAAGAATAAACGAGGGAACACAAATTCTTTTCCACAACTTAAGGACTCTCACGGGTTTCCTCTTCCCTTGCCTGAAGTATGTAACACCTTCAGCCAATATTTTTAATCCGTCTTCAATACGGATTTCGTTGGTAACCCTACCACCAGTCCCTCACTTTTATCCGGTTCTCCCCTCATTACCCCGGAGATTGTCCGTAATCTCCTTCTCAAATTAAAATCTTTCTCTAGAGGCTCAGATGAAATATACCCGAGAGTACTCAGAGAATGTGCTGCTGAGTTAGCTCCTGCTCTTGCCTATCTGTTTAACCTTTCTTTAAAACAAGGCAAGGTCCCTTCTGTCTGGAAATTAGCCTATATTAGGCCGATCCACAAAGCTGGTTGTAGATTTAAGGCTGAGTGCTACAGACCTATTAGCATCCTGTCTGCTCCCAGTAAAATTATGGAAAAAATAATTAAGTCTCACCTAATAAACTTTATAGTTGATAACAACCTCATTAACCCTGTTCGTCATGGATTTATGCCCTCTAAATCTTGCCTCACTAATCTACTGACATTTACCAATAGTCTTACTAGAATGCTGGAGTACTTTCATTCGATCGACGTTATTTACTTTGATTTCTGCAAAGCATTTGACAAAGTACCACATTCGGCATTATTGAATAAATTAAGAGCATTTGAGATCAGCCCACCTCTCCTTGATTGGATTAAGGACTTCCTCTCCAATTGGCAACTAAGTGTAAGATTAGGTGATATCACCTCCCCAGCAGTTAATATTACCTCAGGTGTCCCCCAAGGGTCCGTCCTTGGTCCCTTGTTATTTATTATCTATATTAATGATCTACGTGCTGTTGTTCGTTCTGAAATCCTGTTATACGCGGACGATGTCAAGATTTGGAATACTAGTCCTGAGCAACTTCAATCAGATATTTTGAGTATTTATAATTGGTCCGTATCAAATGCGCTCCCTCTGAATTTTTCCAAGTGTAAACATTTCTCCGCTGATTAATTTTCAGGCAATTTATTCAAAGCGCCAGATACATTTCCCATCACTCGAGATAATTTAGTCAAGGATTTAGGGGTTACCCTTGACCACTCCCTAAACTTTTCCTCACACCATAGGATAGCGGCATCCAAGGGATTCCAACTCACCAAGTTTTTCAAACGTAATCTTGGTAAAATCCCTATAAGTTGTTCACGGCTACTCTACCAGCCATACATCAGACCGCATTTAGAATATTGTATCCAAGTCACATCCCCTTCCTTAAAAGCAAACATTAAGATTTTAGATAAAGTTTAGCGCAGCTTTACTAAGATCCCCAGACAGTTCAAGAATGTAAGTTACCTTAACCGTTTAAAATCTCTTAAGATCTTTCCACTGCAAGATAGGAGGCTCCGGGGCGACCTCATACTAGTTTTTAAATTATTTAGATCGAATGACATCAGACATCTTTTCATCCCTGCCAACGATTCTCGAAGGGGGCATCCTTTTAAGCTATCCAAACCAAGAGTTAAATCCCGGTCTCGATTAAACCATTTCTCGTATAAAGTCATATCCGCGTGGAATCTTCTACCGTACCATGTAGTTACAGCACCATCTGTTGATTCCTTTAAATCAGCCTATGACAATTATTTTCTCTATGATTATACTTAAATTTTTTATTCCTATTTACATTTATGTATATATTTATACATATACATTTACATAACTCCAAATTTATAAACAAAATTTTTTTCGAGATTTATTTTTGTTGATACCTGATGTTTTGAACCGAGTACCAAAAAAGATTTTTCTCCTACTTAACTCATTCGCGAGGTGAGGCGCGCGTCACGCTACACATCCATTGGAGCGTTATTCATCCTTTCTCTTTTCTTCTTTTTTGATGATTATTGCAGTGTTTTTGCATTGTAATACGTAACTTGTTTTATTATTATTTTTGCATATTTATAATTTTTGCTCGTTTTCTATAATTGTTAACTTCCACTATCTACCTTGATTTTATCTTGATTTCAAATATTTTTTCTGTCACTAATCCCCCTTTACCTCACCATCCACTTCACTTTTTCCCCTGAAAATTTGAGACAATTTGAGAACCGAGGATTAAAAGGCGTTTTGGCCTACTCAATTCGTGAAAATCCTGAATCCTGAAACCTGAATACCTGAATGCTTAAAAGACTGAGCATTTACAATCTCAGCTTATAAATTTTAATTAAAATATTATTATTGTTGTTATTATTATTTTTATTGCATAAATAATAATTTAAAAATAAAGTAAAAATAATTATATTAATATAAACTTTAAGTTGATTAAAAAAATTGATGCAATCTTGTTTCTAGGTTGACCCCATCACGTTGTGTCAGGTCGATATCTGTTTATTTATTTATTTTTAAACTGTTTCTTTTACATTGCAATACAAAATTTGTTTTTTGAATTTTTAATTAACATCGATTATGTCAAGAAGGAACAAAGGTTTGCAATGTTTTAATAATTTTAGCCATGAAATCTGCTACTAGACATAAACGCTACAAAGAAGTTGTAAAACATCGTATAGAAACCAAACCTCCTGTTATTTATACTAAACATTTGAAATCTCGAAAACACAAAAAATTAAAAGTAATTGGTTTGCAATCGAAAAGTTAGTATATGTACCCAGTTATTAATGCCAACATTTTATTATAGATGTTGATAATGTGCCAGTAGGTGATGATGAATTCATTCCAGCTAGTTTTAAAGAAATGATGTTTTTAAAAGAAAACAAATTTAAACCGAAATTTGACAAAGGTTAGAGTGAAAGTTTTTAAATCATTTTGTTAGACGTTGGTGATACTGAAGGTATGAAACGAAAAATTCAAAAATCTCCATTTCCAAAGCAGGGGAAATATGAATCGGATGGTCATTATATAGGGCGTGTTCAGAAGGAGGTTGAAGATGAATTGTATGCGGTTAATTATGCCAAACAACAGCACGTGTGTTATATAAATATTAAAATATTAATTATTTAATAGACACGTTTGGTGAGTGAAGATGAAGTGCGGAAAAGTAAAAAGAAACGCAAAGCTGTGGAGCGTTTGAATATAAAGCGTAAAGTTAGACGTCTTGTGGCATTGAATAAAGGACTGACGGGGTTTGAGCATTTGCAAGGTGAGAAAATGATACAATGAAAAATTGTTTACTTAATTTACAGACAAAGTCAACTTTAATGAGGTGGTAGATGAGCCTCCAAAGTTTTTAACAAAACCCAAACTGGTATTCGGGAAAAAGCAGCCTCATGTTCACAAATTAGACAAGTTAGTTAATTTTTCAATAATTGTTTCTGTTGAATACCTGATATTTGAATATTTGTTATAGATGTTCGGTACATTTATTTACAAAAATAAAACTTAGTTGACGTACGTTTAAAAAAATCATAAATTGGAATAGAACATTGTTTATTAGCTACAATTCGTTAGTTATATCTATGAAAATTAAGAGTTAAAATTTTGGTTCTAAATGCATTTTTTTGGTTAAACGTCTTTTCGAACGAATGTTTTTAATGATTTAGGTCGTTATTTTAGCAATTCGCAATTTTTAATTGTTAAATTCTAGTTGTTGCACTGAAAATGGCTTATATTAACAAACCATTAGGTATTTTCTAAAACGCTTTAATCATATCAGATGAGTTGGTAAAATGGTACTTTTGTGGAGAACAGTTTAAATTCTATTACTGATTCTTGCTTGGCCTCACTAAATGCATATCTGCAAAAATAAAGGCATGCAATGAAATGTTAGAATTTTGGATTTTTTAAGATACTGTTTAATGGTGGTAGATAATTAATAAAAAGTATATTGGAAACAGCTAAATTAAACAACCTTATTTACGGTTATGATTAACAGTTTACTGCCTTTTGAGTGTGCATGTTACAATGCTTTAATGTGAATAGTACTCAAAGTCTCTACAACAGGCAATAATTGTAGCACCGCATATTTACATTAATTGGTATCGTGATAACGAAGATTGCGCTGGTTTGGACACGTTCTTCGTAGAAATCCTGATGCAATCTCACGTATCGTAAACCTGGCTTATCCAACTACCGATTAGAAGAGTGGGAAAGGTGGTCAAAAACGTACTTAGATGGATGCTGTTTGGGACGATTTTCACACAATCTTGGCCGGCACTTTATCTTGGAAACAATGGCTAGGTCGATAGACTGACATCCCTACAATCTTCCGAAAATCGTGAACAATGGAAAGGGATTGTTCGAGATGCTATGCGAATTTGGAATTAATGAAGGTGTGGTTTTGCCACTAACTTTTGTTGTTACCAGTTTACTCAACAAAATTGTTAAAAACTAATGCAGACATCTGTTTCAAGATTTTAAAAAAACTGGATTTATTCTTCCTTGAGTTACGTAGTACCCCTAACTGACTTCAAAGTTAAATTTTGTCATTAAATGTAATTTATTTTTTATTTGAACCACTACCTTACTGGTAAGAGCCCAATTCTCAAACTAGGTGGGCGTGGCTTTATTCTATTAATCATGATCTCGTATAAGTTTCGATAACTTCAGAGCATTACAATCCGGAAATAATAAACACATGGAACTAACTAGTACTGCAGTTATAATGTAGTTAAAATGACTAATTAGGTATTGTGTGAGGAAATTGTGATTTTATTTTTAATAAGTAGACACTACTGCTATGTAAAAATTAATCAACATGTCATTGGAATTTGCAGTTTTGCAATATTGAATTTTTTTTACATATCTAACTAAACCTTGCTAAGTGGTATTTTATTTCTATTTTATTTTTTTAGACTAATTGCTACATAAGGGACGAAAAAAATCAATGATGAATATATATCGTAGTCACGTTTATTTGTATATGTTGTAAATAAAATATTATTTTTCATTCTGTTTTTTAAATACAACTTGAATGTTGTAACTCCCGAAGAATGCGATTTATCACGTACCTGTCTTCGTATTAGGAATAATTTCCAGAATTGGAGTTGATTTCAGATTCATCATTGAAGCGTTACCTTTTCATTATTCCCATCTTTACTAGATATATTTATCAGACTTTTTTACTAGATTTCGAATATCCAATATACGTAGGAAATAATGAAATTCATAGTGACGGAATCTACGTTATTGCATCAGTGATCATAAGGAACGGATCCACCTGCTGTTAAAGACATACTTTCATATCAGATCGCTTACATAGTTGGGATGCTAATGATCCTGAGGATTTGAGTAATGCTTATAAAGTCTCAATTTCCAATGATGGTGATATTCCTGACTGTTAGTCCTCCACGTGGTGCATCCTGGACTAGGTGCCCCTATGCATCTAGACTAATAACAGCAGGGTCCGAGTGCACAGCGGTATAACTGGGCTACCGCTACTGCGGGTGGGTGCGAACATACACCCAGGATACTTAAAAGGTATACGTATACCATATGTAGCCCTTGGGCTAAGGGAGATAGCCCTGACAAAAAATCAGGCGGCTTTGTCAATCTTTGCGAACAGTGGCGACGTCACAAGGATGCCGTCTACCTGCCAAGAAACTTTATTCTTCCACGTTTGTCAAGCCATCGAAATCGATCGTTCTACATGTATAAATATGGGAAATAATGAAGAGGTGACCACGTCACCAACCAAAATGAATGAATGAATGCTTACATAGTTCTAATGTTCATTCAGTATATGCTTGTATCCACTAATCCGGATTAGAAATCTAGATATGCCGTTGCACATTCGGTCTCTGATAAGCTCTAGGATGAAGGTAAATATTTGGATACTATCTGGTTTTAACCCTGTCAACCCTAACAAGAGATCAGCCTTAGATAACTGTTGATTGCGTTATTCATTTTATCGTTAGTGTAGGATACAAAATTCGATATAAAACCCACACTAATCATGTGAACGCATTAATTAATAATATCAGTAAATTCGGAAGTGCAATTCTTTATTCATTAAAGAGATATAGCTTTAAGAATCAGATGACTGATCAACTAATTTATATTTTCACACGTTCTTAGACGCGTGATGATTAAAAACCTAATTGGTCCTTCCAATTTTGTTACACCTGTAAATTGAAAGACAAATAAATGATTCTAAATAAGGATGAAACAGCTGTACAGTGCTCCTGGTTGACTGGAAAACCTAGTAAATTTATATTCAAGTGAATCTGACAATACTAATATAACATTTCTAAAAACATATAATCCCTTGAAACCCCATTGTTAAATAAATAACTGTATGCTTTCTACGAATTTCACTATCTTAGATGTATGGTTGCGGGAACCGATACTATTGTTTGTTGCCTACAGAGGTGATTTAAGATATCTTTAGACAAAAGGATAACAATACATTATATGCCCTGCAAAATCCAAACCAATGAATGGCTCCTCATGATCGATTATTTACACTAGATCAGGGTAACATAAGATAAGGTTGTTATCAGTGTTGTGTATGGGATCAACTAACAGAAAAGTTGTTCCTATACAACCCCCAACCTAGCCTATATAGTTAATCCAACCAGAAATAATGGCTTCTAACAAACATTCTGTGTATTGAAAATGAACACAGTTTCGGTAGCTTTATAACAGCCCCAAACTTTACATTCTTAAGAAATAACAAAAAAAACGATTAGGATTAAAAGTAAGTCACAAATAGATATAAACAAAACATCACATATACACACGCACGCACACAACGCATACACGCACGCATACGACGGATGTGTATTCGGCATTTGTCATTGGATTACCAAAAACAGTAAAATGTGTACTGCGTTTCGTTGAGCGTTTGTTCGTGTAAATGTATATACCAAAATGAGCAAAAATGTATTGAAAAAACATAAATAACATATTCGTCATCTGTTGTGATTATTCCTCAGTTGAATCAATTTGAAAGAAAAATAATTATGAAAAAGTGAGCTGTGCATTAAAGAAAACAAAAACTAGGATGTGTGAATAAAAAACAATAATATTGAAATGATGCAAGAATAAAAAAGAAAAGCAATTTCACAATGATTCTGCATCTAAATCTATCTATATATCTCCATATATATATATATATATATATATATATATATATATATATATATATATATATAGTTTTACTAACATTTTTGGTAAAATTAAATTTCCGACTAAATTCACAAATCCTTAGCACTCATCTAAGCTGATATGAATAGTGTTCAAATTAAAACTCAATCATATATATATATATATATATATATATATATATATATATATATATATATATATATATATATATATATATATAGAACAATAACTGAGATGAGGGGATTAAAAAAGTCATTTGAATATGATAACACTTTAAGATGAAGAATTGGAATGCGAATTTCTCGCCAGCTGTGACGCGTGTTTGGATGTCGTTCGTATATTCGCCGATTGTGTACTGTTAGACATGTTAGAACTGGCACCTGGCGTCGAAGTCACACACCCCGAACTCGAAGGAATCGTACTGTCGACCAACAATTGGTCGGACCCCATGAGCAAATTGCGCACAAGCCCACCAATACGATTGGTAGTCGGTTGCGGAGGCGATTGGGTTTTGTAGTTGGGCATCAACATGGCAAAGGTTGCGTCCAAGTTGGCGGCCGCTTGGTTGTCCGATTTCGTAGTCGTCGTATAATGGCCAAATCCAAGCGAAGTTGTCGCTAAGACTGACGTCCGAGTAGATGCATCGGATTTTATTGGAATTGTGCTTTTGGCTGCCAAAAATGGATTCGACGACGATGTGGCGGGATTTTTGCTGCCCACCGTAGTAGACGGATTGGAATTTGATTCGACCAGTTGTGAATCGTCTGTTACCGGCTTTGTAGCGCCACTGCTACCATCGATGGAATGAGAACGGTGATTGGTCGTGGTGGTGGTGGTGGTACTGACAGCAGCACAATTACAAACGGTCGACGAAGCCAGAGCAGCGTTGATGCCGTCATCAAATCCATCGTCTCGTTCTTCGCTGCCCATAGTCGAATGGGCAAAATCCCAAATGAGAATGGTATCGTCGTGGGAGGATGATACAATTTGGAAATCGTCAAACTGAAGTCGAAAAACGCGTCCTGTATGTTGTTGCAACGTGTGGATGCACAGCTGATTGGGTTTCGATCGGGGATTAAGGGCGGCTTTCAAGTTCCATACTTTGATTTTGCTGGCAAAATAAATATTTCAGATTTTGTTGATTAAAAAGTAGATTTATAATGCCATATATATATATATATATATATATCACACGTATATCTGAACAATATTTTGATATTTTTTAAGAAATGTTAATAGTATTGATGAGTTGAAAAAAGATACTTTAATGTAGCTTTTAGTTCCGACAATATTATTACAATAGTACTGTTTTTTAAATGCAAAACCCGAAATATGTCCTTGTAATATAATAAAAATAATCACAATGTCACTATCGAATCAACCTACTGAATCAATGAGCATATATGGTAACAACATAGAAAGTTTAACAAAAGAATATTAGCTTATATTTAATTATACTAGCTGTTTTATTGATCGAGTTAAAATATTGGGGGTGGGGGATGAAATGGATGGTTAGAATGATGGACTCGAAATTGGGTTCCAATTCCACCCTCGTTCAGCTTCGCTACATGATGTAAACATATTTTTTGTAAATTTGATGATGCTGACTGTTTTTCTACTGAAGTATTGAAGCTGACAATAATAATGATGATTATGGACTGGCTCAAAAAAGTCTCATATCAGGCGCTTAAGCAATAAAGACCCATTAAAAAATTGAAAAATAAACAAAGTATATCAATTACTAAATTCAAAACAACTTACAAAACGAAATGAATACAATACAATTGAAGCAGCTAGTTGAAGCAAAAATATACATCAATATAAAAAAACCCATCCTTACCCGTCGTACGCTCCAGAAACGATGCGTTTGGAATCGAACCGAATACATCGAACGAGTTCCTCGTGACCTTCGAGAACCCGAAAGCAAACACCCGTCTCGATGTCCCAAATCCGAATAGTGTTGTCCGAACTACCCGATACGACCAGCCGATCGCGGTACTGGAGACAGGCAATGCCACGACGGTGACCAGTCAGCGTTCGAACGTACGTACACGTATCGGTGGCCCACACCTGCGATGTATAGGCAGACACGAACAAACACAAATACGTCACGAGAATGTTCAGGAAGTGGCGAAATACAAATTGGGCATCTTGCTAAATTTAACGACCGACTTCGCTGGATTAAATAACGACGTTCTTTGGCTGGCAGATGGCATCCATTTTGATGGTGCCACTGTTTGCTGCCTGATTTATTGTCAGGGTTATCTCTCTTAGCCCAAGGGCTGCATATGCTACACATATACCCAAAGATACCTTTTAAATATCCTGGGTGTATGCTTGCACCCACCCTCCAAAGCGAAAGCCCAGTTATACCGCTGTACACTCTGTCCCTGCTGCGTTAGTCTAGGTTCAAGATTTTATTTATTTATTTTAATTTTATGTTTGCTGCTTTGAATGTTTTACAAAAAACATCTTTCAGCAGTGGACATTTAGCGAAGCCGAACGTGGGCCCGCATTTTAGTGCCGGCGATGGGATTCGAACCCATGCCCACCAAGGTCCGAATTCGAGCGCTGTATCGCTAGACCACCTCGGCGCCTCGTAAAGGAATAGTCATGGATCATGAGCATTCCAACTGGAGTTTATTCTCTTAACAAAAACATCTAAGCCAAACACGTCAAGAGGTAGATACTAAACTACCTGTAATCCACCATCAGGTGTTTTAGATAGTCTTTGGTTAAAAACCACAACGTTTTCTATTTTAAGTCGAGTAATCTGAGAACATCAGGCCCATATTTGACATAACTGCCTAGTAATGAACTCCGAGAGGCCTATAATAATTTATCTCACATTTGGAAAGAGAAAACTGTCACTTAATTTTAAGAATAATTTATACAATAAAGCAAGTTCTAACAAATAACATATAATACCGTATATTCAAAACCGAATGCAAGTTTTTAATTACCACAGTTTAACTAAACTGCCTGGTGCATGCATGACAGCAATAAAATGTAAGAACCATGGTTACCAAACTCAAGAACACAAAATTAAAAAAACATTTTAGTTTGATCTACACAAAACATGTACTAAAAACATACTGGATAAAAGTTAAAGACAATCAACCGTTGACATGGTTACAAAAAATTAGAACAACGTTTGTACATTGGTGATAGATGACGTTATTATTAAACTCCAAGACAGTTGCTAGGTAATATCCAAGTATAAACATGGACTATATCGTTACTGAAACAATCTACTGTTTTGATTGATATTTTTGCTATGCGGATATAATTATGTATTCCATCCATACACTGCATTCGACAATCAAAATTCAACGTACTTTAATTGTTCGATCGCCACTGGCCGACACGATGTATTTGTCGTCAAAGTCGACCACGTTGACGGCTGCTCTGTGCCCGACCAGCACCTGACGCAACTGGACATCTTTTGGCCACGGACCCATATCCCAAACGGCTATACTTCGATCCTAGATTGATGGATGGATGTTAAACGGAAAGTTACACTTACAAAAAACATAATTATTTGGTCATAAGATGCTAATGATTTGAATGATACTTATACAGTCTCAATTTCCAATGATAGTAATATTCGTAACTATCACCTCCACGTGGCGTATTATGAACTAGGTGCCCACAGGCATCTAGACTAATAACAGTACAGACCAAGTGCATAGCGATTTAACTGGCTTCCGCTTCGAATGATGGGTACAAGCATACCTCAGGATAACTAAAAGACATCCCAAAATCAACGTATGTCGTATGTATCCGTTGTGCTAAGGGAGATAACCCTGACGAAAAATCAGGCGGCCTTATCAATTTCTGCAAATTGGCACCGTCTACCAACCAGGAAACTTCGTTATACTTCGACGTTCGTTAAAATAATCAAACCATCGAAGTCGATCCTTTATTATGCTGTACAAATATCAAAATAATGAAGAGGTGACGCAGTTACCAACCACAATAAATGAATAAGTTGGACATCCCTTTTTGTTGAATCTAATTTAACAAATTTAAAAGATATCCCTCCTATATTTTCTACACAAAGCCAATGTTGTATAACCAACAAATGCAGAAAAATAATTAAGTTTATATTGACGAAAAAACAGCGTCTCTGTGGTGACTTTATTTTTCACAGATTGGTTGGCAAAGTAGACCGATTTTCCATCAATTTAGACTTCTCCCTTAATCAAATTACCACACAGCATTTATATAGGTATAGGTACTATGTATGCATATGTTTGCACTTACCCAATTGGACAGAAGTTTTGATATATTTTAATCTTAGCCAAGTATACATACTACACAGTAATACGACTAGCAAGTATGTAATAAAAGAAACGTTTATCCCAAATCCTCAAAATCATCAACTTCCAAACATACAATCAAAATGAACAAAAACGGTAGCAAAATATGTCGAATACAATTTAAGGGACAAACGCTGGTTGGTCAACACAGAAAATTTTCGTCATCCTTTGACCACCACACATTAGCGCCGGTTAGTGGTACGCGTAATATAAATTGAAAAAAGAACTAAATCTAGTACATTTTATTCAAGCATTAACCTCTTAATTAAACCAATTCCTTCATAGCATACAGCATACAAGCAGATACTTAAGAAAATTGGATATATTTGGAAGGAGAAATATTTGAGAAAAGTATAGTGCAATACCCAATCTCACAATCGTGACTAGTCTTATAAATCGTTAATTGGTTACACTACTAGAGTATTGAAAGGTTATAACTAACTAATTATTCACACCAATAGTAATATATATAGAGTAAATAAAATCAATCAAATTTTTATTGAGAAAAATATTGACAAAATTCAGTAAATCTGTATAAAATTGTTATCAATGTTTGAGAATATGAACATACTTATGCAATGTCCTCAAACACTGAAAACAATACACTTTGTACTGATAGAATTTTACCATGTGTGTCCAATAACGCAATTTGGAATGTTAATAATCCTGAGGATTTGAGAAATGCTTATAAAGTCTCAATTTCCAATGACTGTGATATTCCTGACTGTTCATCCTCCACGTGGTGCCTCTCGGACTAGGTGCTGAAAGGCATCTAGACTAATAACAGCAGGAACCGAGTGCACAGTGGTATAACTGAACTTCCGCTACAGTGGGTGGGTGCAAGCAATCACTCAGGGTACTTAAAAGGTATACGTATACCATATGTAGCAGTTCGGTTGGGGGAGATAACCCTGGCAAAAAATCAGGTTGCTTTGTCAATCTTTGTGAACAGTGGCGCCGTCACAAAGATGCTGTCTCTTAGCCGAGAAACTTCGTTATTCTCCCACGTTTGTTAAGCTAATCAAGCCATCAAAGTCGATCTTTTATGTGCAGTATAAATATGGAAAATAATGAGAAGGTAACTACGACACTAACTAAAATGAATGAATAACTCACTTTCACATTGACAAACAGATACGTTTCTAATCCGCTATTTCAAAAGGGTCATTTGGAATACGTGTACTTTAAACGTACAAAATATTTATTCCATTACAAAACGTACCATTTTCGCATCAACATAATCCTTTTTAAACCTCACTTATACACATAATACAATCGATTGCGCTTACCTTAGAACACGTAACCAAAACGTTGTTTCGAAATCGCAGATGCAGCACAGCTTCGGCGTGATGACAAATTACATTCAAACAACATCCGTTTGAAAGATCCCACAATCGAACCGTAGTGTCACTCGATCCACTGATCAACAAATTGCCGATGTATTGCAAACACAAAACTGAACCTGAATGACCCTCGAGAACCTGATTGGGAAATACAATTCAAAGTTGGAACATGTTTTAATTTAAAAAAAATAAATTAATTTTTACTATTTTTAATGTTCCACAGGAAGCATTTTTCAGCAGTGGATATTATAGCAAATCCGAAAGTCGGCTCTATATCCACATTTTTCCTATACCTTGCAACCAACTTTTCCACTATGAGTTACAAGACAAATTGTCCAATAGATCAAACACCGGTAGACCACTCTTATCCTACTACAAGATCGTGGTCTCCAAATTGCACTGTTTTGTTTAAAATAGTAGTGAACGGTGCAACACAAAAACTTGCCTGAGTGCACTGGTATCCATCCGAACTGGCAGCAGTTGGCGAAGGATTATTGGCAACGGAAACGTCCATATCGGGTGCGGCCTCTTCGTCTCCAGCAGACGATCGATTAGCGTTAGACGATACAACATCTGCGGGATTTACAGCCGGATCGGCGGGGCTGCTGTGCGGATTTGTCTTGGCCACTACACTGGGACAAGTTGATTTGGGAATGCGCTGCCAAACTTTGATCGTATCGTCACGCAAACCGCTGACAATCTTTTCCTTGTCGTATTGTAAACAGTAGACACCCTTGGTCACGTCACTACGACAGGAGATACGAGTCAAGTGGTAATGACCGCGAATCCAATTATCTTCGACACGCTGTACAGATGAACAAATGGTAAATTTATTAAAATTCAAAGTGTGTGTGTATTTATTTATCTTGTACAAAAAGCTAGTTCGACATCATGTGTCATTTAAAAATGTGCATTCAGGCAGATGAAGCTTAAATGTAGATTAAAAAAGTCCCAGTAATGGTTACATTAATAAAATGGTGAGGGATCAAATTCGAAATCAATACCACGTCACCGTAAACCGCCAGCGTGGTGCCTATATTAAATACATCTGTTTTTGTACGAATTTTCGCACCGTTTGGAAATTAGAACTTGAAAATATCGACAAGCAAAAACGCAACCTATTGTAAAAAATTATTTATTTCACAAATGGACAAAGCTTGGCAAAAACAAATCAATAATCTACTTGCAAGCAGCTAAAGTGTTGTTGCAACATAACAAAATTGTCTCTAATGCTAATTAGCTTGATGAAATTGTGTGATGAGTTCTATCTACCAGCATGGTGTCTCAATCAACTTGGTTTCTCAATTGTCAAAAGTAATTCAACTTTTCATATGTGAACTACGTTTAGGCCACTTAACTTTATTATAGAATATTATTTGTAAGTCCACTTAGAACTTTCACAATGAACTTTCTTTGTTACCAAATCTAGCGTTTGATAAGATGCTGAAGGTACACCTAAACTATCTAGGATTAAAAACCTTCAAAATCTGTCATTTTTCATTGTAATTGACAACCTTTCCATTAATTCCATATTTGAAACGATCGAATTTGATGATTTGATAAACATAGTAAAAGCAAAATAATAATGAAGTTTCTCGGATGACAGGCGGCATCCTTGTGACAGTGCCGCCAATCGCAAAGATTGATGCAGTCGCCTGATTTTTGCTCAGGGTTATCTCTTTTAGCCCAACAGCTACATATGGTATACGTATACATCAAGTTACCTCTTCCACATATCTACAAAAGCTGAATTCCAGTTATACCGATATGCACTCAGTCACTGTTGTGTTAGTCTAAGTGCTTAGACACAACTAGTCCAGGATGTGCCACGAAGATCGAACATCGCCATAATTGGAAATTGAAATTGTATAAATATTAGTCAAATCGTCAGGATTATTAGCATCCCATATCTTACCTAACCCAGAATATTTCCAAAACTGTAAATAAATACATTGTGCAAATTATACGTTGTACAAAAATAATTATTAACGTAACTACTTCAATATTAGTAACATTCAGTAGATTTGTAATATAGCGAGAACCTAGCGGATAATTCTATATCTGAATTTCTACTTTAACAAATCGATCCAAACATACAGTCAAACTGCTAAAATACAAAGGTAAACTAATACCATTTAACTACGGAAGTTCAGTCTAACAAAAAATTTTAACAACCTTATCAAGCTGTGTAAACAGTGGTCCAATCACAACTATACTGTCTAGCAGTAAAAAAAACTTTACAATTTATCCAATGCTTGCATACAGAGCAATAAAAAGTTATCGTTCAAAATGTTTTGCAAACATGAAATCAACAGCTGAGATTCAATAAATGCAAAATGTTCAACCATACCGCAATATCTCGAATAATCCGAGGATAAAGCATTTTGTAAAATCGATGGGCAAACATAATCGCTTCATGCGATAAGGCATCAGACGATTCCAAACCCATTGCAGTTGTCGTATTAGGCACGCGTGGATTGGGAGAGCCTCCTAATTGAAATGCATCCTGATTGCTACTCATGTTGTGACTATGGAATGCGGATGGCACATCGATTGGGCTGCGATGAATGCACTGGCACTGGACTGGCATTCCAAAAGCGTGCTGTGGTTGACGACTATTAGAATCCAATTTAGACTTGTTGATTGAATCGTCTGTGTTGTAACTTTGGTGGCTGTGATGATGATGATGATGATGATCGTGGAATAGGGCAAAATCGGACGATTCCTGTTGTGCCGTAGCTGAAAGACGTCGTCTTTCCAACAGAATTGACAAATGTGCAGGATCGGTTTGGGTGACGAACTCGAGCCAGCCACGGCGATCTGCCAACCCGTGCCACACGGGATCGGTCGAAACACAATGGGCCAGTAGACGACGCCACAATTGGTATTTGGCCACACTCCACTGCCAACCGCGAGATACGAGTTCCACCGAGAGCAAGCTAGACGAATCCAATTGGGCGAGAATCAGTTCGGCCAAATAGGGAACGCCCCGCCCCGACCTGTGTGACATCATATATATATATATATATATATATATATATATATATATATATATATGCTGCTAGAGAAACAACAAGAGGACACAATTCCACAAAACTACAAAGGCAAAGAAGGGACAACATAACAGAATACCATGAAATTTAAGTAGAAATTCAATGTACAATATGTGCAATCTTCAAAGTCAAAAATTTAATGTATAATTACATGGAACAATTTTGTTTCCCCATATACTTCAGAGCGAAAAAAATTTTAAATGAAAATAATATTTAAAAATTTCTTAAATTTCTCATTCTATCAAAATGAAAAATACATCCTTAAACACTAAACCATTTGATTCAAAGTTATCAAATAAATAAAACTGAAAAAGTAAAATTACAAAAACATTAAATTTATTTTATTAAATGTTACAGTTGATAGTATAACCCATTCCATTGTTAGTTTATTACTGAGGTATCGTAATAATGGACTTAAATAGCATTAATGCTGATCTGCATCCTCATTAAGTGTATCGTCGATCCAGACAAAAAAACGTGAACACTTACAAGTAAGCTGAACTTAAATATTCATTACATAAAGAATTAAAAGTCATCAATAAACTTAATTCATCTCTACCATAACATGTAGAAGATAACACTGTAGCAGGAATATTATGATGTAAACCTTTGTAAGCAATCACGTCATCACCAAAATACCATCTAGGCACACAAATTAATTATTTTATCTACTCTGATTGTGCATACAAACTTTCTTTTGCGCAGTAAAAAAGGAATTGCGTTTGAAATGTTTCATAAACATAAAAATAATACAGAAGTAAAAATCCTGTCATCTCCACCCCCGCTAATTAGTTGATGATATAGTCACCTCTTTATTTCTGTACTTGTATAGCATATTACACAATCGATTTCGATAGATTGATAAGCATAACAAATGTAGAAAAAAATAAGATTTCTTGACTGGTAGACGGCATCCTTGTGACGGCGCCACTGTTCACAAATATTGACGAGGTAGCCTGATTTTTTGTCAGGGTTATCTCCTTTAACCAAACTGCTATATGTAGTATACGTGTACATTCAGATACCTTTTAAGTATCCTGGATGTATGCTTAAAAATTGAGACTTTATAAGCATTACTTAAATCCTCCGGATCATTACTATCCCCCCAGCTATTTGGGAAACAAAGAAAAACCAACCCTTAACACTTACTTTGCAACGAAACGATAAAGTCGCGCTTGAGCAACGGATCCAAATAGCAATTGATTTGGCTTTGTTGAAAATGCGACACTTTGGACAGCAAATGGCAAATAAAGTCGACCTGATCGCCCGGAAACCAGTTGCAAAACAAATCCACGCATGACTTCTTTTCGGCACTGACACAAAGTTCGGAATTGTGAAAACGCTTCTTTTTCTGATCGACAGGCATGTTCGAATCTGCGTATGGTTTGGCTCGTTTTACGTTCGAAATGTACGTCGAATGTACCTAGATGAGTTTTAAATATGGAGGTGTTGAAAATTATAAGTTAAAATATGAAAAAACCTTGTAGCAGATTAGTTCAGTGGCAATACCTTTGGTCTATGGACTAAAACATTTGGGTTTGGTTCCTTAAAGATAGCCTATTATAGAGAGTTAAATAACCCAACAGCCAAAATTTGTATACGTACATGTAAATATAGAAACAACTACTGTCAACTGATTCTTTAAAACTCCAAAAATAATATTAGAAAATCTTGTTTAAGGAACCATATATATTGTGCTGAAAGCCACTTCTACTAAAGTATCTAAGCCAATAACTATAAATTATATATATATATATATATATATATATATATATATATATATATATATCAAGTGACCCTAAAAACTAGACAACTAATCGATAATATGCATCAAAACAAAGTTCAATTCAACTTTAATATAACAATACCATCAACACTCAACACTTAACCACACCCAAAACCAGTTCCAAATCTATCTTAAGGAAAATAAAGTTTGTTAGTTAATAACTCTACCTTTATAAAAAATTATTAATAAAAAGATAATTAAAGTAATAAATTGCAAAACTACAGTCCCGTGTAAAAAAAGACCAGTAGAATCTGTGCAAACTGGAGACGTTCATGTGCTTTCCGATAAACATATAAAAGAACTAAAACTAGTCTATCAATATTCAAGATAAAAGCTTTAAAACATCTCTTTTGTGATATTTTAACATGAGCTTTAAAAAAATATTGTTATTATTATCAATCCTTTTATTTTTCCATTGAATTATTTTAAAAACGCCCACCTTAGCTTAAAAGATAAGTTCAGTACTTATACTATCGTCTCTGGCAAAGGTTTGGACAATTTAGTAGTATTATAATTCCAAAAATTTTAAAAAATTGATAAAACTAATGCGTAGCACGGTTAGTTCTAGAAAACTCCGATTTAGTTAAAAGAAATGAGTGAAAGATGCTAATTAAAAGGTTAGTGGTTTTAATTTTTTAATATAAAAAATATACACATTTTTAACTAATAAAATATTTCGATCATTCCCAAATATTTGTAAGTTACTTAACATTTATTGGCTATGTATCTCTAGCACAATAAAAAAGACGATTAAAATGAAGTAACCATGTTTTACGTAGATCACCCACTCATCCAGCCAGAATAGCTATGGAAGCCCATCCATTACCGGATGGAAAAGGAGACCAAGCGGCCAACGGAAAATTTGGACGAACATTGTAGCACGCGAACTCAGTCCTTTTATTTATGCCAAGCTCCTCGTCTAAATAAATTACTTAATTGGGTGTCCGTTTGTTTATCCTATGCAGCCAATAGAAATCATTGGAGGGATTTAACTCGAGATGTAATTAACATTTAATGTCGGCACACCTCAAGTGTCGTTCATTAAGTGCACATTGCAAAAGTTGATGTTTTTTCAGACGTTTTGATATTTGGACTACCCTGGATGACAATAACCGGTAGAAGGGTGTTTATCCCCGATGATGATAAAACATATTTTTCTGCAAGCCAAAGTAAGTTAAAACAATAAAACTGTACAGCTCATTACTAGCCAAAGGCCATATGCATTAAATAAGCAATTCTACCATACAACCTTCATATATATATATATATATATATATATATATATATATATATATATATATAATATTAAACATGTCTTAACTATCCATTTTTTTTAAATTATAGACAATTTTTTGTCATTTAATTAAGTATTTTACAGAATATTAATACTCGCTAAATATACCGATCAATAATTTCAGTTCCGCTTAAAAAAACATTAATTTATTAAAACCTTTAGATTATAAATCAATAAGCTTCTGGCTCTAAACTTATAAAACCAAATCTTCTAAACCCCTAAGTAAAATAGCAGGAGAAATTGAGATTATTACATCTAAAATAATCTTGGTTTCCGGTTCACAATTTTTAAAGTAAATATTCGGAATTAAAAATTATACTTAATTATATAATGTATTTATTTAATTCAATTTAGGTAATTCATATTTGTAATTTAGTAAGGTGCTTAATTTCATTAAAAAAGTTTTTGATCTCCCAAATTTATATTTACTAAGCACGTTAACGTCATAATTACCTCATTAATTAAAACGAAAATTTTGAAAGATAAATTGTTACTTTTTGTCTGTGACGTTATTACAATTACAATTTTCGCTAAAATTCTGTAAAACAATGTAACTAAAACTAAATATCTAACAGAAAATAATTAATTTGGAAATAAGTTAAAATTTGATATTATTGTAAAATAGAAGTTGAAATCCACAGTATAAACAATTTTACATTTTAGGGCGTAAAATAAAATAGTTTTAATGTTTGTTAAAAATACAAAAAAAAAACGTTTTCAAGCACTGAAAGTCTACATATATTTATTACAAAACCAAAGTTGTTTTATAAAAATTAAATTAAGTCATTCTTGTTTTCGGTACTGTTTTATAGCAAATAAAACACAAATCCTCAAATAAGTCACTGTAAAGTAAACTTCGTAAAAACTTTATTACCAATGATAGAAAAATATTTTTAAAAACGGATCAGTTCACTATAAAACATTAAACAGCCATCACATTGCGAATTACATCGAATACCTAAAAATGTACTTTTATTCTAACACGTAAAATGTAATACACCCATACAATGTACCGGAAACATTCGAAATAATCTTGTTAGTTTAGCTAAAACACTACCATAGGAACAATGGCTAAATTCTTAATTCAATCTCTACACACCTCAGCAAAATGTGGTCAGTAAAAGGGAATTCAAAATTCTGTCAACTAATGCATAAATTAATATTATATAAGGACTACTAAAACCTTCAAAATCATTAGCATCTTAAAACTCTCGTCAGAGATGGAATTTATTTCAAATGAAAAAATGTATTAGTTTAAGTAAATTTCTATCTAACTCACCTACAAAACCTAAAAATACTATCAAAAAAGTAAAAACAACATTATGATACAAACATATGTTCACACACTGAGCTAATTAACAAAACAACCATTAAATATTTTTTTTAATGTCCACCTCGTTTTTACTATTATTGTAATATAAGAAAACTAGTCTAAAATAATATATTCTAGATGTCAATATATCGACTGAACCATAAAATAATAGTTCACCAAACTCACGCCACATACTTAAAACTGTACACATTCTCTTAAATAAACATGTAAAAAGTAAAATACAAAACACGCATATTTTATAGCCACAAAAGATACACAAACTTCATGTGTCAAAAAAATGTAAAATTAAGTACAGTTTAAAATTAAATTAAACACTTATAAACACTACTACCAACAAACGCACAATTTAAAAATATTTAAAAACATAAATAACTAAAAGCTCAAGCACTAAATAGACAGACAAAAAACACAAAACCAAATCACGACAACCTCCATCCATGTCTGTACTCACCAAATCACCAAACCGCATATCCTTTATAAATAAAGTAAAAAAATTTAAAAATTAAGCTACACATTTATTTTAACTTAAAAAGTAAAATATAAGTGAAATATTGTACTATGAAGCACAAAATAATTAGTGTAGCGGTTTTAATAAAACGACAAATACATTTTTAACCCAAATACAAAGGTAAACAAATATTTAACAAAATTTAAAGTAAAAACCAAAGTAAGGTTTCCTACTAGTAAAAGTTTACAAAATATATTAAAGTTTAAAATTGAGTATTCTAATCATGCAATTTCTTAACATTTTAAATATATCCAATAAAACGTTTAAATGCATATTAATAAAACTCTTAATTTGAAGTAGTAATTCCAAATAATATAATTCAGCTATTACGAATCAATTCATCAGAATAGCTTTATATTCGAGAAAAATATATAACAATAACTTAATACATATTAAACCAAATTATACTATAATAATCCAAAAAACAAAGTTTGACTCACGTCATCACATAAATCTCGACAGCATTCACAATCACGATCGGAACAAAGTTCTTTATGAGAACCGGTTAACATAATTTTTCTAAATTAGCGCAAATCCGGCGATATTATCTAAAACAATACAAACTAAATTAAAATACAAATGTATAAAATTTCTAAATATTAATTTTATTATTATTAATTAAAATATGCATTAAAAATAAACAATATAATGCATATCAATTTTA
The DNA here is from genome assembly GCA_025895645.1 of Cardicola forsteri. Taxonomy (NCBI): domain Eukaryota; kingdom Metazoa; phylum Platyhelminthes; class Trematoda; order Strigeidida; family Aporocotylidae; genus Cardicola; species Cardicola forsteri. The sequence continues at coordinate 79,108 of JAKXYG010000195.1, forward strand.
TACTAAAATAAAATTAATTAAATTTGCAAAAACTTTTTTATTTTGTTATTATTTACTAAGTAAAATAATAATTTAAATTTAAAAAAAAACATTTTAATTATAACTATATAACTTATATCTTAACAAAATTTTGTTAATATAAAAAATAACAGGTCACAGGTGTAGCGTTACTATTATTTAACAATTATTTTATTAATTACATTATTTTGTAAATCTTATTTTAACATGTTTGTATTTTAAAATTTACTATTTTCAATCTTGGTCGATCTTATATTTGTTGTTTTACTGCACCGATAGGTGCGAATTAGATTTAATGTCGTGCCTTCGGAATATAACGTGGTTTGTGTAACTTTAAACGTTTTCTGTATTTGTCCGTTTATTTCATTGTTTTTGTGCTACATAATTGTATTGACTATTTTTAACTTGAATACATTTAATATTAAATATTATGTTTTGATATAATTTTTACAAAGTACTTGAGGATTCATATTTTTATAAATAGTCAAGAGTTATTAATTGATGTATATTTAAATTGGTGGAGACGACAGTGAACACGTTATTCTTATTATTATTTTCTGATATTATTGTATTGATTAAACATATTAACAATATATAGAATTAATATAAACTCTGAAGGCAATTCGGCTATTCAAAGCCAACAATTACCACTTAATTTTAATTTACCACCATTCAATGCAGACGACCCGGAACTGTGGTTTGCACAAGCAGAATACTTATTCACATGATACAATGTCAAATCACAAGAAAACAGATTTGCAACTGTTGCGGGACATCTACCAAACCAAACAGCGCAAACAGTCCGGAAAATCCTTGTAAACCGGCCAGAAGTAACACCATATGCAATCCTTAAACAAGCAATTTTAGAGAGGATTAATATTCCCGAGCACCAGAGGATTCTTAAGCTTTTAGAGAAGGAACGTTTAGACGACCAACAGCCGATAATGTTTTTAAATCAGCTGCGGAAGATATTGTCGGATAAACAGGTAGAACACGGACTTCTACAAACTGTTTTCCTAAAAGCTATGCCAGAACATATCCGGTACATTTTGGCCGAACATGTTGATTCAATGAAACTAGATGACCTGGCAAAATTAGCAGACAAAATTCTAGCCTTTAAAGACAGAGATAAATCTGTAATATCGCCAGTCCAGCAAGCTGATAGCTACTTACTTCTGGATCAACTTTTAGACAGGGTATCTACATTGGAACTAAATAGTCATAGCAACCGGTCGCGCGACCGCAGAAGCAGCTACCGTTATAGGAGTAAATCTCGCGGCGGAACAAAAGAAAGACTGAAACACGTAAACCTAAATTTTGCTGGTACCATCAAAATTACGAAGCCAAAACACATCGATGCCAGTCCCCTTGTACATTTTCATCTTCGAGATCTCCTTCTGCCGCCAGAGTACCTAGGAAGACGGGAAACTAGTAGGTCGGCGCGTATTTGCGACGTCCGCGACCGGCAAAAAAGGAAGTCGCCTATTATTTGTCAGAGATTGCAAGTCACACAAGAAGTTCCTAGTAGACACTGGTGCTCAGCTTAGCGTTATTCCGGCGACGCCGTCAGATAGACTTTATCCCTTACAAACGTGTTTGATGGCAGCAAACGATACAAATATAGCTACATACGGAACAAAAGAAATTACATTAGATTTTGGTTTTTCTGATATGACATGGGATTTTACAATTGCCGACATACCATTTCCTATTATAGGAATTGATTTTCTTAAAGCATTCAAATTATTAATTGATGCAGAGAATCATCAGTTGGTTAATAAACACACCAAAGTCTCCGTCGCCTGTTTGCTAGCATCAATCCGCCCACTTTCAATGACACTGCTTTAACCGACTGGCACCGACTTCAAACACTTACTTCACGCCTTCTCAGGAATTTTGCGCCCTGATCCCTTTAACAACAAAGTGGACATCAAATTAAACATATCATCCCAACATCTGGACCTACAACATTTGCGAGACCCCGGCGACTGGCACCAGATAAATTGGAAATAACCAAAAGAGAGTTTGAAAATATGATGGAACTAAGAATTATCAGACGCTCAAACAGTTCATGGGCCTGACGACTACACATGGTACTTAAAAAGTCAATAGGTGATTGGTGACTATGCGGTGACTACAGGGCTTTAAATAAAATAACTTTGCCCGATAGATATCCCATCCCGCACATTCATGATTTTGCAGCTAATTTAGCGGGAACTGTCATCTATTCAAAAATAGATTTAGTTCGAGCATATTACCACATTCGCGTCAACAAAGAGGACATTCCAAAGACAGCTGTTATTACTCCTTGTGGTCTTTTCGAATTCCTTTGCATGCCATTCGGGTTACGTAACGCCGCACAAACATTTTAGCGTTTTATAGATGACGTCCTCCGTGGTTTACCTTTTGCTTACGCGTATCTAGATGATATTTTAGTTGCAAGTAAATCAAAAGAGGAACATTACAGTCATCTAAAAGCAGTTTTAACCCGTTTAGATAATCATGGTCTTACAATTCAAGCGGTAAAATGCGTATTAGGCGCCGACAATATAGAATTTTTGGATCATTCTATTGACAAGAACGGTTTTCGATCAAAACCGCATGACCTGTCGGCCATTGAAACGTTTCCTACCCCTTTCAACAAAAAGCATCTACAACGTTTTCTAGGTTTATTAAACTTTTATCGCCGATTTTTACCTAGCTGCGCATACAAGCTGGACCCTTTAACGGAACTTTTGAAACTTCCAGAAAAAGAATTTGGTATGACAGAGAAAACCAAGCAAAGTTTTTGCGTTGCAAGAAAACTTTTAGCGCACGCTTGCCATCTTAATTATCCCAAACAAGATGCTCCTTTAGCTATATGGTTGACGCATCAGACAAGGCTGTCGGCGCCGCACTTAATCAAAAGATCAACAATCAATGGCAACCAGTATCGTTCTTCTCTCGTAAACTTAGCCCGACGAAGACTCGATATTCAACATTTGGCCGGGAGTTATTAGCCATTTTTGCAGCAGTCAAGCATTTCCAACATTTATTGGAAGGTCGCGACTTTACTGTTTTTACGGATCACAAACCTTTAACCTACGCTTTAAATGCGCATCATTTTAAGTACCCTCCAAAAGAGATTAGACAACTGGATTTTATTTCACAATTCACCTCTGATATTAGACATATCAAAGGGAATGATAATGCAGTAGCAGATGCTTTAAGCCGAAGTTCTTTACTACAATCAACAATCCCACTCCACGTACTAGCCAAACATCAACAAGAAAACGCTGCCTTTAAGTATTTTCAATCACATGACACTGATTTGCAACTTCAACAGATTCAAACAAGTGATGAATCTCTCACCATATGCTGTGATATGTCAACTGGCGTACCTAGACCCTTCGTGCCTAGTGGACTCCGCAAATCAATATTCCATCGTCTTTACGACATTGCACACCCCGGCACAAGAGCATCCAAAAAACTCATCAGTAATCGTTATGTTTGGCCCAAAATAAAATCGGATATCTCAAAATGGACACGTCAGTGCGAAAAATGTCAAAAATGTAAAGTGTCTTTCCATACGAAATCCCCAATTGGACATTTCCCGATACCAGATGCACGATTTGCACACGTACACATAGATATAGTAGGACCGTTACTTGTTTCAGGAAATCAGCGATACATTTTTGCGTGCGTGGACCGATTTACGAGGTGGCCCGTAGCTTGTCTAATACCCTACATTACTGCTCAAACAATCGCCGAAACCTTTGTATATACATGGATAAGCAACTTCGGAGTACCGACTACCGTCACAACAGATCGGGGTAGTCAATTCGAGTCTCTTTTTTTGCGGAACTGATTAAACGTTTTGGCATCAATCGTATTCGTACCACAGCGTATGGTCGAAAGATTTCACAGACAACTCAAAGCCGCTTTAATGACACAAAACGATTCCCACAGTTGGTGTGAAGCTTTACCAATGGTTTTACTTGGCATCCGTTCAGCGGTAAAGAAAGATATTGGTTTTTGTTCTGCGGAATTGGTTTACGGGACCCCTTTACGCCTTCCAGGAGATATGATGAACCCATTAGCTATTGTTTTTCCAAACGCAAACGATTATGGTAACCGACTTGGCAATAATATGCGAAATCTACAGTGTACAGAACTTCGGCGAAATTCATCAGCGGTGTATGTACCAAAAGATTTACAATCATCTAGCCATGTTTTTCTTTGCAAAGATCAAATTTCTCCGCTATTAACTCTCCCATACGACGGTCCATTCAAGGTTATCAAATGAAACGAGAAACACTTTACAATCCTCCGTTTTGGTAAACCCGATATCGTCAGCATTGACTGACTTAAACCGGCTTTCCTGGATGATGACCCCGCATTTTTACCAGCGCACGCATCTCCCAACATTACAGTTTTCCCAAACAGTGATAACGCATCGAATGGTCAACACAACCCTCCCCCAACCCAATCATCCGCCCAACATACGCTGACTTGCCCTAACGCACAACCCGCAGTGGAAAGCGAGTACATTGGCCATCGCACCTCGCAAAATTTTGTCCTAAATAAGTCAAAATTGTTATTATTCCTTTTGTATTTAATGATATTACGCTACGTTTGTGTATTAAAGACTTCCTTATAGTCACTTTTTAGGGAGGCTAGTTGTAGCGTTACTATTATTTAACAATTATTTTATTAATTACATTATTTTGTAAATCTTATTTTAACATGTTTGTATTTTAAAATTTACTATTCTCAATCTTGGTCGATATTATATTTGTTGTTTTACGGCACCGATAGGTGCGAATTAGATTTAATGTCGTGCCTTTGGAATATAACATGGTTTGTGTAACTTTAAACATTTTCTGTATTTGTCCGTTTATTTCATTGTTTTTGTGCTACATAATTGTATTGACTATTTTTAACTTGAATACATTTAACATTAAATATTATGTTTTGATATAATCTTTACAAAGTACTTGAGGATTTATATTTTTATAAATAGTCAAGAGTTATTAATTGATGTATATTTAAACAGGTTGTTTCACGAGTTGAGTAGGAATCGAACTCCTTTTCATCCTCGGTTTAAATGTTGTCGCAAATTTTTCAGGGGAAATATAAAATAAATGGTGAGGTAAAGAGAGATTATTAACAGAAAAAAAAATTGAAATTAAAACAAAATCAAGGTAGGTAGTGGAAGTTAAAAATTATAAAAAAAATGAAACAAGCAAACATTATAACTATAATAATAATAATAATAATAATAATAATAATAATATAAAACAAGTTACTTATTACAGTGCAAAAACACTGCAATAATTTTTAAAAAAGGAAAAAACAGAAAAGGATGAATAACGTTCTAATGGATGTGTAGCGTGACCCGCGCCTTATTTTGCAAGTCAAAAGTCGGTTGTTGCGCCTTTCGGCGAAAAAATTGTTTTAAATATCTCTTAAAATAAATTTATTAAAATCGCAATAAAAATAATAAATAACATTAACATTAAATTATTATTACTATTACAACACCCTTTTGCTTTAAAATTAAGCATAGGGCAATAAGACAACAATCGCAGCAAAAAATAACCACAAAGTCTCGTAATTTAAAGAAAACATAAGACAACAGTTTACTTGATCCCATAAAACATTTATTTTAATTAAATTTTTTAAAATAGTTCTTAGCCAAGTTTTCTGTGGTTTACCAACCATTTTTTTATCATTTTTAATAGACCATTCCCAAACCGTTCTTGCTGGTCTTTCAAGCGGTAAACGTAGAATTTAACAAAGTAATTTTTTTTATCTAATTGTAATGATGTCATGTAATGAACGATAGTCAGTATTTTTTATGATCTCATTATTTGAAATGTGATCGGGTCACGTAATTTTTAAAATATTTTTATTAAACAGTAAATAATATAAAATATTGTAATATTTAATTCATAAATAAAAACATTTTATAAATTACACATTTGGAATATTATCATAATTCTCAATAATTTTATTTTACACAAAGTTAAACTTAGTAGTTGTGCATAATATAACAACTAAATGCTTTTTAAAATTTTAATTTTAAATTAAAAGCAAATGTGGTAATATATAGTGTAAATGAACTTTATTTAAACTAAAAATTTGTACAAAAAGTATTAAAAATGAGAACAAGAACAATATGCTTGAGAAGTTTGTTTGAAGCAGAAATTACCCTGTAGGTATAATAATACGATCTAAGATGAGTCAGAGATCTGGGTTTATTGAGTTTATACTCATGACTTATCAGACGGCTAAGCGCAATGTCAAAATAATTAGTCAGTCGATTAGATTTTAGTAGATAGTAAACTAAGAGTAAATCGCTTCAGAATCTTCTGTCATTCAATGAAAATACTTTAAAGGTTTTCAGTCTGACATGATGAGGTCTATCTTTTAAGTCACTAGGGAGATTAGTTAAAACTATTTGTATTCTCTCTAAACGTTGTATGTCACCTTTTAGAATAAAAGCAGTAACCTGTACACAATATTCAAAGTGCGGTCTGACATAACATTAACATTAAACGTAGACATTTACCAGGAATAAGTTTCAGATTGTGTACAATTATTTAATTAGTTTAAAGCTTATCTGAATAACTTTTTTTATAATAAAGAAAAAAATTGAGTAAGGAAGTAAAAAGTACTCCTAAATCCTCAATCAATTCCACTGTATTTATTAAGTGCAAACCAGACGTAGAAAAAACAATACTTGAGAGTTTTCCGAATGTGATGTGCCTGCACTTAGTAAAATGGGGAGGGAGCATATTTCTAGCTAACCAATCATATATACTGTTAATGTTCTGTTGTAGTAGTTCAGGGTCAGATTTCCATATCTTAACATCATCCGTATAAAAGAGTGTTAAAACGAGCCACTGACGGTAGTTGATTAGTAAACATAAAAAACAATAATGAACCTAGTATTAAGCCTTGTGGTACACCTGATGTTATCCCACTTGGGGATGATAGCGTACCATTTAATATAACACTAAAACTACAATCAAATAAAAATCCTTAATCTAGCTAAAATTGGGTTGGCAAATACTATAAGACTTGAGTTTAGCCAAGATTAATGAGTGCGACACTTTATCAAAGACTTTTGAAAAATTGAAATAGATTACCTCAAAAGATGGGTAAAATTTTAAAAACTTAGTAAGGTTATCAGTAAAATCTAGTAAGTTTTAGGGGCAGGATCTCTGTGGCAAAAATCCATTTTTTAATGATCTTCTCTACTATTTTACTAAGGGCGGAAAGAATACTAATGGGTTTATAACTTTCTAGATTATCTCTAGCACCAGATTTATAAATGGGTCTTATGGATAATTATTTCCGGTCTTCCACTTACAAAAGAATATTAAAAAATATAAGTAATAAATTGTGCCAGTGTATGCACACAGTTTTTAAGTACCATGTGATACACGCTATCAGATCCACAAAAAGTGAAATTTAGCTTTATTAAGTGTTTGCAGACTAGATCAGTAATAATACTAATTTAGCCACACACTGTATGAATCTAGAGAATGTTAACATTAAAAAAATGTATTGGACTAAAAACTAAGCTAAAAAGCTCTTAAATGCACCTTCTACACCATTTAATCGAGAAAAAGGGACATCAGGTAATCCCTTATCTTTTATAGGTTATTGATTACAATTTATTTATATAAAAATAAAAATAAAATATATTTTATTAAAATTATATATATATATATATATATATATATACATATTAATAATAATACCATAGTAATTTTTTGCAAATTAAATTAGTTTTAATTTAGTAGTTATAAAAGAATTAACTGTACCACTGTTGTTTATAGCTTTATATTAAAATACGCTATTTGCCAAATTTTTAATCTAATATAAATTTAATCCCAAATACAAATTGAAATAATTCCTAAGTAATTATGACGAAACTAATTTTTATAATAAACAAAATGTTAATATTTTCTAATTGCAATAAAAATTCGATACACTACAAACTTTATAACTTGGTCTTTGTTTTTAAACTAAATAAATAATTGAATGTATGAAAAGTAAATACATAATTTTATCAAATTAAAAATAAGCATTGTTTAATAAAAAACCTATTAAAATGTTTGTTTTGACAAAATTTTAAATCCTAAAACCTTTACAGAATGGTTGAGGCACTGCATTAGCCAAATCTCCATTTTGTGATGTCAAACAGTTGTTGTTTCTTAAAGTTGCGTTTATAGACCCAGTCGATTTCTATAAATGTTAGGATTAGTGTTAATAATAATAATAATAATAATAATAATTTATTACTCAAAAAAACATTTACAGTATTGCATTTTTTGAGGTACAAACCAATTTACAGGTCTGATCACAAACTATAAAAATTTTTAATATGTTAATATATATTAAAATAAAATAAATATTGATAATGTTATATACATTTTAAAAATAAACAAATAATAAAATGAACAATTTTATTTTGTTGGTATTTGCCCGCACAATTTGAACTAAAAATAATTTGAAAAATGTTTGGTTATAAATGGATTATTAGTAAACTGGGGGTTATATAAAGAGAAATGTATAAAAATTATAAACAATAGTTGGAAAACGGTAAACAATGTATATAAAATAGTATTATTTTTTATTTAGTTGGGCGAATTGCGATTTTTAAGTGAACAATATAATGAAAAGAAGTTTCTCATGGACCAACAAAATAATCGAACGTTGTTTGATTAGTGATATTGGAAACAGTATGGATGTTGATGTATTTTTTTAAATTAGATTTAAAAGCTTTAAAGTTTTGTATTTTTCTTAAATTGATTGGTAAATTATTCCATAATTTAGAATATTTAATTAAGAAAAATTTTGCTCTCAGGGATGATTTATGATGCAATTTACGCACTGTATATTCTTTATTTTTTAGTTTACGTTTAAATTTGTTTGTATCAAATTTTATTGAATAGTTCAAATTATTATTGAAAATTGATTTATGGAATAACAATAGATTTATTTGGATCCTTCTTAGCCATAGAGGCTCAAGATTGAGCAATTGATTTCTTTCTTTGTATTCCATATTTGATGAAAAACCAATGATCATTTTTGTAAAATACCTTTGTTTACTAAATAATAATAATAATTTTTTTACAGTATTGCATTTTTGATGTACAAACCAATTTACAGGTCTGATCACAAACTCTAAAATTTTTCAACATGCTTATATATATGATTATTAATATACATTAAAATAAAATAAAATATTTGTAATGTTATGTAGATTTTAAACAAATAATAACACTAATAACGGGTAGGAAAAAAGTACTACCAAAAACACGATCTAAAATTAAATGGAAAATGGAGGAAAACAATGGAAAACCAAAATGGAAATTTTTGAAAAAGCGGAAAGATGAATGAATAGCATAGAAAAAGAATTGTCTATATAGTATGAATAATATAAATAGCATAAATAGGCTCGAGGTAAAGCTTGTGTCACGTTACACGTTCATTGGAGTGTTATTCATTTTTCTCTTTTTTTTTCTTTTTTGAAGATTATTGCAGCGTTTGTATATTGTAATATGTTACTTGTTTTATTATTATTATTATATTTTTATAATTTTGTTCTCGTTTTACATAATTGTTAACTTTTGCAATCTACCTTGATTTTGTCTTAATTTGAAGTTTTTTTGTGACTAATCTTCTTTTATCTAACCATCCATTTCATATTCTCCCCTGAAAAAGTTGACACAATTTGAGAACCCAGTACAAAGAGCGTTTTATCCTACTTAATTTGTGTAGATTCCTGAATCCTTGTAACGAACTTGTAAAATTATTATCTAAAAATTTTGTGCGTTGCCTATAATTTGCACCAATTAATTAGAATTTATTTATTAGATTTTATTGTTGTTGTTGTTTTGCTGTAATTGTTGTTTTATTGCTCAATGCTTATTTTTAAAGCAAAAGGGTTTTGCATAATATATAATATATTTAATTTGAACTTGAATAAGCCCACAGTACATTAAAAGTTGAGACTCCATCACATCTCCCAAAGAATTATTAACACCCGGAACAGTCTGTCTTAAAAGGTGATCAACGTCTAATTTATCATGTGCCGGGATGATTAAACGGTTCGGCGTTCAATTTGGACCTGGGTAAACATGCGTTCGAATCCCACCACCAGCACTAAAATGCGGGTCCACGTTGGCTTCATTAAAATGTCCACCGCTGAAAGATGTTTCTCGTAAAACATTCAAAGTAGCAAACATAAATAACTAAAAAAATAAAATAAAATAAATAATTTAAGGCTGATTATTCTCATTATGCCCTCTCTAATTTTACATAATATTTGTTGGTATACCCTTCAGATATGTTTCATTTGTTTTATATCTTCGTTTAATTTTCGTTTTCTCTTGAAAGGATAATGTCAATACATTTGAATCAAGGATCAAAAAGAGATTTTTTCTACTCAACTCGTGAACCAACTTGTAACCCGCATTAAAATTTTGACTATGTTTAAATAAAATATATTTATTAGTATTGAAAGAATAATGCAATGTAAAAAATGTTTTATTTTTTTTAAACATTATTATTTAAAATTTTTGATTTATGTTTAAAAATTAAAACAAAAAAATAAGGGATTCTTACTTTATAAATTAAAAATACGTTGAAATTTTTTAATGTAATAATTAAGTATCAAAGAATAACTACCGTTATTTTGAGTTTTGACGGTCGTTATAATGTCACAGGTAGGCTTTATTGTTAGTTTCGATTTAATAATTTCTCAATAGAATAAAAGAATAAAAGAAGTTTTTTTAAATTTTTGTTGGTCCGGTTTTTGGATTATGATTTGGTTGATTTCATGGCCTTTGGCTTTTGTTTTAGCAATTATTGAAGTATTTTTAATACCTTTTTGTGTTTGTTTTGAACAGGCTAAAACAGTATGTGAATTTATTGATAGAATGTACAAGGTGAGATTTGTTTTATGTTTGTTTAGTACATATGATTTTTTTTCGTATTTCACATTTGTAATTATGTCCATTTTTAATTCTAAAATATTTGAATTATTTCAGTAGCTTATATTGTTATTTTACATGGTGACGTTTTTTACATTTTATATTTTTGTTATTGCGTTTTAATTTTTAGTTTGATATAATGATATTTTTTGATATGGGTAATAAAATATTTTTTTAAATAACTCAATGATTTTTCATTTGTAGCTTATAGTTTTTTAGTTTTAAAAAAAAATTTTGGTTTAATTGCTTTAAGCAAAATATTCGTGTTGTATTTTAAAAATATTTTTCAATGTTTAGATATTTATGGTTTCGGCAGGCCTAATTCTTTTTTTATTAAACTGTATTAAAAAATGGTTTTAAATAATTTATATATAAGTGAATATTTGAAAAATACATTGATTTTTATTAAATACTTATCGCTATTATGAAACATTATATTTATGATCGGTTTCCGTTTGTTACATTTAATTAGAAACCACTGAAATTTTTATTTATTTGAGGAATTGAAGATTATTATATTAATATTTATTAACATGCTTTGGAAAGAATGCAGTTGCATTACCTATGGTTGTTGTTACTGTACATAAATGTTTTCGATGAAGATCAATCCAAAAATATTCTGTTTTAAACTCAGTTAAAAATTTATTAAATGCATCTTGTTTAATGTAAATGATTTTATTTATAAGGGTTTTCTAATTATTTTTGATGGAACATCGTATAACAAAGTGGATAAATTAGTATTTTAGTTTGCGGTTGCATGTAAAGATCTTGTGAATTTATTTTGCAGATGAGGAACACCAACTTGTATACAAAGATTAAAAAGTTTCTTATTTATTTGCTCAGTATTCTTGTGTACTGCTAAAACATGAACTTAAAAATTAACAAGTAAAATAAATTTTACAGATATGTAGCACACATTCAAAAGAGCACACATTTTGCATTGTTTACACAAAATGGGTGGAAGAAAATGGTCAGCAATAGGTAAATTTGATAGTTTTTTATCATTAATATTAACGAGACAATGGGGATTATGTTGGCTTTGGCATATTGTTCGGATAGATTTTAATACAATCTTGTGTATTGTTACGGTAATTCTTCAAAAAATCAAGCTAGAAAAAGTAGAAAGGGGATCTGGGATTTACTTGGACGGATGTTATTTGGAATAATCTTCACTTTATTTTGACTGAAGCTGCATGATGAAGACAATGATTATATCACTCGATTGTAGTAGTTTTGTATATATTTAAAAACTGTAGACATTATATCAGAATTATTTTGAATAATATGTGAACTTGGAACTAACGAAGAAGTAACTCTAGTATCAACTAAAAATAATTAATAATTAATTATATATGTATTTTACAGTTGGGCGAAGATTAAGGCAATGCAGACTTATCAACATTGATCAATTTTGCAATAGATTATATTTACAGAATAGACTTGGAATAACTCAAGGATATTATTCTATGTTCTTATTTGGAGAAAGATAACGACTAGTAATATTCTAAATATAAAAAAATGATCTACTTTATGAGTCCTCGTAACGTAGAATACTAAACATTAGGGTGATTTTTATCAAATTTATAAGATTCAAAGAATTTCGGAATTGTAATTTAGATATCAAAAATCTGTTTTTCGACATTTTCTACTGCTTTTGATTATGTTAACTTTATGTTTTATAGAATCTATTTATTAACTAAAAACGTACTTTTTTATTCATATATTATTATTATTATTAATTTCATTTATTTAGTTGGCAACAGTCACTTTACCATTATTTTCATTTCATCTTAAATTATCGTGTTTCAATTTTTATATGTGAGGGAAATATGTGAGGGAATCCAACAAGCAATGAAATAATGAATAAAAAACGGTATCTTTGTGAAGGCACCACTATTTACAAAAATTATTAAGATTATTAAATTTTATGTTACTTGTTTTAATGAAATTGTTGTGTATAATATGAGTTCACCTTAATATGCCTTTCCCACATACTTGTATGCATTTACTAAAGTTAAGACATTGTGCTTTAGGTTCCTGTTTGGATTAAATCTTAATTCAATAAAGGTACGAAGTTCTGAGGTATTACCGCTTTTGGAACTAAAGACTACATGAAAATATAACTTTTTTATTTGAGGTAAAAGATCCCATACTAGTTATTTTTATTTAGTTAAGTCTAAAACTACCAAAAAATTTTTAAAACGGACATTTATGATCAATCTGAATGTAAATGTAAATTACATTTTAAATTAAAGCTATTTAACAAGTTATATTTACCGCAAAAGTTAAAAACGTCCAATTTAGAAACATTAAGAATTAAGAAAATAATAATTAATAAAATTAAGAATTAAAAATAATAAAAAATCATTAAGTAATTTATATTTAATTATGTGGTAATTACAAATATTTGTTTTAATGTGCCCACTCATGTTTGAGTTTAGCGCTTTATCAACTCAGCTAAATGGGCATTTATTACGGGTTTAATAGCTAAGATATATATTTATTAAGTGCAATATTAATGTACTTAGCTTATAATTTTAACCAAGACCAAAATTATATATATATATATATAAAGACTATTTAATTTTTTTATCTAAACAAATTTTCTAAATTATTTGCAATGGTTACAATAATGTTCTAAAAATAATCTTTTTAGTAAAATAATACAATTAAGAACTTAAGTATTTTCTAACTGATTTTACATGTTGAAGGGTAGAAAAGACGAAATATTATGAATTCTAAAAAGGCAAATATATAGTTTTGTGTCCTTTGAAATTTAAAAACAGTTTTTGAATTTGTAAAATAGTATTTACAAGAATTCAGTTATTTACCAGTAAAGAGTAGAACGAAAAAATACGTTTTATTTTTTCAATTACCTAAAATTAATTTTTTTCCATTATTAAACGAAAAAATAAAGTTGTTTTATAAACGTTAAATTAAACAATTTGTTAGGTTTTTGGTATTTTGAATAAAATATTGAATAAATTGACTATTTAGATATTGAAATAGGGTATAGTGTAGAGTCAAGTGGTTAAACGTTTATTTCTTTTCTTTTTTCTTTACAGCTTTTCCCTCTTTTATGAGGGGTCGCTGTTTCTATTAAGCATTCTTCATTTGGTTCTCTTCGTAGTGTCAATTTTTGTTAGTCCCTTTTCCTTTATATCGGTTTTCACAGAATCTAACCATATTCTCTTTGGTCGATTACAGTTTCTTTTACCTTCCACTTCCAATACCGTTATTCGCCTTGTAACGTAGTTTTCTTCTCTGCGTAGAATATGGCCGTACCACCTTAACCTGTAATCTTGAATTTTCTTACGAGCTTTGATGACTCAGTTTTCTCCTAACAACATCATTTTCTATTCTGTCTAATTTGGACACTCCCAACGACTATCGACGCATCTTTATTTCTACTGAGTTTATTTTTCTCTCTTGGACTTTTTTAATACTCCATGTTTCCAATCCATAAATCGATTTCTAGCCGTCACAAAATAGCCTATATTTGACAGACATGGTATTAGTTTTGATATAAAAATTAAAATAGCCGTTATAGAGAGAATTATATTAAATATTTTAAGCAGCGGTTTTTTGTTGTAGCGTGAGAGTGTTTTTTAAGCTAAAATGCAAACAAAATTAAAAAAAACTCTCACGCAAGAGTCTCAATTGTTTACGAATTTATGTTGTATTGAAAAATTTTATGTAAACTTTGTTTAAATTCATTTATTTTACTTTAAAATTTAAATTCAAACGTAACAGACTAAAATAAAAGCCTTTTTTTCTTACTTACTACCACATTTATGTCGTTAAATGTTATGTAGGTTTATTAAAAAACATTTATAATTATAATTTAAATTGGAGTATTATCTGTTTTTTTTGCTGAACATAAGATTACGTCAGACTACATTAATAACATAAGCTAGGGTATTATACTTTACCACATAAGCCAAGTAGTTACAAAGAAGGATAATTATACTTATTTATAGTGTATAATACAAGATAGCATCTGGTAACTACAACAGTTGCATGCTTCATATGAAAAAATGTTTGACGTTTTATTTTATCTTAATTTTATTCAATCCTTGATTATCAAATAGTTGATGTTAAATGTAAATTGATTTTATTAATAATATAAATGAATAAAATAATTGCATTTTATTTATAATATAATTGTACATTTTTTATTTATTCATTTTGGTTGGTGTCGTGGTTACCTTTTTATTATTTTTATATTTATATGACATATAAAAGATCGACTTTGATGGCTTGATAAGCGTAACAAATGTAGAAAAATAAAGTTTTTTGACACCGTCAAAGTTCACAAAAATTGACAAAGTCACCTGATTTTTTGTCAGGGTTATCTCTCTTAGCCCAACGGCTGGTATACGTATACCTTAAGACACCTTTTAAGTATCCTGGGTGTACGTTCGCACGCACCCGCCGTAGAAGAAGCCCAGTTATACCGCTGTGCATCCGGACCTTGCTGTTATTAGTCTAGATGTCTAGGAGCACCTAGTTCAGGGTGCACCACATGGGATAAACAGTCAGGAATATTACCATTATTGGAAATTGAACACTACTCAAATCCTCAGGATCATCAGCATTAAACGATAAAACTACATTATTTTTCCAACTTATGTGGTTGTTCAAATAGTTTAAGTTTGATAAGTACATTATCTTTACTAACTTCTTAAAGCGTACTTTCCGGAAGAAATTGTAAAATATACAAAGGTTTAGCTAATAACCTTCCATTTTCCTTTCCGTTGTCACTGCTTAAATGTTTCACAAAAAATATTTTTCAGCAAGTGGACATTGGGTTAAACTTAAACGAGCGTCCTCATTTTGTGTCGGTAGTGGAACTCAAACCCATGCCAAGTCTTCGGCGATCTAACCATTTTTGTTACTACTCAGATAGACAAATGCGACATTGAATTTCTTACGGTCGTTAGTGGAATTGGGGACAAAAGTTGTAAGAAATTTTATTTTTGTATTTTTTTAGTAAATAATTATTTTTAAATATAAAAATTCATTTTATGCATAATCTTTTATTAATTTTTCTGAAATAAAAAATACTGGCTTTAAACAAAACCCAAACGTTTAATTATTCTAATTTTTCTTATCTAAAATTAAAATTAATTAAGCCAAAAAATTATTTAATTACAAATTAAAAAACATTAATTTTTTTGACGTATAACTGTTTACATAAGCAGATATTTTTATTTTATGGTAAATTAATTTCTTTTCAACTTTAAATTACATAAAAATTCTGAATAATTTATCGTATAAAAAGTTAAACAAAAACGTTAATTTGAACAAAGTCAGTTTTGTCAATCAAACACATTTCTCCAATTTAACATATTTTCGAAGATGTAGTTGGTTACTTTAATACAAAATAAAGACGGCTTTTGACGGATTAAGGTTTAAATAAATAAATAAATAATTATGACAAACTTAATGTTACTATTTAACAATTATATATTTGTTTAGAATAAGCACTTGAATTGTATAGTGTTGTTAGCGTTAATACAAATTCCAAAAACAACTGAGCCTTTATTTACATACACCATTAATTCTCAAACAAGACGAAACCTTTCCTATTACAAAACCTAGGTATAACTAAGAAATTTTATAATCGATATTTTGTAGTCCAAATGAAGGTGTAAGTAGACTCAATTGACAATATTAAATTAATGGATGTTAATAATCCTGAGGATTTGAGTAATGCTTATAAAGTTTTAATTTCCAATGACTGTGATATTTCTGGCTGTTCATCCTCCATGTGATGCACCCTGAACTAGGTGCCCCTAGACATTTAGACTAATAACAGCAAGGTCCGGATGCACAGCGGTATAACTGGGCTTCCATTATGATGCTTGAATGCAAACATACATCCAGGATACTTAAAAGGTATTTTAAGGTATACGTATACCATATGTAGCCGTTGGGCTAAGAGAGATAATCCTGATAAAAAATCAGGCGATCTAGTCAATCTTTGCGAACAGTGGTGACGTCATAAGGATGCCGTCTACCAGTCAAGAAACTCTGTTAGTTTTCTACATTTGTTATGCTTATCAATCCATCAAACTCGATCGTTTAATATGCTGTACAAATATAGAAGTAATGAAAAAATGACTAAATCACCCATCACAATGAAAAAATAATAAAAATATCCTTGATTTTTTGAAAAAGGTATAAAATTGGTTTTGCGACTATTTGGCAAATTATTTTCTTTACATGAATGTGCACACCATGAATTATATGTCTCGGACCGTACTGTCATCTGTCTATTTTGTTCAATGTCACATTAATATATTTATAAATTGTGTACTACACTCTTTGGTCAGTCATTAATGTAGATTCCGATCAGTAGTCTTGTAGGTGGTAGTGAATTGAGTAAAATGAAAATGAAGTTTTTAGCGTGACTATGACAAATTGACAATACTTATTATTGATTTTTATTAGTTCTCGCGTTTGCAGAGGTTGAATATTATATATATATATATATATGGTTGCGGTAAAATGTACCACCACCAGTAGCATCACATTATAAAACTGCGCTCACAAATAAGATTATTACCATTATTAAATATTGAATTTTTATAAGTATTACCGTAATCCTGAAGATTATCGGGATATGAAAATTTTATATTTCACTAATTGTATTACAAGTATTGTAACTAATTTACAATTAATATAATTATAATCAATATTTCTGCCTTTTAAGCTTTTTATTCACATTCATATATATATATATATATATTGTTTAAATTTTATTTTGCCAGGTATTTGCTTTCGATCCCATTGACAACGCTCGATATATGCGTCCTTTGCTGTACAATCCCTGCATTCCCGTTTCTTTAAACGAGCATCAAATTCAACCGCAATATGTTTAGTGGACCTCATTTCATTTTCTTTCTTCCGATTCAATCGAGATTGTGTATGCAATGTTCTATTCTTTCTTTGCTTTGTATGCAACATTAACACCAAGTTCGCAAATGTGCTATCGTTCAAGGTTTACACACTGTTTGGTGTTGCATTTATATTTGACAATTTTTCTTTCGAAATGGTCTAATTTTATGCGCCAATAGAGTTGAGCAGTTATTTAAATTTTAACTTTATTACATTTATCAATGTTTTGTATGAAGAATTTTATTTTGTTGTGTAATTTTATGCCATCACTTTTTGGATTTTGATCGAAGATTGAATTGAATACTTTTTTTTGTAATTTATTACCATATTGCAGAATTTTGGTTTTTTATATTTGTATAAAGTCTATATATATATATATATATATATATATATATATATATATATATATATATAGTGATTATATTGTATACAGTTTTAAAAAATCACTCACAACTGTTGGTTGATATATCTAAATAAGTTTTCTTCTAAACAGTTGGATGAGATGCTAATGATCTTGAGGATTTGAGTAATGTGTCAATTTCCAATGATGGTGATATTCTTAACTGTTCGTCCTCCACGTGGTGTATCCTGAACTAGGTGTCCCTATGCATATTAGACTAATAACAGCGCAGTGAGTGGGTGCAAGCATACAATTAGTATATGTAGCCGTTGGGTTAAGGATAACCCTGACAAAAAATCAGGTGGCTTTGTCAATTTTTGCGAATAGTGGCGACGTCACAAGGATACCGTCTATTAGTCAAGAATCTTTGTTATTCTTCTACGTTGTGTTACGCTTATCGAAGTCGATCGTTTGTATGCCGTATGGAAAATAATGAAGATGTGACTAAGTTAACAACCAGAATGAATGAAATTAGTTGAGAACCTAAGTCTTGGTGCAAGCAAGCAACGTTTTTTGTACTTGTAATGGTGTTGATTAAGTGATCATATCTTCGGTGGAATTTTATTGGGTGTTAAATTTGCGATTACGATCAGTCTTCAATTGGTCAGGCTTGTTGAATAGAACGAATCCACGTTGCATTTTATAAATTTTTTTTCATTGTGTTATAATTCAGGGAAGAGCACAGTCTATATTTACCGTTGTTTTTACTATAAAGCCAACACAATGTAAACATTGTCCCGAACAACATCCATTCAAATACATTGGATGTATTTTGGTAAGAATAACAATACTTCGATTATTTACTAAGTAAAACTTGTTGGAACTAAGAGTGACGTTACACTGTGCAAAATTTCTATTTACATGACGTTGCTAGTCTTACGCTCAAGAACCTCCGTTCTTCATTGCAAAATTATGGAGTTTTTATTTTGCCAAGTAGATTTAAATTGAAATTTTGCCATACTTTAGAAAATGTAGTGTTTAAAACAATGCACGTTTAACGATTAACTTCTTTTAAGAATTTACCTGTCTAGTTTCATCTTTATACATTCTAACCAACAAAATTTGGCTTTTGAAAATTGTTTTTACAATTATTAATTTTTCGTAATTATTAAAAACTTGCGGCTTTTTTGTAAAAATGAATGCGTGTTTGTATTCAAATATTTTAATTGATTATATGTTACAAAATTAACGTCAAAGTTTTAGTTTAATGTAAAATATTTGATCTATGTGTTCCAATTCAAGTTGTTTTTTTATTAGTAAATATAGTTTTAAATAATTTAAATAACTAAGACATTGAAAAGTTGATTGTGTTAAAATTCTATTGTTTGAGAATAAATTAAAATTATTGCTTTAACAACAATTTAAATAATGACAATTATCGTGTAGTTTGTTTTTAAATAAAATAAAAAATGTAACAAAGCGTTTCAAAATACACAGGACAAAAATAGTTTTGGCAATGCGTTGTAACAATTAAAAATAATTTTATTTAACCAGAAACATTTTTCAATAAAACGGTCAATCCACAATTTCGGACAATTTTTAAATACATTTGAATGTATGAATTTAGAAAGACAATGTTAAAATTGTCATTTTTTGTTATTTTAAATAACAATTTAAATTATTTTCCATTTTTAGTACTAGTGTTGACTAAAAATGTATATTTATTAGATATTTTGTCTCTTACATTATTATTAATAAAATATGTTGGGGTTTGTGAAACCGTCTAAACAATTTAAAATTTAATTTCATCTATTTTGGTTGGTGACGTGGTCATCTCATCATTATTTTCCTAATTTATACGGCATATAAAAGATCGACTTCGATGACTTCATAAGCGTAACACAAACGTAGAAAAATAGCAAGGTTTCTTGGCTAGTAAATGCCGCCACTATTCGAAACAATGGACTAAGCCGCCCGATTTTTTCTCAGGGTTATCTGACATAGCCGAGCGGTTACATGTACTGTACGTATACCTTAAGATACCTTTGATGTATCCACCTTTCAAAGCAAGAACTCAGTTATACCGTTTTCGGTCCCTGCTTTTATTAGTCTAGATGCATATGGAAACCTAGTCTAGGATAGACCACATAGAGGACAAACAGTTAGGAATATCATCATTATTAAAAATTGAACATTACTCAAATCCCTAATGAATGACAGTATTTATAATGGTTCTAATTACCCAATAACGAAAAAATTATCGAATAGTTCAAATTAAAATTTTATATCCTACTATTTTGCAGTAATATTTTAACGATTACTTGTTAGAAAAAATAGCCAACCTTCATGTTTGAGCGGACATGTTTGGGTAGTCACTGTTTTAATTTCTAGGTTGAAGGTTTAAACTCATTATATTTTGAAGACCATCTTGTATATACACTTGGATGGCATCATAGCCATCAATATTTTGATTAGAAAACAATTAGCAGATTAACAGAATTCTAAAATTTTTTTTTGTATAGTTCAATTGTCAATTGGTTATCAAATTACTTATTATAAGTCTTTAAAAAAGTAATTTTACTACTGTTTGAAGGTGTAACTATTATCTATTACTGCAGTTATACTGGTTGAAGTTTGTTCCTAAAATGGTTGGTAACACAATAAAAGTATGCACATGCTCTAAAGTATTTATTAGGTATTTGTAAAACAAAATGTAGTTTCTACTTAATCTGAATTTACTGTACAGCCCACAATTCACTTTATATAAATTTTGTATTATTGGGGGAATAGATCCCAAGTTGTCTATAAAAGCTTCATAATATCAAAAAAAGTTATTTTTCATTAATCTCATTATAGTAAAATATATTTGTTAAAGCATAGTTACTTTGTGCCGTATTAGAGGTACGATATATATATATATATATAATTTTTATCATTAATGATGTTACCATTTAATTGATTAATTGTTTGTTTATTTTGTAATGTACAAGACGTTTTTGATCAAACATTATTGATCTAATTATTCAACCATTTTTTATGTTATATATAGTTTTAAAAATTTGATGAGAAAATATTGATGTATATAATTTTGTTTTAATATTTAACTCTAGTCCGGACTTTGATCTTTTTCCTAATTGAAATAATTGGTTTATACAAGTGTTTACACTGATTCAAGGTCATTAAAGGCACACCCACTCAGCCTTGTCTAGTCGACAAACATATGTAAAGCAATTTGATTATAGGATTACTTTTGTTCTTTTGTTCGTTAATTAATTTTGCGCCAATGAAACACGCTATTCCAGTTTGCGTACACAATGGAAAATATTTTTCATATTACTTTTTTTTTAATTATTACAAAACCCATTGGCTTTAAAAATAAGGATGAGGCAATAAGATGATAATTACAGCAAAAGCAACAACAAATTCCTATAATTTGAAAAGAAACATGAGACAACAAAATTTTTCCATGTATTTGAACATTTTGCCAAACGTTTCGTTTGATACCATAAAACATTCATTTCAATTAGATCTTCCCGAATAGTTTTTAGCCAACTTTTCTGTGGTCTACCAACCATTCTTTTATCATCTATTCCAAAACCGTTTTTGCTGGTTTTATGGGCGGAAAACGTAGAATTTGATCAAGTTATTTTCTACGTCTAATTGTAATGATGTCATGTAGTGAATGAGAGTCAGTTCTTCTTATGATTTTATTATTTGAAATGCAATTGCGCCAGGTAATCTTTAAAATATTTCTAAGACATCGGCGATGAAAAATATTCATCATCTTATCAATGTTGTCTGTTCGCTTCCACGTTTCTCTCCCATATATTGAATATTGATGGGTACAAACAAAGTTTTATCTTCAGGCGAATGGAAGAACATGACTACATTGGTTTAAGTCTATGGAAGACTGATATTGCCTTTCCAACTCTGGCTTTAACATTAATTTCGGTTTTTCCGTCTTTACCAATAATGCTTCCCAGATATGTAAAGGAATTAACAGTATCAATATTTTGTCTACTAATTTTGATGGGCAAATAATTGTTTAACTTAGTGCACAACACTTTCGTTTTTAAACAATTAATCCGTAAGCCAATATGAGAACTGCTATCACTGAGACAAACTGTTATATTTTGTATCATTTCTGGAGTTTCACTAAGTAGACCAATATCATCTGCAAAATCCAAATCTTTTAATCTGCCATGATTCCATTTAATACTATAAAACAAATTATTTATGGACCGATTACCAAAAGAAACAAAAACGGTGATAAAATACATCTTTGACGTACTCCTGTGACAATTTCGATCATAGCAGTATAACCACCTTTTGTTCGAACATAACAACTTGAATTTTGATATAACGGACGCATAATATTTACAT
Organism: Cardicola forsteri; assembly: GCA_025895645.1. Classification (NCBI taxonomy): domain Eukaryota; kingdom Metazoa; phylum Platyhelminthes; class Trematoda; order Strigeidida; family Aporocotylidae; genus Cardicola; species Cardicola forsteri. Next base: position 101,743 of record JAKXYG010000195.1, read on the forward strand.
ACTTCAACGGTAATCCGTAAAGTTTAACAATTTTTCATAAAGATTCTCGATAAACACTGTCACAAACTTTCATAAAATCAATAAAATTGAATATAATTAATTACTGGAATTCTTGACTTTGTTCAATAATGTTACGGAGGATGAGTATTTGTTCAATACAGCTTCTTTTTTTCTGAAAACCTACTTGTTGTTCTTGTAGATGTTTATCTACCACATTACTTAAACGGTTTAAAATTGCTTTTTAAAGCACCTTACTAGGAACAGATAATAAGGTTGTTTCGCGCCAATAATTACAATCGTTCGGACCTCCTTTTCTGGAAAGAGTAACGATTATTCCTTGTTTCTAATCATTTGGAACTAGTTCATTATGCCATATAACATTAAATAAACAAGCAAGCTAGCACGCTACAACGTCACCTTCATGTTTGAGCATCTCTGCAGTTATTTCGTCAATTTTTTCTGCTTTATTGTTCTTCAACCTTTGAATTGTATAGATCAATTCAGTTACGAAAATGCTATCTGGATTTTGAATCACATTCATATCTTTATCGTTATCAAAATTTATAAGGATATTTGGTATAGGTTATTAAGTACTTCTTTAAAATGCTCTACCCATCTAGATGAATGCTCATCATCTGTTAGAAGCAGATGATTATCTTTTTCTTTTATTGGAATATCGGTGTTCTTTCTAACTCCCGACAGTTGTTTCACAATTCTATACAAAGTCTTGGAATCATTTTTTGTTGCTGCCTTATCTGCTTATTTGCATCTACTTTCTAACCAATCATTCTTATCTTTGCGGCAGCTTTTTTTAACCTGTTTATCTAAAGTTCTATATTTACCATCTAATATTTTCCAAATAACAGGATTGTTAGATTGATCTCTCTTTAATTTTGTTTTCTTTCTGAGATCAATTAAATTCCAGGAGACTAATGAAATTCATTGTTTCTTTGTAGAGTGACATCTCCTACCTAGCACATTTGCTGCACAGTCTGTAATTGTTTTATGAAACAATTTCCATTGATCATCAGACTTTTCTATCCTTTTCAGATTTTGAAATGTATTTTTTAAGGAATTGTAAAATTGATTTGAGATATTTGGCTGTTTAAGCTTCTCACACGAAAATGGATGTAATTTTTTTGTGGTTTCTATTGTCTTTAATTTTAAACGAAATTTTCCAACAACAAGATTGCGATCAAAACCAACATCTGCACTGCGATATGCACGCACATCTTGCAATAAAGATCGCCATTTTGTGCTAATACAAATATAGTCAATCTCTGTTGCTGTTTTTCCGTCGGGAAAAACCCACGTCGCTTTGTGCATTAATTTGTGAGCGAAAAATGTGTTACCAACACTCATTCCACAATGACCGTTTAGCCTCAATATTCTACAACCATTATCACTTATGCTATTAGCATAGCCATGTGGTCCAACATTTAAAAAGTACCCAGATCTATCTTTGTTTAATTTTGCATTGAAATCACCGATCAATATTTTAATGTTTCTTCTTGGAACATCATTTAACAAACTTTGTAATTGATCATAGAAGATATCTTTATGGTTCTTCTCAGTAGCCTCAGTAGTAGCATAAACTTGAAAATCTGGTGTTAAATTTGGTTGAACTGATACGGTCGCTCACGGGCTTCATCCAATCATAGCTTTAGCAGCATTTTTACTCAACATAATACTAACTCCATGAATATGATAGTTTTCATGTTCAGAATATAAAATTGATGTATCTCCACTCTTGAAATGACTTTGACCTTTCCATCACATTTCGCTAATACCCATAATATCTAAGTTGTACTTTTTCATTTCTTGAAGGACTTGTTCTAACTGTCCAGTACGAAAAAGTGTGCGCACATTCCATATTCCAACACTGGTTACGTTTTTGGCACGAAAAATTCTTCAAATCAAAAATTGAGCTTCCTTTTGCCTTTCACTCAACCCTGTCATCCTGGTACACGCGATCACTTATTTGCTATTGTTTGCCGGAATGGCATTCTCTTGTATTGTTTCCGTAGCAGTATACATTTTTACAGAGGCCAGGTTGCTAACCTTGAGCACAAAACCTTCTCCTTTATCCAGGTTTGAAACTAACTAGATTGAATCATTTCATATTAAATATTAACAACATAGTTTACTAAAAATGAACTATGTTAAACACATTAGTTAATTAGATTGTTACTATTATTACAGTAATAATTAAACAGTAAATGCCATTGTTATAGTTTCAAACTACAGAAAGTGGGGGATACAGATATTTTTTAATGATATTTACATGTGCAGTTTCATAGTTGTTAAATTGTGTATAGTATTCTGAAAAAAGTTGTTTATTTTCTATAAATGCAGAAAAAATGTAAAATTTTCAAAACATTTAATCACATGTCTAAAAACAGATAAAGTTTAATGTGGATAACAGGGAAATAAATATTTTTGAACGCAAAAATCATTTTAATTTGTAATTTTTACGCACAAATTAAAAAGACAGAGAAAACAGAAATTATTATGAATACATTTTTGTAAAAACACACACACACACACACTTAATAAATACCTTACATTTTAGTTGTGTTTTGAAAGACTAAAAGAATTACAAAAAATCGATTGAAAAATAATATTTAATTATAAGTAACATTATAGTTCACTTTATATTAGCCTGTTTTATATTTGTGTTAAAATGTGAGTGTGACAACCGCAAAAATTATTATTAGTATTATTATTATTATTATTATTATTATTATTATCATTATTATTATTGGTTACTGTTTATTGTTATTATTAGCATTCCTTGAATGCCTCACGAGAAACATTCTTCAGTAAGTGGACATTTTAGTAAATCCAAACGAGGGTCCGCATTTAGTGCCGATAGTCCAGCTGGCAGTCGAACTCATAACCATCTAAGTTTGAGTCCAACGCTGTACCACTAAATGAGTCTGACGCAGTTACAATTTATAAAACGGCACTTCGGTTTAGAAGGTGTTGCTAAAAATGTACAAATTAAGAACGTTTAGTTGTTGCCTAATGACTTGCCACCAATTGAAGGTCGAATTAAACAAATTAGATTAAAATTGTGATTGTTTTGTATAAATAAGAAAAATATATGTATTAAATATCATTTGCATTTTTGTTATATACATATATATATATATACATTTTATTGAAATGTGAATTTTTGTTTGCAATAAAAAGAAAACGTTTTTTGTTTATTATAAAAAATATTATTCAACTTGAAAAAATAAAAACAAATCAGTGTTTTTTAAGTTGTAAAATATAATTAGCAAAAATTCAGTTATTCAACAATAATAAATAGATTAAGACAGTAAGATTAATGTATTTATTAAATGTTTGAACTAAACAATATAATTTATTTTAAACTGTGCTTAATAGCAAATAAAACGCTCGTTTAAAAAGATGGTTATTTTTTTATACTAAGGTTAGGTAGCGTGTAAATTTTTTTACAAATTTTATTTTAAAAATAAAAGAAAAGCTTACATTAAAAAACAGTATTAGTTCGATATAAAATATTTGTTTTGATGCAAATCATATATATATATATATATATATATATATATATATATACAACTCTCATAACAATTACCGTCAAAAAGTGATTATTTAACTAAAACCGCTCTAGCAACTACATAGCATACAAGAGAAACGTCACTTTGGTTATAAAATATTCAATACTATACAATAATTGGAAAAACTATAATTATATATACATATACATAAGTAAGTAATAAAAAATTGTATAAAATATCAACTGGTGCAAAATCTTAAATGGAGCAAAATGATTAATATGATTTATAACGTCAACTATTAATAAAATGTACAGATTACATGCAATTTTTTCAGTTACCAAATGATTAAAGATATTACAAAGTTCAAAAATTGAATAATCTATGCTATCGCCTTTTTTTGAACAACTTGGTCTAGGCGTTTTAGACTGCTATTGATGAGAGTGTTGATATATTCTTGTTTCATATCATATTGAACAACAAACCGAATGCGTTCACATAAATCCTCAATTTCAGTATGCTTATTGATATATATGTACATATATATATATATGTATATATATATAATTTATTTTATTTTTGCTACTTTAAATGTCGTACGGTGAACATTTTAGCGAATCCAAACGTGGGTCCGCATTTGGATCCATGTTCACCCACGTTGGGGTCAAGGGTTGTACCGATGTAAACAGTTATACATTTATTTTAATGTGTGACAAAACATAAATACAATATGTTCATACGAGAATTACAAGTAATTTAAAAATTAATGTCCTACATTAGATAAAATAATTGATTCAACTTATTAAATTTTATGCAAATATTAATTTCATCGTAACATCCAAAATAAAATGCTATTTACATTATTAACATTGATGTTATTATTGTTATATAAGCATATTCAACTCAAGAAATTATCTATCTAATATTATTTTTTGTTAACAGTGGGATTACATGAGACTATATTAACAACATAACTAACACTATACTAAAACGCTTCAGGCAAATGGTTACAAAAAACAATAATATTTACATTATTATTATTATTATTATTATTATTATTATTATTATTATTATTATTATAATTATTATTATTATTATTATTATTATTCCAAACAAAAATAGTAGACGTAAACTGTGAGATGAATTCATTTCTTCAGTCACAAACATAAAGAATCAGTATATATATACATAAAATTATATGATGTAATTAACTTAACATTAATAACTACACTTACATACACATACGCAACATGCATATGTTAAGTGCACGCTAAGTTTAATGAACAGGCCAAAAAACACATTCCCAATTGGATTGAAAAAGATTCCAACTCAACTGAACGTGTGTGTACTTAGTCAATATTACGTCACTTGGTTCAAACAAAACAGCGAGTTAACTTTAATGATTGTTTTAAAGTATTAATAACTTCTCAAACTGTTAAAAACACTTGGATCTGTTTACATTCACACATTAAAACCCATTTTATGTGCACAAAAACAATTTATAACTTTATTAAATGTAGCGTGGACTTAATATATGCATGTTGCGTATGTGTAGTTATTAATGTTAAGTTAATTACATCATATAATTTTATGTATATACTGATTCTTTATGTTTATGACTGAAGAGAATATACGAAATGAATTCATTTCACAGTTTACGTTTTCTATTATTTTTGTTTGGAATTATAAAGAGAACCCAATGCTTTAAATTATTATTATTATCAGTAAATGTCCATGTTCACAATATGCAATTTCTAGGGACTGTAGATATCTGGTTCAATAAAACAAAAGGATTAGTTATTTAATCATTTAAATGTATTGACTTTTTTGTTAAAAAACATGTACAATAACGTTTTTTAACAAAACATGCTACATTTTAAAAACAGAGATACAATTTCAGTAACTACTTTTATCAACAACTGTTGACTTCATTTATAATAAATAGTCATTTTATGTTTTATAGATTATTTAAATTCTAAACGTTGGATTATTTATCTGTCAAGTGTATTTTTGCTTGAAAGATTGGTCAATAGCAAATCTACTTTACTTGAATCAACTATGTAAATATTTTTTGTACTATTGTCTTTCATTATTTTGCATGTCAATATATTCTTGTTTCCCTGACGAACATGAAGAAATAATTAAATTTCTTGGTTAATAACACCTTTATTGTACTGGTGCCACTATTTGTAAATAACAAAAAAACCACCAGACTTTCTGTTAGAGGTGTATTCATTCACCAAACAACTGGATATGATACATGTATTTTTCAAATACTATTTCAGTACTTTGCGTATCTTCATGTTCAAAAGAAAACATAAAAAAGAGATTAATGTGTACTTGCCTTTTGTTTGAGTCCAGCATATGTATTTATCGGAACGGTAGAGGTGAATAGGATGTTATATTTATAACTCGATAATTATAGGTACGAATCTTATGCCAAGCACCAGAACGGTTTTTTTTATCTAAAGATGCACTTAACGTGGTTTGTTACAGAATAATAATCTATAAATTAGATGTGTTAATCTATTTTTATGTATGCAGATAATATGAACAAAAAACTAATTAGAATGTATTTAAGTGTATCAAAAGTAACTCGACATTTATTATAAATGTCTAATGTTGGCAAAAGCTGAAAAAAATACTTCATTGCACTATATTTTGTAGTAAAACTATTTTTTTCAAATTTATTAATATAAGTATGTTTGTACAAAGTAGTTGCAGTGAATAAATTAATAATTTTTTATTATGTGCTACAGTCGACATTTATCATCAAATCATTTTTGCTTTACCTACAAATATAAAACTCAATTTGTTTTGTTGAACACATACTTCCTTATATATATATATATATATATATATATATATATATATTATGCATTCAAAGAGGTACCTTAATGATATTATGACTACGTTGTATCTTGTACAATTATGTGTTTTAAAAATATCAAAATGTATGTTAGTTGAAAGTTGTCTCTTGGATAGGTCGTCCGTACCAGTGTTGATAGTCTATTAACAGGCAAAACTTATAAGCTTACACCAAAATGAAGTTAATAGAAAAAAACGTTTTAGGTATAAGTTAAGGATGTCTACTCATTTTCATGCTAAAAGAATTGGCAACTAACTATTTTTTCCAAAATCATAATTACAATTTTTTTTCAAAAAAATAAGACATGTTGTTCGAAATTGTCAACCCAACCTAATTAACACTAAAAGAAAAAAAGAATAAAAAAATAATGAACTTGAAAAGTGTAGAAATGATGACGGTACAAAATTGAAAAATTAGTGTTTGACGTGCCAACAGAAAAAATGTGCAGCATAGTTTTTCAGTATACAACAACTTGCGCTGCTTGGAATGTCAAAAATCTAACAACCAAAAATACTATTATTTAATTATAGCAGACTTGAATCTATGTTATGTTAACGTGCTGGTTATTATGTAACACTGAATATTCTATTAGAAGAATTATAAATTCTATTTGATTATAAAAAAACCAAAGACATATAAAATTCACAATTAATAAAGTGACTTCAAAATTTGCTTTAGAATACATCCACGTAGATAATAAAGTAGCAAAACATTATACTACTATAAGTATATGTTCTAACAACTACAAACAAATTAGCAATAAATGTATTAATAGGGTTATTGGGAAGCTTAGGCTAAAACAGTGAAAAGATCATCTTGTATAGTTTTGTACCGCTAATGGCAGTCAACGTATACGAAACACTCTTTAAAGATCAGTCACCAGTACAAAAAATACTCGATGAATTAATTGAAGCAATAAATTTGTTTTGTGCAGGTTATTCAAATTTTACAAAATTATGGCAATGTAATATATAATTTCAGTGACATATGAAAATGATTAATGGATGAGATTTTGTAAGATTTAGTGCAATTGGCATAAAATATTGTTAAGCTGTAATAAAAAATACGTTTATTACTCTTTATTAAAAGTAGAAAAAAATTAATCAATATGTAATAATAATTAATTTACTCCACAATTGCCAACAATAGTACAATTATTATTATTATTATTATTATTATTATTATTATTATTATTATTATTATTATTATTATTATTAAGCTTTAATTTAATATCTTACTAGAGATACATCCAGCATAAAATACATTTTTACCATCAATATAAAAAAGTAGTAGTACAAATAATGGGATCAAAATGAAATAGAATGTCATATGTTAATGAATATAAATATAGTCTATATAGTATATATGTGATTTTTTAAAAAAATATTCAAAATTGCTGTACATAGAATGAGTCATTATAAGGCACACTTGTACTGTGAAATGTCCAAATTAAATTATTCCTTTGAAATTTTAAATTTATGTTGAATTTCTCTCTGTACTCATAAATGGTAGAGACTACGTATACGTATACATGTATTTATGTTTATAGTATAGTATTTTCGAAAAAGTGGTTAATTGTTTAATTCTAAATAAATACTTTTAATTAGGTCTAATGACTTTTGAATTAAAGTTAATTTTTAACATATGTTAATGTATAACCTAATAATTGTTGACAAAAAATTTGCTTTACAATTTGTGCCTGTGTGGTCTGGTGGTACAGCGCTCGATTTGGACCTCAGTGGGCATGGGTTCGAATCCCACCAACGGCATTAAATGCGGGCCCATTTTCGGCTTCGCTAAAATGTCCACCGCTCAAAGATGTTTCTCGTAAAACATTCAAGGTAACAAACATAAAAAAATTGCTCTACAATTTGTTAAAAAGTAAACACAAATTATTTTCGAACTTTTTTGACATACAGAATGTTTTGAATCGATAAGATTTGTTTCAAGACAGAATGAGGAACATATAGAATATTATAATGCAACAACAACAATAACAAATGTTGGTGTCAAAGTCACCTTTTTATTAGTTTCAAGTTTTTATAGAATCCCGTATAAAATCTCTTCTACTGTTCGCAGTTTTTGGAGACGTGCAGAAATATTTTAGTCCAACGACTTTGCCATTAAGTCCTGGATACAATCCCGGCTAAAATAGGGTAAAGATCGTCCCAAACAGCATTCATCTAAATACGTTTCTGACTACAGATACTGATTTATTTTGTCCAATTCCTTGATACGGAGGTTGCAAAGTGAGTGTTGTGCCAGATGTATCTGAGGCGTCTTGTTTCAAATTTGTTAAGCTTTATGATCTCTGGCCTTGTAAGAGTCTAGTATTATAATAGTTTAATAATATTATATTTAATATTATAATAGTTTATATTTATTAATGGATTTATTGGATAAACATATAATTATTGTTTGACAAGATAAATCTATTTGTAATACTTGGTTTATTAGACTATTGCATTTAGATGTGAGTTAGAGCAAATATAAACATTTTAATTATTCATTTGTATTAGACAACAATCTCAATTGAGCTTATTGATCCACCTTTAATGAATTCATATTAAAGTGATATCTGCTATTAGTTTTCTTGTGTATTTTATCAGTTATAAACCGCGACTTAGATGTAACGTGTTAAAAAAAGTGTTTGCCTAGTATTTGTTAATTGAAAAGCCTTACTACAAATATATATAAAACATCTTGTGCTAAACACGTAAATGTGTAATAAAAAAATGGTTATGTCATCGGAAAACATGTTTCATTTTTGAAGGTAGGTGAAGTCTGAGTGTCCGTATTTAATTTTGTTTAAATGCAACCTTAAAACTTGGTTGAGTATTGGTTCAATAGTAATAGACAATCTTATCAGACTGTTAATAAAAGTACTCAAATACATACAGAAAACGCCAGTCAACGAATAAAACACTGGAGTTAAATATTAGATAAATACAATTATATATATATATATATATATATATATATATATATATATATATGCGTGTGTGTGTGAGTACAATTTACATTTATAAAAAGAAACAATACAATTTTCGGCTATAACAAAATTGGTTAAAATGTAAGCATTTTGTAATTATTTTTTTCACTACTTACAAGTAGAAATTAAAATAGCATAAAATTGGATTAGTTAGGTATATTTTGTTTTCAAAATAGAAGTGTTTTTTTAATATTACCATTTATAATATTTTTCAATTATAAAAATAATTTTAATTGTAATCTAATTACAAAATAATCTATTTTCAATTTTATAATTAACACTGATCATATTTATAGTTATAACAATTTAAAAAAAATATTTGTTAGTATTAGAGAGATTATATACAATTAAATGTAAGATATTTTTCATTAACTTATTTAAATTCTAATATTGGTAATCCCAAGTAAGTTAATGTTAATGCAGAGGATTGAACGTGGATTTAGTTATCTTTCCTTTGTATGAAATATGTTTTGGTTAAAGAAGCAAGATGAAAAATAGTTTACATAAACTCTGATGTGTAAGAGGAACTAGTGAAACCAGTATAAAATAAAATAATTTATCTGATAGTCAAAATGTTTTCAAAAACAAAATAATGTATTTTTTTACAGTTATAAAATAAAATACATTTTTAAAAATAACAATATTTACAAACAAGTGCATTTAAAACTAAATATAGGTATAAATTGCATTTCATTAATAATTAAAATAGTTTAATTTATAAAACGTTTAAATGCAATTCAAACAATAAACGTGAAAGGTTTTAAATATATAAATTTTCAACGTAATTGTTTAATACAATGTTTTGCAAAATTGTCTTAATAAGTGTCCCTTACAAATTAAAAAAAAGTTTTAAATGGATAAAATATTGAATACGTTTGCTCGTGTATTTTGTCTATACGCAATAACAAAGACGTTGGCTATTATTAGGCGCTTTGAAAAACATTTAAAGTAAGGCATTGTATACAAAGGAGCTTCACGTTTAAATTATCTAAATTATAAAATAAATATTTAAACGGTTTTTTAGTTAAAAACATTAACAAGTTTTTTTTTAACTTTAGGGTTTCTTTAACATAATGTTTGATTGCAGTTTAAAAAAAAACGACAGTTAAATGGAAAAACAAAGCTCAGATTTTAATACTCTTGGAACTCATAACCATGCTCGGTACTGAATATGAATTTCAATAAATGTACAACAACTATTAACAAGAGATTTATCTTATGTTTAATAATATACCTTACAGTAAATTTTAACGTGTACAAACTGAGTAATGACAAGTTAAGTGATGAACGGACTAAGGAAGGTCAGAAATATATCTAAAATTGAATACCTTTTAATTAAAGTTATTGCTTAAATATATAGAACATAATATTTTAAAAAAATAATAACATACTATTTTGTTTACGTTTCTGTGTGTTGTGTAGTTATGCATTCCAGCATTAAAGATTGTTTTATTAAGTTTATGTTTTTAAAATCACTTTTCAAGTACACTCTTGATCTTAATGATTATCAAATATTTAAATATTGAACAAATTTGTGTATATTAAGTAATAAGTATTAGTTTTTGATATAGCAATAAATATTTTATTTAAATTTAAATAAGTTTATTAAAAAAATCTTATTATTGTACATACTTTACATTATATATTGGAAATAGATTTTAAGATATTACAGATAGTGACAAAAGTGAATCCATTGTTGACCTACTATGATATTGAAATATATGTAGCACTTGTTACTTATCTTAGACATATCTAACGCTTGTTAATAAGTACCTTAGATAACACTTTACTAATATATATACATTTAATATTATTTGCAAAAAAATTCTTAATATAATACACAATAACATTCGTTTTAGCAATAAAGCACAATACCACCATTATGAAAACTTAAAAACAAACACAGATAATTGGTTTTAAAAATAGTTTTATCTACTAAAATACATAAATATACAAAATAAAGGTAACAAACTTAATAATGTCAATAATTTAAGTGATATCCACGCTTTTGTTCAACCTCTGCCAGCCGCTTGGGGTAGGAATCTATCAACGTACCAATATAATCCTTCGAAATGCAATTTTTTACAACATGGTTAATTTTCGCTTCCAATGATACGTCAGTTTCCATGCGGTTAACCTCACGTTTTAAAATACTAAAAAGGTTTTCAATTACATTGAGGTCTGGACTGTATGGAGGAAGTTGAATAAAAGTAAGCTTTTTGCTTTTCAAAGCTTTTGTGGTCTAAATAAAGAAAAAGTATAGTAAATTGTAAGTTATGTTAAAATACACATTACCACTTTTGAAGTATGCACAGGAGCATTGTCTTGGATGATTGTTAAGTGTCCTGTAGCATTTCTGGACAGCTCGCTATGAAACAATTGTTTGAATATTTGTACAAATTTAGCGCTGTTTAAATTGCCACTAGTACGCATCCATTTTGGAGACTGATTGTACTTAATTGCAAAATATCCTTTGACACATGAAGGATGTGCAACTTTTATAGCAGTACAAGTGTGGTTGAGTGGAAAATTTGGACTATAAATAACCTTTGAATGTTCAGTCCATGGTTCGTAGGATAGGGCACACTCATCTGTGAAGTATATTGATCTCCAAAATGACGATGGATGATGTTTGTACTTTTTAGCAAACTCCACTCGTTGTAATCTATGGGCACGACTAAGTGGAGGTTTCTTAACAGCCGCTTTAAGAATGAAGCCTTCAGATTTCATCCTCCTTCTTACAATTGAATATGAAAATTCTTCAAAATATTGATTTTTTATTTGTTTAACGTTCATTGTTCTGTGTTTTTAAGCTGCATGGTTATAAACTGATCATCTTGTTTGCTTGTTGAATGTGTTCTACCAACTGTGGGTGATCTGGGGCTTGTTTTCTTGTTCAAAATGTTATACACGGTTGAAACATCTATTTTCATGCATTCGGCAATTGTTTTCACTTTTGTGCCCTTTTTTGTAAAAACTTTGAACTAATTCATAATCATGCGTAGACAAATAACGACGCTGAGCTGTTTTAACCATAATTATTAAGTGAGCGGAAATAAGAAACCTTTTTATCAAAATTCCAAATTTTGAAACGGAAAATAAAAAACGACCTTGTGCTTAAATTATTAAAAATAATTTAATAATTTTTGGAAAAAAAATTGTTTTAAAATTCTTTGTATTAAAATATTTTTAAAATAAATTATTTATTGACTATTTAAAAATACAGTGCAATTTTGTAAATATATGTATGAGCAGTTATTTTATTTTAGAAATAATTATTTTTTTAAATAAAAGGAATATAAAATTAAAATTTTTTTTTTAATAATTATTTTCGTAAATAAATTACATATTTTTATATTTAATAAATTTTAACTAGAAAAAGTTAAAGTTTGGGAATTGGATTACCGGCGTATATATCAAGGTTATATATTTATTAAAAAATGTAGCGCATCAATAATATATTTATAATGTGTAAAAAAAATTCGTTATTTTAAAAATATACATTAATTTATTTTATAAACAAAAATATTAAAAAAAAAAAATAAATTGAATGAAATATGTTGCCTACTGTAGTTTTAAGTAATCTTTTTAAAATGTGTTAAACGAAAAAACTAATGGAAACCAAATTTATATATATTATGACTGCAAATTTAAAATTACAAAAGTATTAATGACAAATAAATACAAATGTTTTTAAAATGTTTTTTTTAAATTATTGTGGTTTGTAATATTTAAATGTTTGACGTCAAAAATACTCGAACCAAGTCTAACAGTGTCTTACAATTATAATTGTTGGTAGGATTCTAACCTTTGTCCATCCAGATGATTGTCTTAAAACGTAGTTATTTGTACAGCAATGTTTTTTTATTAAAGAAATTATCTAGACTAAAATAGTTTATAAACAGAGTATCATTTGAAGCTTTAATAACTGTAATAAATAATTGCTTATTCAAACTTGTCAGCCAATAATCTTCTAATAGCTACAATGTAAATCTACTAAAAGCTAATTTTAACAGATTTTCTTAGCTGATATAAACAATATAATTAAAACCACTAATAATATTAGTAATTAAATAAAAGAAGTTCATTTTCAGTTTAAAAGGCTATAGTAAACATTTATCACTTTAATTATATACCAATGTAGTTGACGAACAAAATTAATACAATCTATCTTAACGTAAAACATTTTTGATTTAAAATTTCATTCTTCTAAAAATAAGCATTTAGTTTTATTGCACGTGATTATTATTGTTTAAATGTTTTTATTCTAATCGAAAGTATTTGCCATGTTAAATGCTGTGTAATATATTGTTTATACATTGGACATGTATCACATGTTGCATCCAATGGTATTTTGATTGAGTGTTAGCTTTTATATTTATATTTATCTACTGATAATAAATACTTACTGTTCAAAACGCAATATTCAAAACACATTATTAGTGAAAAATTGGAATTATACTTTATGAATAAATGCCAATGAAACACATTATATTAATTTTATTTTTATTTGTGCGTACGTTTGTTTTGTTAGTGATATTATTATTATTATTATTATTAATGATAATAATAATAGTAGTAGTACTAGTACTAATACTAATTACTAATATATTTAGAGAAGTTAATTTGTTCATGTTATAAGTGAAATGTTTCATTAAATAATTTCAATTGATTATATGCTTATGGTAAAATTTTGATTATCCATGTCATTAAATTTGGGTTTTAATTATATTAAAATTGGTTTATTTATTATTAGATAAATATGAATCTGCTTCGCTGCTAAGTAAGTTTGCTGTAATTATATATATATATATATATAATTATTAAATATGCAGTTATTAACATTATTAAATGGACATTAAGGAAATAACTTTTAAATTATCAATCAAAATAAAAACTGAAAATGAGATGGAATAGAAAAAATAAGCAATTATTTTAATTAATATACGTTTATTTACAATCAGTATGAAACATAATGCAAATAATTTAGTGCGCAAAGTTTCCCATAAACAAAAAATTCCTTTTTTATCCAACATTTAGAATAGTTTAATTTTTTTCCAACCTTGTTGCATGAATATTTTGCGATAAACAATTTTTGGTGAGTAGAGTGAACTTTAAAGATTTAGCCACAGCACAAAAGACAAAACACCTCACCATAATTTTTAATATGCAAACAATACTTAAATTTGTATCATCTAATACATAGTTACATTATACATGTAAATTTAATTAGCAGATAGTTATCGTATGTTACATTTATGCATGACATATTTTATTACTATTTTTTATTTTGGTTTGAGAATATATATGGATATATTAACTGTATATCCAATGATGCATAGTTTTGTTATAAAAAATATAAAAAATATAAAAAATTATTTTATACATACTAACTATGTAAGACAAGGATTTACATTAATTACGGATTCATTTTTAAGTATTAGCAAAATGTAAGACAAATGTACATTTTATAAAATCAACATTTTTATAATAATTTTTATTCAACATTTATCAATAATATTACAAATAAAATCAATTTGTTTATGAAAAATATATTATGCTGTTTTATTATTTATTTATTAAAAAAAAATGCAAATTGATGATTTTCAGCATATTTGAGTAAGCAAGATATTAATGTCCAATGTTGACAGTAAACATACCGGTATAAAACATTATTATTAAAAATATTTCATTTTACAAAATTTGTGTCAACTTTTTGTATTTAAAAACGTTTTGCAGGTAAAACATTGTTTAAATAGTACAGTTTAGAAATCAAACAGTAAATGCAATATTAGGGTAACACGATGATTAAAGGCGCTAGACTAGTATTTCAATAGGTGTGTGTTTTCGTTCCATTGCCGATACTAAATGCAATTTCTCGTCTGGCTGCACCAACAATAGTCACATACTGATACCTGTTTTGAATAAAATATTTAAATTATAAACATGAAATAAGAATAACAAAATACATTAGGTTGCATTATATGCATCAACCAAATATTTAGCATAAAATTAAATACATGTAATAATAAGCAAATTGCATAGTTAGTTTATAAGGTACAATAAGGAACTAATCAGTTAAAAATTTGTTTAAAAATTTTTATTTTTAAAATACATTATTCAGCATTTTAAAAAGAATAAAATAATTTGCATTTTATAAAACTTTTTTGTAAAAAAATGCTTTTTTAAAATTTACTATAATAAAAACAAAGTACTACCTGCAATATTCAAACTTAAATTATTTCGCTATAGAAAATTTAAATTGTTTTATTTTTTAATAAATTTATTAAATTAATTAAAAAAAAAAATTATTATCAAAATTAAATATTTTAGGTATGCATTAATAAGAGTTAAATATGTCTAAGATAAGTAACTAGAGCAGGATGCGACAAAGTATCACCGTGTTTCCATTTTTGCACACCAACTGTCACTAGCTGTAAGTTGGCGCTAACTGTTTTTATATTTTTCATTAGTTACCTAGATGATATATATAAATATAATATGCATATATATATATGTATATATATATAATAAAATGTAATTTTTTAACTATTTATTTATACCAAATGTTATATATAATTCTGTGTTAAGCATTATGTTTTACAATTTGATTATATAAAAGTATACGTTTATTAGAATTATTGGATTTTCCAAATAAGAAGCATAATTGATTTAAACAAAATATATTAACTATTATTGTTTAAATTTTGCATTACAGTAGCTGAAGTAACCAAGTCTCTAGTCTCAGATTCCCTGAAGTAAATTAAGTGCTCCTGTTTAGCTCCTGTTTGATTGTTAAAATATTTCTTGTCAAATCCAGAACTCGGAATAATATTTTACAAATTATTTTTAAATTAACTTTAAAAACCTTTGTTTTTCTGTGTGTCGGGATAATCTACACTGCTCGAGTTTGATCCCCCCCTAACGGGATTAAATACGGGCCCCCGTTCAGTTTCGTTAAGATGTCAATTTTCTGGAAGATGTTTTCTGTAAAATATTCAAAGTAGTAACGATGAAAAAAAGAATGGTATACATTTTACAATTAAATAATTTGTAGATTTTTTTAATAGTAAGTCAATTTTATATAATGTTTACATAAACTGTATACATACTTTTTCAAAGAAATATGAAAACTAAAACTAAATCCTAATTAAAATTAAACAAATTAAACAAATATCAATATCTAGAAATAAAAAGTTGATTTTTAATAACAAAAGTATGGATAAAAATACAAAAAAAAATGATTTTTTGCTACTTAAAATGACCAAATACAAAATCACTTTTTATTTATTAATTAAAATTAATTTTTATATTAGTTTTAGATTATTTTGGCGGTATGTAAAGTATAACATATATACATTGAAGTTAATTCTATAAAAATAAAACAGAAATTGCAAAAAGTTTAAGTAGACTCGGATACGTTTTAACAAAAGGGCTTAACACAGTGAAAATGCGCATAAAAGACTTGTTTCAAACATGTATAACTTGATTTATTTAGTACTTTTCGAATAGCGGTTATATTTACGTTTGCATGTAGTGAATGTACTCTTTGTCAATGTGCCGGAGTAGTCAGCGGTACATTGCCCGACTTGGATCTGGTAGACATGGGTTCAAATCCAACCACCGGTACTAAATGCGGGCCCACGTTCGGTTTCGCTAAAATATCTACTGTTGAAAGATATTTCCCGTAAAACATTCAGAGTAATATAAATATATATAAAAAATACTAAGAATTTGTTATAATAATAATAATAATAATAATAATAATAATAATAATAGTAATAATAATTATAATTATAATTATAATAATAGTAATAATAATAATAATAATATGTCAAATTAATTTAAAAAGGCATATTTTTTAGTAAGTAATTTGGTTTTAGATATTCACATTATTTTAATATTTATTTGTAGGTTCTGCAATTGGTTAAGTTGTTGATCTCGTATCTTAGTAAACAGGGTTAATTCAGCTACCGGTATTTAATACGTAAACTCATTTATTTATTAAAGTAGTTTTTCATAAAAAAACTGAAGCAGTAACAAATATGTATATATATATATATATATATTATATATATATATATATATATATATATATATATATACCTTAAGCATATTTTTAGTTTAAGTTAATTGTATTTACCTCTGTTTTTTGAAATGGGTTTTACTTTAAATAAATTTTTTAGATTACTTCGTACGATTTTTAAATTAATCAATTTTAAAAGTACAATTTGTTAAATAAAAAATCTTTATCATAAAAGTTAGTAAAAAGCGCTTTTTTAAATACCAAGTAATCAAAAAAGATACTATATATATATATATATATATAATTTTACTTGTTTTTTGGATTTATATAATTCATTTTTAATTAATGACAAAATATTGAATAATAATTATTCATTGTTTTTAATTTTTTTAAATTATGAAATTCAAATTAATGACGAATTTAAAACATTAAAAAAGAATGTTTATTGATTCGTTACAGATCCCAAAATAACAATCGAAGGTATAAAACATTAAATACTTTAACGTTTTTTAAATGTACTGTTTGAGTGTTTTACAAATCTATTTATTTTTATATTCGTTGTTAACTTTTTCAACCTAGAACCTTCATTGAATGACGATTATAAAACTTGGTTATTTGTAAGCTTCGATACGAGTACACAAAACTAACGCATTGATGGATATATAGTTTAAGAAACAAAATATTTAATAGAAATTAGAAAAGGATTAAAAATTATACAGTTACCAAATATGTCAACATCAACAAAGCTTATAATTATTTTACAATTTACAATGCAAATTAGTTTAAAATTTTTTAAATTAATTTTTAAAAATACTAATAAACAATTGAAAATGTTCTTATATTTTACGAAAACAGATGTTGACAATAAGCCAGGTTAGTTAAAATGCACTAACTAATATTTTAAAATTTCATTTTAATAAAAACAATTCTGCAAGTCCTATTATTATACATAATTTGCAATAGCAAAATCTTTTAAAAAAATTGAATATGGCAATAATTTGTAATGTAAATAAAATAATTACATTTGTCAATTTAAAAGATAACAATTACCTAAATATAATAAGTCATTTTTTTTCATCTGCTTGAAGACAACACTTCGTTTGTACGCATCAATAATTATTCATTCCTACGTCAATATAAGAGAGTGAAACGTGGAAGCGAACATATAACATTGATGAGATGGTAGATGTTTTTCGTCGCCAATATTTTTGAAGTATTTTAAAAATTACCTGAAGCAATTAATGAGATCAATGAGATCACCACATGATGTTATTACAATTAGACGAAGAAAATTACTTGGTTAAATTCTACGTTTACCGCCCAAAAGACCAGCAAAAACGGTCTTGGAATAGACGATCGAAAATGGTAAAAAAAAGAATGGTAGACCACAGAAAACCTGGCTAAATAGTATTCGGGAAAATCTAATTGAAATGAATGTTTTATGGTATCAAACAAAACGTTTGGCAAAATGTTCAAATACATGGAAAAATTTTGTTGTTTCATGTTCGTTTTGAATAATAGGAATTTGTTGTTGTTTTTTGCTGTAACTGTTATCTTATTACCCCATACTTATTTTTGAAGTAAAAGGGTTTTGTAATAATAATAATAATAATAATAATTGCACCTACAATAAATATATATAAAACGCTCTCAATCTAATGCCGTAAAAGAGGAAAGTTGGAACTTACGGCAAAATACGACTACAGAAACAGCATTTAGATGTAAAAAAAAACAGTTTCGAAGTACTTCCGCGTTGCCCAATATCTTCCTACAAATTATGGAAATAATCAATTGCTTTAAAAATGTAAATTTGTGAAAGAAATGCATATTGTTGAATACTCGACAGAAACGAATTTGCAATATACATCTATTTGGTTTTTAAATTTGCAAAAAATACATTGAAAATAAAGGCATAGTATTTTGAATTAACAAAATTTATTTTATTTTATAAAAAACGATTTTGTTAATACAAAAAACCTAATTATTTTCATATAATTAAATATTACGTAAGTATCAAAAAATGATATTTCGAGTATGTTAATGATTTCTTTTAATCCTATATATATATATATATATATATATATATATATATTATTTATTCATTTTTTGCTACTTTGAATGTTTTGGCAAAGTCGAACGTGGGCCCACGTAAAAAAAGAAATTTTAATATTTAAAAACAAATGAATTAAGATAAACATAATTGATGGAATGTATAAGATACTAAACATGGAAATTAATACACAAGGGTTCGAATCCCAACGTTTTACATAAAATATAACTTCTCGTTTGATTTTGCTAGATATCCACTTACTACAGCCGTTTTGAGCGATATATATATATATATATATATATTTATCATTTTTTGCTACTTTGAATGTTTTGGCAAAGTCGAACGTGGGCCCACATTTAGTGCCGGTGGTGAGATTTGAATCCATGTCTACCAGGTACAAGTCGAAAACTGTGCCGCTGCACTACCTCGGCATATGCATATATATATATATTGCTGTTGGTAAATTTAACACTAATGTTTGGTTAGCAAAATATTGGTTTAAAAAACTACAATTAAATAATTTTATGCTGCATTACTTCCAATATTTTATACATGGATTTAAGATTGCTTGGGGACAGCATTAATTTAATGAATGATTATATTAGTGCTTGTTGCATGTTACTATTTATTGATTATATTTTAGCTTACTTTACAGATGAAGATGATAATAGTGACGATTATATAGTAAAAGGTAATACGTTAATGTTTAAATTAATAAATGTGTGTTATAAAACCAAGTTATTGTTTGTATGTGTGAGATATCTCAAGTTAAAACTAAAAACATTTTATAAATGTAAAAAATAATTTGTTTATGTTCTTGAATATTCAATATTTAATATGTTTATATATATATATATATATATATATATATATATATATTTTCCTCTCCGTTTTCAAAATTAAAAAACGAAATTAAAAACATTTTGAGACTCCAAAAAACGTAATTTTTAAAATCATAAGTCGTACAATATTTTAATTTTTGTAAAATATACTATTATTGAGTTGATCATGATAATAAAATATTCCTAATTTTTTGGGTGTATTCGACTATGTTAATTTAATCTTATTTTATTTTCTGACTGATGTAGCATATTGCCAATTGTATCGTATTTTACGATTGTGCGTATTTTTGTGTGTTAAAAGCTACTTCTACTGAAGTATATAAGCCAATAACAATAATAATAATTATTATTATTACCGTAATTTTATCCGTTTATATCTTTACATTTATTTACAACAATTAAAAAAAAACTATTATTGTTTATGAGTGTTTCCTTTACATTTTTTAAATAAAGTT
>JAKXYG010000195.1:125000-249723 GCA_025895645.1 Cardicola forsteri
AAACTAAAAATATTTATTATGTAAAAATTAATAGCTACATTTTTTTAATTAAACAGTTTTAAGACAAATGAAAAGCGATTTTGCCTACAAATTGAAGGGTAATTAAAAATTTTTAAATGTGTTTAAAGACTATATATATTAGCACATTTTAAAATAACTAAATAAATAGGTTCTTAATTTTTTCTACAATTTATGTTTAACTGCTTTGTTAGTTAATTACAATTGCCATAAATATTTCAACATTTATGAATGTCATAACATTACAATTGATATCATTTGTAAACAATTTTAGAATTGACAAGTAAGTTATAACATTTAATTTTAATATAAACTAAATTGTTAAGAAATATTAAACAACCTACTACGTTTTCAAGTTAAAATACTTATTAATAAATATTGGTAACAAAGTAACTCTTTCTCTCTTTCCATAATTCAAATGACACAAATGACCAAGAGAAGCCGAATTCGTAACTAAATGCATACAACTTTAATTTCCCAATACAGACGCTTGTTTGCTTTTACTAAAATGTTCACACGCTATTTTGACCGGGACTTTATCTTGGAAGCAGTTGATAAGTCGCTGAACTGTAAGATCTCATTGAGATCTCGGTCTTATTTTCCTCTAGTTTAACTTACTATAAATATTTATCAACAGCCCCCAGCTAATTTCAATCAAAAAAGCTCTTATTTAATTGTAAATATCGCTCAATACTGTTTACCAACAGGACAAAATAAGTCGCGAAAATACTTACAAAAACACAACCACGTCATCAACATGTGATAAATTCAGACTACACGCCTCCAAATACCATAAACTATGAAATAGAATTGTTCGAGATGTTATGCAAATTTGGAATTAATAAAGATGTGACTTTGCCATTAACTTTTGTTGTGTTGCTGTAAAATGTTAACATGCTAAAAATGTTTTCCGTCAAACACTGAAACGATAAAATGTCTTTTTACATACTTCTTCAAAATATAGTTATTAGTGTGCACAAATATAATGATAAAATTTATTAATGGGTTTTAAGGTTTTTTTATTTTATTTAGAATTGTTAGATTAGAATTGTCAGATTCACTTGAATAATAAATTCACTTGTTTTGAGTTAACTTATATGGTTAAGTCCTAGTAAAAGGGTTTACTCACTGGACAATTAGAATTGACCAGAATCACTATAAACAGTAAATTTACAGTGTTAATCAAACCACTAGTTGATTATTGATTAAGGCGTTGGCCTGACACCAGATAGAGCGTAAGTTCATGTAAATGTGTGTGTGTGTAAATCTTGAAAGGTATGCGCTGCTGCTGATTCTAAACAAGGATGCAACAGCTGTACAGTGTTCCTGGTTGATTCAAACCAAGTGGATTAATTATTCAAGTGAATCTGACAAATTTAATCCGACAATTCTAAATAATGATAAAACTGTTTACGAATAACACAGATTTATACAACCGGTAAGTTATTTATGTTTTGTAAAAAATTACTTTATGCACGTTTATGTTAAAAATATTATAGACTCCTGTTACACTATTGAGTATTTTAAAAAACCAAAACCATTTATTTATTTTACAAAAGTATTTTCAGTTTGTTATTTTAAAATTACATTTTTTTAAATTTTAATAATTTTAACAGACAATAATTGATTATATAACGTTACCAATATACTTATTGTAAAAATGCATAATTTTTTACGATTTAATAGAGGTAATGCAATCTTATACCTTCAATCCTTATTTCAAAACATTGAGAAATCAATAATTCTAAATTGTTCTTTCACACCGGAATGCAGTACCCTTTTAGTTATAATATAATTTTAGTGTGAGATTTTTGATTGTCTTTTTTTCTTCAATTTTTATTCTTATGTAATCGACTGGAGTATGATTAACCTACAGCTTGAAAATAATTACTGACAAATGTATTTAACAGCATTTACTAAATTTTATTGCTGTATGTTGACATTGCTTTTTTTAGAATAAAAAGTGGTAAGTATGATTCTTTCAAGTAACAAATAATAACTTATGTTTTCTTTTCTGTGTTTAATACTTATGCGCTTTACAATAAACAATATCTTGTACGTGTATTAACGTTTAGTATAAGTACAAAAATTAAATTTTTGTTTAATGTAATTAACATTTATTGTTTTTACTATTTGAGTCATTTCAACAATTTTAAAAAGAATGTAAATGTTTTTATTTCAAGTACACAAATGAGGTGTTTACTTTTATGTACTCTAATTATTTTGTTACTATTATAGATTACTTTATTTACTAATAAATCAATCAACAGAAAATTCTTTAAAATTGAAAATGATTTGGATAAGACCACCGTTGTAGTCTGGTAATCCAGCGCTGGATCTGAACTTAAATGACTATAGTTTTCATCCACACCGGTAGCACTAAATGGGGACCCCAACAAGCCTTGCCAAATATCTGTTTTCTGAAACACATTTCACGTTAAATAATTTAGTAATAACAATTAAAATAAGTTGTATAGTACTTTAATGCAAAAAATACTAGTTTATTGTGAGTATGGTAATCGAAATAAAACATTTAACCTTCTACATGTTATAAAAGTAATCTCATTTTAAATACCAGTTTTTTAATAAATAATATAAAGTTAAAATAATATCATTTAAATATTTTTTTATAAACATTTGTTAAATTAAATAAATAAAAATGAACTGAGAATTATAACGTGATAAAATATGAATAATTACTTGTAACAAATAATACATCGTAAAATGTTTGTTGCAATTTCTGTTTGCATTTTATCCAAATATTTAAATAGTAATTAAAATAATTATAAGTTGATGGTGTCACGGTAAAATTAATTAATATATTAAATTTATAGTTCATAATAATTTAATCTTAGATTTAAACAAACTTTGCTTTGGCGTAATTTTAACACAATTACCAACACACAAGAAAGGAACTTGCAATTATAATATAAAACTTCACCATTTGATAATAATTGTTTATTTGTTTCAAGGAAAATTGTTAGAGGACACTTTGTGTTAATCTCGTTTTTTATATTCATTGTTTATTAATCAATATATATTTATATTTAAAATACATATTCTATATTATAAATACAATGTTTTATAATTTTAATTTTTTTATCACTTTTATACTGTTAGAAAAATATATTAATTTGAATTTAAATTGTTTTTATATTATACATTATTTATTAAAATTATAATTAAAAGATTAAACCAAATAACTGTTTATAATTATTTTTGTTATTTTTTAATAGCTGAATAAATCAATAACGTTTTTGCTAACAATTGCATAAATATGAAACATAAATTATTTTAAACATATTTAGTAGTTTATCATTATTTGTTCTTAAATATTTTTTATTAAATATAAAATTTAACTACATATGTACTGTTTATCATTGTTCACACTAAATATATATGTGATTTTTTATTGTAATCAATTTTTAGTTTGTTCTCTATTTATTGGTCAATAAACGTTTTTTTTTGTAAAAAAAAGATTGAGAACATTTTTATAAAATAAATTTAGAAGTTTTAAAATTATAATATACATTTTTTTGATTAAATCTAATTAAAATTGTAAATATATTTGGTTTTTCTAAACTAAGAATTAATTTATAACAAAGAAGTTTTGGTAAATGTTTGACGTCATATAATTTTTAACTGGTCAAAATTCGAGTAAATTTTATTGGATGTGGGTTTTGTTTTTTGATTGATTCATTTTTAAATTGAACTGTGATTGGATTTTCAATAGTGACTTACAGGCTACAAGTTGATACACGAGTTGAGTAGAAGTAAAACTTCTTTTAATCCTCAGTTTTATTTATTAATAATATCAGGAAGATTCAGGGGGAAATAAGAAATGGATGGTGAGGTAAAGAGGGATTAGTCAAAAAAATTGAAATTAAGACAAAATAAAGGTTAACAGTGGAAATTAACAATTATAGAAAACGAGCAAAAATTGTAAATATACAATAATAATACTAATACTAATAATAATAATAAAAAAAACGAGTTACATATTACAATGCAAATGCAATGCAATAATCTTTAAAAAAGAAAAGAGGAAAGGATGAATAACGCTTTAATGGACATGTAGCGTGACTGGCGCCTCACCTCGTGAATGGCTTATTTTTATTAATTAAGCAATTTGGAACATATTAACCAAACAATTTTTTTAATCATTTAAATAAAATGCTGTGATGGGTACTTGTTTAAGTGCAAAATTAGTTTTGTTGTTAGTAACTAAAATGCTAAGTATTTCTAAATATAAAAAAATTAAATAAATTGTCTAATTATGTTATTTACTATAAATTTTACTATAAAAAACAATGTGAAAATGAATATGTTTGTATATATATACTTAAGTATCTCAAGATTTTGTATTTTTGCAAATTGCTTAACAGATTATTTAACGCCTTAATTAAACAAGATAAGACGTAGGCTTATTTTGTACAACAGTTTTTTATTAAACTTTTAAAATTCCTAAGTTTTTTAATAGTTGTTTGTATCTAGTTAAATAAATAACTTCCGTATGTTGTTAATATTTTGTGAAACATTAGCAAATGTAATTTGATTATTAATAGCATTAGATTTCAAGATTCAGTAATTGACAGTTCATAATTATTATTTAAGTAAAAACTAATTATTTAAAAAGCCACATATTTAAACATTTGGAATACTAATTAAAATAGAACTAAAAATTAGGATTGTAGAATTAGAATTCTTAATCAAAATTGAAAAAAAACAATATTTTGTGATAGGGCGCGTAGAATGCTTAAAATTTATTATTTAATTTTTTTAAAAATAAATACGTAGTTCGCTATTGCAAGAGTTTTTTTTTTGCTATTATAAAATACAGGAAAAATATATGCCAAAACTCTTAAATTACCAAAGTAGTAATTACCATTATCGTTAATTGTGCAAACTGGTTTAATTTGGTTACCTTAAAGTTTTCTTTAATACAAAATGCATACATTGAATAAAATATAAAATATTTTTTAACATTTATATTAATTTTATAATGTTTATTTTATTTATAAAATTTTGGAAACACATCTTGTATCATGTTTTATTTTTTTTCTTTTATTTTTAATACTTTGAATATTTTACGGGAAACATCTTTCAGTAGTATCATTTTAGAAAAGCCAAACGAGGGCCCACGTTTAGTACCGGTAATGGAATTTAAATCCATATCTATTTGGTTTAAGTGGAGTACTGTGCCGCTAGATTACACTGGCACAATTGAAACCTAATACACTTCCTTATATAACACTGTTTCCCATTAAAAAAATTTTAATAAAAATTTAATTTAAAAAACTTATGCAAAATTAGTAAGACCAGTTCTAAATTATATAAATAATAATTCAATAATTTGATTAAATATTTTTTTTGATAAGTTATAGGTGATTTTGTTAATGGTTTTTTATTAAGCTGACGTAAAGAACAACAAAATTGCATTCTTCGTTCATTTAAATAAAATAATCAAAAATTAAATTTGATATGTAGCAAAAAACGATTTTTTTAATAAATTTAATAACTTAAATAATTTATAAATTAGAGTGCCTTTTTTGACAATTTTTTACATTATGCAAAAAATAATTGTGCTAATGTTTATTAGTTTAATACCACTTTAAAAAACAGAACAATGTGTAATTGCTATTAAGGTTTGGGGGCAAATGTTGCTATTCTTGAATAATTTAAGTTTTGTTTTTACTACCAGCAGTAAATGTGAGCCCCCGTTTGGTTTTACTAAAATATCCCTTTGTTAAAATATGTTTCTTGTAAAACATTCAAAATAAAAACAATTAAAAAAGTTAACGTTTAATTAGATTACATGGGATTCTACTAAAATCCGAGCCACCTAAATAAATAATGCATGCACGAATAATACTAAAAATTAATTATTGTTATAAATTACATTTACAATTTAATTTTATATAAATTACTTTTATTATCAATAATTTCATTTAAAATTAATAACCAGTATTACCTGGTTCGGGATTCAGGATTTGTAGCTGAATATTTGTTATTTTTTTAAAATAGTGCTTATGTCCAAGCAAGTTTTAAGTTGCAAATTGGTAAAACAGATAGATAATATAAGAAGTATATTGTTTTTTATTGTTGAGTTGTAAAGTAAATAACGAGATAAAAGAGATAAATTTTAAAAGTAAAGGAAGTTTAAGAAATAAGATAAAACATCTAAAAAATATTGTAGCAAGGTTTCAGGTTTCAGGTTTCAGGTTGATACACGAGTTAAATAGGAGATAAACTCCTTTTAGTACTCTGTTCAAAGTAAATAAAAAAATAATGATTATAGAAACAAAAATTAACAAGTTTAACAAAGTTTATATTGCAATGCAAAAGCACTGTAATAATCTTTACAAAAATACGAAAAGAAGATTTCAGGTAAATTTCTATCTAACGTGAGAAGTGAAGCGTAACACATTTTTATAATTAAAATTTTATAAAATATTAGTCTTAAAACATAATTTAATATAAAAAGTATTTTTTCACAAATGTACGCAAACAGATTTATCATTATTAAAAAGTAGACTTTAGCATTTTATTTTTATTTTTATTTAAATATATTAATTATTAATTTGTTGTCAAAATTTTATAATTATTGTACTGTACTAAAACTATTTAATAAAAAATGTCGATAGAGTACTAAGAAGTTTCACCAAAGTTCTTAAACAGCTTAAGAATGTAAACTACTCCGATCGTTTACATTCCTTTAAGCTCCCATTACAAGATAGGAGGGTCTGGGGCAATCTCATCTTAGTCTATAAAATTATAAGATCAGATCATGCAGATTACCCTTTTGTTTTTACTCATAACTCCTTGAGAAAACATCTTTTTAAGTTAAGTAAACCTAGAGTAAAATGTCATCTGTGTTTAAACCATCTCTTGTATCGGGTTGTCTCTGCATGTAATAATTTACCAACCCATGTTATTTCAGCTTCGTTTCTAGGTTTTTTCAAATCGGCCTATGATAAGTATTATTTCAACAATTTAAATTAATTAATTAATTAAAATATATATATATATATATATATATATTTAAAATTTTTATTATTCATTAATTTTTGATACATTGAAATGAGTACTAAAAAGAGATTGTTCCTAAATATCTCATGAAAAATTTTACTTAATACTTTATTTACTTTATTTTGTTAACTATTTATTATTTTTATATAATACTTGATACTCTGATGCAGAGTATTAAAAGGAGTTTTCTTCTATTTAACTCGTGTACAAACCTTAAACCTGAAACTTGAAAAAACCTGAAATAAAAGATTTATTATAATGCGAATATTAAATTAGATTAACAATAATTTTTAAAATAATGTTTTAAATAATTCATTTTTAATTGCATTAAAAAATAAAATACAAAGTATTATTTTTAGTAAAAATAAAAATATTAGTAGAAGCCGTATTTTATTTCAACCTTGACTAAAGCGGATTTTTTGAGTGTCCTACTCATGACAGTAAGTACGATATTGCTTAGTACTACTAATTTTTCATTTTAAATTTGTTTAATTTACCTTTAAATAATTTGAGAAATATTTAAAATTATAATTAAAAGTTTATTTTTTTGTGTATAATTTTATTTTGTATGTTTTTAATACTATATACGAAATTTATAAGGTATGATTAGATTTTGAGTAATATGCGATTTATTAACAATTATGTTTTATTGTGTAGTTAATAAAAATAATGAAGTGCTTAAAACGGAACTATGGAGTGCTTGCGACTGAGATAGTTTAGGTATATCTTGAAGAAGCGAGGTGAGGCGCGCGTCATGCTACACATCCATTGGAGCGGTATTCATATTTTTCTCTTTTTTTGAAGATTATTACAGTGTTATTTCATTTAATATGCAAAATTTGAGACAATTTGAGAACCGAGTACTTTTTCTCGTTTTGGCCTACTCAACTCGTGTTAACTGAATCCACTATCTACCTTGATTTGCCTTAATTTCAAATCATTTTCTGCTACTAGTCCTCCTTTACCTCACTATCTATTTTATATTTTTTTCTTAAAATTTTGAGAACCGAGTACTAAAAGGCTTTTTGGTTTACTTATCTCGGAAAAAATCCTACAGCATAATGTAATTGTGCCTTATAATGACTTATTCAAAGTATAGTAATTTTGAATTTATATTGATTAACATTTGACATTCTATTTCATTTTATTTCTATTATTTGTACTGCTATTTTTTTAATTTTTTATATTGATGGTGAAAATGCATCTTATGTTGAATATATATCTACTGAGATATTAAAGCTTAATAAGAGTAATAATAATCCTGATTTATGGTTTGAAGGCTTGATGTGTTGACTATGTAGAAGGAAGGCTGTTTTAGACTGAAACGACTCAATGAGAGAAATCGTGTTTTTTAAGTCGGGTAGAAGCCCTGGGTTTTATCAGTTTAGGCGGGTGCCTTCTAAGGGCATTTTCAGCTTTAGTGAAATAAGGTTTGAGGCGTTTGGAATTAAATAGTTGGTAGGGATGCTAATGATTTTGAGGATTTGAGTAATGCTTATAAAGTCTCAATTCCTGACTGTTTGTCCTCCATGTGGTGCATCCTGGACTAGATGCGTATAGGCATGTAGACTAATAACAGCAGGGTCCGAGTGCACAGCGGTATAACTGGGCTTCCGCTACGGCGGGTGGGTGCGAGCATACACCCAAGATACTTAAAAGGTATCTAAAGGTATACGTATACCATATGTAGCCGTTCGGCTAAGGGAGATAACCCTTGCAAAAAATCAGGCGGCCTTGTCAATCTTTGAGAACAGTGGGGACGTCTCAAGGATGCCGTCTACCAGCCAAGAAACTGTTATTCTTCCATGTTTGTTACGCTTATCAAGCCATCGAAATCGATCGTATAAATATAGGAAATAATGAAGAGGTGACCACCTCACTAACCAAAATGAAAAAATGAATGCTAAGATTAGGTAGCCTTATAGCCAATAAGGTTTGCTGTTTTTATGGTTTATTGTGCTAATGAAACTGTTGGAGTCGATCGTTGGATATACTGTACTAATATTAAAATAATGAAGAAGTTTCCAATTTACCTTCTTGCATAAAAATGATTTATTTCTTTTAAATTGTTGTTTACAATTTTTTTCACCATAAATATATCTTTTTTTTGTTATATTTATTTATTTTGATTTGGTTGGTTGCATAGTTATTTTATTACTTTTTATATTTGTACAGTATATTTAACGATCGGTTTTGATGTTTTGATGTGATCAATAAACGTACAAGAATAACGAAATTTTTTCTTTGGCTAGTAGACGGCATTCTTGTGATTGCGCTACGATTTATAAAGATTGAAGAGGCCTCACGATTTTTTGTTAGGATTCTTACTTAGCTTTAGGATATATTTGGTATGCGTTATACCGCTGTTCACTCGGTCCCTGCTATTATTAATCTATGTGCTTATGGGCCCTTAGTCCAGGATTCACCTTTTGGAGGAGGAACAGTCAGGAATATGACCATCATTAGAAATTGATACTTTATAGACATTATTCCAATCTTTAGGATTATTAGCATTTTAGGGATACATTTTGTATGCTTATACCTTATAATTACATGGGGTGTGTACTTGCACCCACCCACCGAAGCAGAAGGTCAGTTATACCGCTATACACTTGGTTCCTTCTGTGCTAGTCTATGTGTTTGGGTGCATTTAGTTTAGGATGCACCACGTGGAGTAACAGTCAGGTTTATTACCATTGGGAATCGATAATTTATAAGCATTACTCAAATTTTTAGGATTATTAATATCCCATTTCTTGTTATACTGTATTAATTTATTATGAATCGACAAAGACATTATTTAGTAGTTTTGTAGTGCAATTGTTTAATGGTGTATGCTACTGATGATTATAACAGTAATAAATATGTTTAAAATAAAAATACTTTGATGCATTTTTCATTTATAATTTTATTGAAAGTTAACAAGTGTTTTTGTATTGATGGTTATGTCATGTTTTAATTGGTTGATTGTATTTTTTTAAACTTGCAATTTATTATAATTAAACTGGCATTTACACGGTTTTCCCTTTTTTATTACAATTTAAAAATAGGATTTAGATAATTCATACAATTTTTCAGATGATGATTATGAACCGTACGTTCCTGTGAAACGAAGGAAACAACGAGAAGTAAGTATTTTTAAAATATGAATATTAATAATAATTGTTATCAATTGTTTTTATTTAGAAAATCTGTAATAATGTTGGTTTTGTTAAGTTTCCACTTGGTGAATTTTTTAATGAACAGTTTTTGTTTTTAGTACTTGTAGACAGTGTATAGATAGACGCCCCCGTTTATTTATTCAAATAGGTTTTTGTTTATTTCTTGTAAGTAAATAGTTTCTACTTCAGTAGAAATTATTTCTAATGCCAAAATGAATTAAATTTCTGACAGTTACAATAAATATTTTAGAGTGTAAACGATTTATCTAATATTACTTTAACAGTAGATTGCAGATTATTAGTTCAATATCTATTTGAGTATTATGCATCCCAACTTATTAAGACAACTTTTTAGGGACTATAATTAAATATTACTTACTTTATTCTTATACTACATTTCTAAAACCAGTTTGTAAATTTATTTGTTGTTTAGTTATTGTCCTTACAAAAGACGTTGGGAAACTTAGCCTATTCAGAAAATGTGGACGAGGAATCATATTTGAAAAACGATGATGAATTAAGTAATGGATCGTCAAGTGGAACTGCTTTGACAACACAAGGAAAATCAGCCGGTCAGGATCAACAAAAGCAACAAAACTCCGGTTTTGATGCACAAGGGTCTTTATTTGATCGAATGTGGGAGTTGAAACGGAAAGCCGAAGGTTGGTTTAGTAGCTGATCTGTTGATGTTACAATGTACTAATTGGTTTATTAATTTTGGTTGGTGACGTGATCATCTTTTCATTATTTCCCATATTCATACGCCTTGTTAAACGATTGATTTCGATTGTCGTGATAAGCGTAACAAACGTAGAATAATAATCAAGATTTTTGGCTATTAGACGACTTTATTGTGACATCGCTACTGTTAGCAAAAAAACAGTCAAGGACATTACCATCATTGGAAATTGATACTTTATAAGCATTACTCACATCCTCAAGATCATTAGCATCCCAAATCCTCACTTTGGTGCATTGAAACCTGCAGTAATTCTTAGTTGAACTCAAACACATAGTTTTTGCGCAGTAAATAGGTCTGTGTTTTTGTGTCAGAATATCAAAAGTAGTTGGGGCTTTTTTGATTTCATTCTCCGGTGGGCATATGTGTTCGAGTCCGACACTGGTTACACCAGAGATCCATTGCTCAAAAATGTTTTTATTAAACATTAAAGTAGTGAATTCAAAAATAAGTAAAGCGAAAATAAAGGCGTTGATGTGACAATTGGTAGAACAGTGTAGATGACACAATGCAGTTTTTTTTAGCTTGGTTTTAGAAACGCTAATTGTTGAGTCAAATTAACCTTAATAACAAATTTATGCTGGCTGTTTGGACTATTTTATTTTAGAGCGAAAGGAAACGGAGCGTGATAAGAAATTACAAGAAGAAGCGATTATTTTGGAAAGTGTGGCTGAAAAAACCGCTCTCAAAGGTGTAGCCGAATTGGCAAAAGGCATTCAGTATGATAAATCTATTCAAACAAAGTACGCAATTGTTCTTTATTTGTATTACCTTTTTCATATTAAGTATATTACAATTGCTTACATTAAAGCTACATAATAATGGTAATTTTCTACACTTAATAAGTAGGTTTGGCTTAAATCCTAAAAGTTTTGTTTTTGGATTAATAAGATAAGTTGTTAACATAACAGTATGCCAGTTCTCACAAATATATATTGAACTATTTTTACTAACGTAGATGAGTTTCTATAGTATTGTCCTAGCCAAATCACTTGATTTAGAAATATACCTGAGTGTTTTAGCTTGTTAAACATTTCAAGTGATTTCTTTAATTTTTTTTTATGAAAAATTAGTTTTGTTTATTAGTATTTTTGTTAGTAAGATAATATTCAGAAAAATTAACGAAACTACTTGATATTTTGTTGGAATGAATTTTTCTAGTCACGTGCACAAATATAATATTGATAAACTCTAAAGTTGTGAGCTTTATCCTGAATTATTTTATTAATTCTGTAACTAGATTGATTCTTACTGCTTGTAACAAGACCTTTGTTCTCTTTTTATTGATTAATTTTCCAGTTGGACTCCGCCCCAATTTATTCTTGATCAAACCGAAGAGAAGTTGCAAGAAATTCGCAAAAAATATTCGATTCTTATTGATGGTGAAGATGTTCCGGCTCCAATTAGGCATTTTAGCGAAATGCGCTTTCCAGAATGCTTGATTGAATTACTCAAACTGCGTAACATTTCCAAACCTACCCCAATTCAAATGCAAGGCTTGCCGGCTGTTTTAAGCGGGCGCGACATGATTGGCATTGCTTTTACCGGATCGGGAAAAACGATCGTTTTTTCTATTCCAATTATTCTGTTTGCCATGGATCAGGAAAAGAAAATGCCCTTTATTGCCAATGAAGGTCCGTATGGTCTTGTAATCGGACCATCTGTAAGTTGGGTGATCTTGAACACATTTTTAATTAGCGGCAAGTTTAGCACACGTGGAGACCCTCGTTTTGAATACTAGAGTTTAGACTCCCTCTATAATACAGTGTTTTGGCTATTGTGCTGCTTTAATAACTTAATTGAGTTTCTATTTGTTATAATTTACATAGGAGAGTAGCACAGGTCACGGCTGATGCACTAGTCGGTATGGCTCTGATCTCCTCACCGACACTAAATGAAGGCCCTTGTTGGGCTGTAATAAATGTTACTTGTGGCATATTCGAGTACTGCACATGAAGAAAAAATTGAGTTATGTTTGGACTTAAAAATTAATTAATACAAACTTTCACTTTTTATGAATATGTAAACTAGGCATTTGCAAGATTATAACGACGTCGTGATTAATTATTGAATGGTGATTTGAATGGAACTGTCACGAACTCACTAGCACATATTGTCGATAACTCAGTTTAGTATTTGATTGTACTCTATGAACCGCATCACATGACTTGCTTTCTACCCTCCCCCTCTCCATTTAGCGCGAACTTGCCAGACAAACGTACGAAATAATTTCCGGTTTGATCGAAGGCCTTACAGGAAACGGATATCCAAAGATTTCGTGCACTTTGTGCATCGGAGGTATGGCGGTCAAAGAGCAGTCCGACGTGTTTAGAAGTCGCGGTCTTCACATAATCGTCGCAACTCCAGGTCGGCTGATTGATTTGTTGCAGCGCAAAGTTATCAATTTGGAAGTTTGTCGTTATTTGGTCATGGACGAAGCCGATCGAATGATCGATATGGGGTTTGAGGAAGAAGTTCGCACAATTTTTTCCTATTTCAAGGTACGCTTTGATAGTTGTATTTGTGCTGGAATGGTCTAGAGGTACAGCACTCGACTCGAACCTGGATGGGCCGGACGGCTCGATGTCTGCCTTTGCCAAAATGTCCACTGCTGAAAGATGTGTTTTCCCCAGTACATTCAAATTAGTTTAGAAAGTATTTGCGCAACATTCGTGCTTTTACGCGGTGGGATTGGACTAATGTGGAGAGCGCATCAGGAGTATATCTGATCGACCGCTTGGTAAAATCATATTATCTCAAACTTTACTCTACGTTACATGTAACGTGAAACTTAAGGTGGGGGGTATTATTTAATTTTTGGCACAATTTTAGAAAGATTATAAACAGTCGAAAATGAGACTTACAATTTGATCATAACGAGATGCTGGTTTTTATCTTTTGGTTATTTAAAAAGCATTTAGTGTCACATTTTGCTTTTGTTTCGTTGTATTCGTCGTGAAGGTATACAATTGTGACCATGTTATGTATATATTATACTCATTTGTTGTTCAAAAATGTTTAACATACTTGAAAATAATGAAGATGGGTCCCTGATACCAACGAATCAATCTACATGTTTGATAATGACCAATTTGGCAGGATATTCACTTATGAGATTTAAAAATTTTTATTTTTACTACTATAAATATTTTACGGGAAACAATTTTCGGTAGTGAACATTTTAGTGAAGCCGAAGATAGGTCCTCATTTGGTAGGCCGGTGGCGAAGATCGAACCCATGTTCATTCAGGTTTGATTTGAGCACTAAACCACTCCGTTGTTATTTTGGGTTGTTTGGTTAATCTAGGATAAGATGGACGCCCATTTGTGTTCTACTTATGACAAATTTAATTTGCACATGGAAATGGAAATTGTAAACTGTACTGCAGGAACCAATGCTACGTCTTAAGGTGCATGTTTGATGACAATAAAAGCTGTTCGACAAGGATACTTTAGCACCTTTTTTTGTTCAATAGGAAAGGTACAACGTACCGACGATTAATTGGAAAGCAAGTTCTATCTACAATAGGGAGCTAATTAGTTAAGAATTCATATAAAAATTTATTTTTGTCTTTAAAATATACATTATTTAGCATTTTTAAAATAATAAGTAATATTTTTTACTTTTTTAATGTTTATTACTTTGAATGTTTTACTAGAAATATCTTTCAGTAGTGGACATTTCAGCGAATCCAAACGTAGGCCCGCATTTTAGTGCCGGTGGTGAGATTCGAACTCATGCCCATCGAGGTCCAAATCGAGTGCTGTACCGCTAGACCATCCCGGCACATTTAAAAAACTTTTTGTAAAAAAGTGTTTTTTAAAGATTTACTATAATAAAAACAATAACTGCGACTAGTCTAAATTTCTGGATGAACGTCTAGTTTCTCAGAACGATATTTTATTGCATAAGTGTATCTTTTCATCTGAATTAGAAAAAATCTAGAGGCCTCCATTTAGGACTGTGAACCAGTCAAAATAAAAAAGTTGGTAGAAATCTATCACCATTATTTTCTTATTGCTTTAAGGGTTGCAAAATTTGATTGTCTACACACTTTGAAGGGCATGGCCCAAAAATGTCGTGGCGTGAATATTTTGTGTTGTTGATTATTTACATTATTTATTGTCTTTATTTCCTCGCTTTTCATGCTGTTTATGTCGTGTTTTGTGACTACTTTGTATATTGTTAGATAAAAGCATTGCTACAATGTGATTTAGCGTTGGTGGTAAGCTACAATTTCCTTCTTTACTTTTGAATATTTGCATTAATATTGAATTAATGAGTACGTGTATGATTACTATTTTCATGCGTGTGCATTTCCTAGGGCCAACGCCAAACTTTGCTGTTTTCCGCTACAATGCCGAAGAAAATTCAAAATTTTGCCAAATCCGCTCTTGTCAGACCGGTCACAGTGAACGTGGGTCGGGCTGGTGCAGCCAATATGAATGTCACACAAGAAGTGGAATATGTGAAGCATGAGGGCAAGATTCCGCAATTGTTACAAACCTTACAAAAAACAGCACCACCGGTAAATTATTATTTGAATGCGATTTGTGCATTTTGGTTGTTCGATAATTCTGTATTTTTTCGACTTCTAAATGTTTTACAGTTATATGAGCTTACGTTATAATCTCTTGTTTTGATGACGGTAGTTTATTTTATACGATGTACTTCAAATAAAAATTCTTCTGATAAAATAACCCGAAGAAATACGTATAAATATGTATGTACATTCTGTCTTGGTCGTATGTCACAAAAAGGAAATAAATATACAGGTAATGATTGAACAATAGATTACTAACAATAAATGATTTTAACAAGTGTTTAGTCATTGGTTAAAAAATAGATAGACAATTAACAAAACGATCAAATAACAAGAATAAAGCTATTTTACGATTGGTTACCAATAATCAACTAATAGTTTCAATACATACTTTTGTAATCAGTCCTTTCGTTGAATGTTCTCCTTACGTAGCAGTTACATTTAGGTTAACACTGGGAAATTAATTGAATTTTACCATATATACTTTGATTAATCTTAATGTGAATAATCAAAAGCATTTTTAATCCCTATACTTGTCTAACTTTAGTTATCCGTGTTTATTGTTCGTAATGCTGTAGACGTTAAATCAGTATGTGTAAGAAAAGGCAAAAACTTGTTTTATTTTATACAAACGTTTCCGTAATTTTAAGCTTATTGAAACCGCATGTACATTACTGTCGTTGACTTTTCTGGGAGTACATTGGGCATACGGTTAATTTATTATGATATTTATAAGAACTAAAATTATATTAGGTGGCTTGAGTTCGGACAATAGCTGAGTCATATTTTTTTATTCACGATGCTACTACTTTAAATATTGATCCAAGTTTGTCACACAACCTAGGTATGTCATTTTTAAAACCAAGAGTCGGTATACAATGATTTTTTTGTATTTACGAAATGGTTGGTGGAACATTTGTTTCATAGTGTGAAAACTCCTCAATAAGCACATATTTGAATGAATTCTTATTGGCTTAGACATTGCAAATACGAAAACTCAAAGAAAAGAACTTGTTATTTCATCAAATCTAAAAAAAATAGAGATTACATGTCCATGTATGTCATAAGAATGGTACAAAGAATTCATTTCTTTCATTTACAGGTGATTATATTTGCGGAGCGAAAACACGATGTAGACGCGATTCACGAATATCTTCTTCTCAAGGGTGTCGAAGCCGTGAGTATTCACGGTGGCAAAGACCAAGAAGAACGCGTGTCTGCCGTAACCGAATTCCGAGCCAACCATCGTGACGTACTCGTGGCTACAGACGTGGCCAGCAAAGGTTTGGACTTTCCCGACATCAATCATGTGATCAATTATGACATGCCCGAAGATATTGAAAACTATGGTATGCTTTGTTTTCTTTTTGTTTAGGAGAACAAGCAAATAATAATAATATGTCTAATTGTTCATAATTTGTAATGTGTGCCAGAGTAGTCTAACTGTACAGCGCTCGACTCGAACCTCGGTGGGCATGGGTTCGATCTCCACAACCGGTCCACGTTCGGCTTTACTAGAAACAAATAGTCAAAGTAGTAAAAATATAAAAATAATGAAAAAATAATATGCGTTTTCACCTTTCTGTTCAATAAATGATGTGGCAGAGCTACATTGATAGGCGATTCTACTTTGGACTGGACGGGAATTCGGACTTCACTATTGACACCAAACATGTAAATCGTCGTCTGAAAATTTCCACTTGTTGAAAAAATGTTTCGTTGAAGCAACAAAATTGGGAACAAATGTCATTCAGTCGATTGTTACCTGACTGGACCCTAGGCTATTTAAAATTTTTATTATTGAGAGATCGTATCCATTGGGTGTTTGTTTGGTCTGTTCTATCGGAGCAGTGTTTTTATAAAAGCATTTAGGCTAAAATAAGCGTGGTGAGAAACATTTAAAAATGGATAAGTATTTAAGTATATTTATTGTTGATGATAAGCCACAAATAAAATGTCGGCTTATCATAATTTCTATATTTTCTCGGAGTATTTCAAACGATTTCAAACGTAAAATTGTGAACGTTTTTAAAAAAGCATTGTTAGTATTCTGTTTGACTATGTCTTATCAACTACAAGACAGCCATCTTTGTATTGAATTGAAGCAATATAAATAATATCCTTTCTTCCCCCCCCCCTTATGCAGTGCACCGTATCGGTCGTACGGGACGTGGCGATCAACGCGGCCTGGCTACAACGTTTATCAACAAATCTTCCGATGAATCGACTCTGTTGGATCTCAAACATTTGCTTATTGAGGCCAACCAGAAAGTCCCCGAATTCCTCATCGAACTGGGTCCAAGCGTAGTGGACGAGTTGGCAATGGACGGCGAAGTGGGCTGTGCTTATTGTGGCGGTCTCGGTCATCGCATCACGCACTGTCCAAAGTTGGAAACGATGCAGAACAAGGCTGCGGTCAATTTGGGACGCAAAGACTTTTTGTCTTCGGCCGATTACTAATTGTGTTGTGATTGTTTTCCCTCCCCCCCTCTACTGTACATAACAGGATTGTGAATAATTTTAGTATGACACTACTTTATTTTTGGTTTTGTGATTAGCATTTTTACAATTACGGCATCCTTAGTACATTTATTGGGGGAGGGGTAATATAATCGATTTGACGAGTATATCCATTTTCGTCATATGTAAAAATAACAATCATTTACTAACGACTAACTCTACCACAGCTAATCCTACGTCCCGTTGAGACAAGAAGAGGATTTGAACTGAAAGCAGTATAATTCCGATTACGTCATTCGGAAAAATTCGAATAACATTTCATTCTTCGTTATGCACGATTTTCAAAACAAAAAAATTAAAGTAAAATCTTATGGAATAATCTTGTTGCTTCAATATCTTTAGAGCGAAATAAAT
The DNA here is from genome assembly GCA_025895645.1 of Cardicola forsteri. NCBI lineage: Eukaryota > Metazoa > Platyhelminthes > Trematoda > Strigeidida > Aporocotylidae > Cardicola > Cardicola forsteri. The sequence goes on from JAKXYG010000195.1 coordinate 143,365, forward strand.
TAAATACTATTGAGTTAGAATAAGATAAATGAAAGGTCTTTACAATTTACAAAAACTAGATGAAGGTCTATCATCATTGACTATTGTGAACGCTTTATTGGATAAACACAATGCACTAATTACTATTCCAAAAATTTATTCATATTGACAAAATATAATACCAAATTAACAGTTATTAAACTTGTTCGTTATCTACTACTAGAGGCTTTAATGACATGAAAAACAGTGCAATCTTTGATTACGTTACAATATATCAAAGCCTTTGGGATGCTAATGATCCTGAGGATTTGAGTAATGCTTACAAAGTCTCAATTTCTAATGATGGTGATATTCCTGACTGTTAGTCCTCTACGTGGTGCATCCTGGACTAGGTGCCCCTAGGCATCTAGACTAATAACAGCAGGGTCCGAATGCACAGCGGTATAACTGGGCTTCCGCTACGGCGGGTGGTGTGAACATTCACCCAGGATACTTAAAAGGTATCTAAAATTACATATATCATATGTAGCCGTTCGGCTGAGGGAGATAACCCTGACAAAAAATCAGGCGGTCTCGTCAATCTTTGCAGAACAGTGGCGACGTCACAAGGATGCCGTCTACCAGCCAAAAACTGTTATTCTTCCACGTTTGTCTACGCTTATCAAGTCATCGAAATCGATCGCTCTACATGTATAAATATGGGAAATAATGAAGAGGTGACCACGTCACCAACCAGAATGAATGAATATCAAAGCCTTTGCTATGACAATACCTCCCAAACTTTCCAAATAATTATCCTCTCTTTGTTTTAACACTATAGACAAAATCATCCATCGTATTCTGTCTTGAGTACATGTGGCTGTAATTGTAATTTACTCATCTGATCATTTCCGTTCATAATAAAAGGACGTAATATAAGTTCAATATCATTTGCCCTTATGTAAATCACATTTCTCTTTTGCTTCCATAATCTCGAAGATTTTGCTAGTGTTTACTGTTGTGTCAGAAAGGCGGTTGATTAAGTGCTAAAACGGGATCATTCGACGTTCAAGTAGGTCATTAACGATAACGTTTAATATAGTGGTGCCGAAACATTTAGTAGAAGAATGACAACCATACGGTTACTACAAATCTATAAATAAAACAAGTTTATCTAACAGATATTACAATAATTAGCGCTTACCGGAGCAGTTAAACAATAATACTAAAGTTTATTATTGTAAATGATAATGTATAGACATACAAATTTTACAAAATAATTTATAAAAGATTTATTAATATAACAAAAGTTAGTGGTTATTAGTTCCAAGTTCGCACAGCATCCCCAATTTACGTACAAACAGGTTATCGTTTAGGAATTGAACTTAGGTGGATTAGATGAAGATTCTGGCTAGAAGATTAATTCCTTGTAACAATACCGGTGTTCACATGAATTGGTGAGGCGATCTTCGGGGGGAATAAGAGGTTGACGGAACCGTAAGCTTAACCGGCTATATATGGTAAGTTGATACACTGAGATGTTTTTATCGTCTTCCGTGCATGCTAAAACCCATTCACCAAGTGACAGTCTGGTGAAGGCCCAGTCACACGGTTCTTCGCTCGGTCCCTGTTATTATTAGTACACATACCTGGGGGCACCTAGTCCCAGATGCACCATGTAAAAAAGGAACAGTTAGGAATACTATTATCATTGGAATATAATACTTTATAAGCATTACTCAAATCCCCAGCTTTAGTATTTATGTATTTACTTTTTAGATACTTTATAGTTGAAAATTTATTTTTATTAATTTAAGTTTTTTCCGAATTCAGTTTTGTACTGTATTTTGAACAGAACACAGCTTTAGTTAAATCCACAGAATCATTAACTGCAAACTACATTGCTTATACACCTACACATAATCAGTTAAATATTTAATTATTCACACACTTTGTTAATCGTTGTGTATCCATTAGTATTGCTATTTACATTAACAAATATTATATCTAAATCCACATTTTATTAAAAATAAGATTAAATATTCATTAACAATATAACTAATAGCATACCAAACAACCTGAGTCATTTGGCTTTAAAAATATGTATATGTATGTAAGTATTTTGTAAAGAACAATAGAATAAACTATTTAGTGACTAAAATATATGTACAAATTGTATTTTCTTTAATATCTGATGTAACATTTAATATTTGACATTTTAGTAAACTTTATTATAAAGTAAGGGACACTCAAAGTATAATATTTATTATTAGTAAATTATAATGCAAAAATTTTCTTTTGTATACTGTTTAAAATAATGGGTTATTAGCTACATCATTTAAAATAATTTTTACAATTTTAACGCATAACTCTTTCACTACAGTACTTTTGTATCAAGTGTGGAGAACATCAATGTTATGATTCGTAGTTCTGTTCACTAAGCTATGATTCTAGTAACTATATATATATATATATATATATATATATATATATATATATATATATAATATATTAAAAAATACTATAGATTATAAAACACACACGATTTATTTATTTACTACTTACAGCATAAAATTTATATATGATCTATTATAAATTATTTAGTTGTTTTTATGTGTTTCAGTAAATTAAATGAAGGCTTATCTATTATTATTATTATTATTGATTTATTAATCTAATGAAATTACCCGACATAAGGCCATAAAAGTATTGAATAACTTACACTTAACCGTTTACATTTTTCCACAAGTTTCTTAATTTAATTTATTTCTAACACTAACAATGGAATGCATTTTTCGTATTAATACTTAACTAGACCGAAATGTTTTTACACAATTGCCTTCTTCTTGTTTTGACACCACAAACAGACGTCGTCTATCGTATTTTGTCTTGAGTACGTGTGGCTGTAGTTGTAAGTCACTCATCTGACCTTTTCTGTTCACAATAAAAAGGGTGTAATATAAATTCAATATTACTCTCTTTTTTATGCAAATCTCACATTTCTTCAATGGATAAACCATCACTTCCATAAAGTGAAAAATTCTGTTAGTGTTTATTTTGCAAAGCGAGAGTATATTGCATAGTCACCTGTTCAGAATAATTACTGATAATTTTACATAACAAACGTTTTTCAATTTTATTATTGTGTAGTCAATGTGTGCTGGTGCATCCCAATGTGACGTCAATCCTGACTGTAATACCACATATTCCTCAGCTATTTATTTTCAAAAACAACCAAACAGGCTGTTAAATTTTCATATAGATCACATTTCTGCAGAATATATTGGAATAGACATAACGAGTGCTTAATACTTATGTAGCTTTATTTTGATTAAATTGGATCTTTTATTCCAGAATAAATAAATGTTTTGCACTTGATCAAAGGTAGTGTAATTATTTATATTTATCTACTTATCCTAAGCAAGTACCAAAATTAACAGTACTCGTTTTTTTTGTAATTTAACGACATTACATCTATTTTATTTTTATTAACGTTTAATCTACATTTTTGTAAAATAAAGTAGACACAATTGATCGTAAATTCCACTTTTGAATATTTTGTAGCAATCATTAAAACCATATACTAAAACTACTATTTTATTTTTAAGATCTACTTAATCTACTTTCAATTCTTTCGTACATTCAAGTATAATACGTGTAATAAAGTTCGTCAATATAAATGCTCACACATTCTTAGTGTTTGAGTTTGTTCCATACAAAATATGTTTCTTTTAAATTGGGTTTTCTGATTAAATATGGTAAATAAGAAAAAAAGATACGGGTACATATATATTTATGAGGTACACCAATTGCTCAATAACTAATACCAATTCCTATAAAGTATTCCAGGAATAGAATCTTGTAAAAATAATAATTTGACCCCTTAGCCGTGTTAATCTGAGTGCAGAATGCACCACATACATATCGGGAAACCGGATAATCATCATCACTAAAAATTAAAACTTCGGAAACATTACTCAAATCCACAAAATCAGTAGCATCTACAACTAATTAAAACCAACAATTATCATTTAAAAAAATTATTAAATAGCAAATAATCCATATCAAACAAAATAATAATGGTAATAAAAACAATTAAAAAATTAAAAAATAAAATTATTAAAACACAGTTAAAATGTTAACTACAAATTCTTTTTAAAATTAACGACTATAACGAGGCATTTTTCCATTAGATTGTGCCCATTCATGTTGAAATCTCTGAGGCATGTGCATACCTTGTTGATATAGCATTGAAGGAGTTGGTTGGATACCCATATAAGTAGGATACTGCGGTGGAAAACCCATAACTGGAGGATAATTCTGATAAATACTCATTGTAGGAGGAGGCATAACCGAAGGTATAAATATTGGATAATTGATTTTGCCTTGTTTATAGGCCTCGGCTGTTTATTAACAAATGATTAAACGTAAAATACTTACATGCATTTTTAACCAATTTTTGAACATGCTCTTCTAACCACTTCTGGTAGTATTGTCTCACAAATTCTGTATGATTTCTTCCATTACAATGCGTTTTTCTAACTGATGGTGAATCATGAGTTAGGTAAGTATCACAATAATCACAATAATATCTAGAAAAATTGCTATATGTTTATATACAAAACACACTTCGGCATTAATTATAATAAAATCTCCAAATTGTTCAAATAAATGTTAATAAATAAAAAATCTTAAATAAAAAAATTAAAATTAGTAATTAAAAATGTTATTATAAAAAATGGATATCATATACAATGAATAAAACCTAAAAATAAAGTTCAAAAAATGCACAAAACTTATTAAATTTATTAAATAAAACAATACAAATAAAACTTAGTAAGTCAAAGTTTAAAACGTCTAAATATTCACATCCTATGCATTTATATCAAAAACTAAAAAGTAACTTCAACTATGTGTCCATTAACCCTACTTAAATGGAGATGTGTCAGCAACATAAAAAAACTTAATAAAACTAATCAAAAAATTTCAACTAATTTTAATTAAACGTTTTATTAGAAATTAAGAAATAGATATATAACATAAACAAATACTGCAAATAAATTAATGTTTACAAACTAATGACGTATTTATAAAATTAATTGTTTAAAAACATATTAAACTAAAAAAATCAAATTCACCTAACCATAAATTAATCGTTCATAACTAAACGTTATATCCATATATAATCAGTCTAGATTATAAACTAAGTAAAATAGATAAAAACTGTAGTAAAATCAGAAAAGATTATAAAAACTACCAATTAAAAATGCATTTTTTTACCTCAAAAATAATAAATACTAATAAGAAATAAATATAAGAAATAAATAAAGTATTACAATAAGCTTTTAAGCTAATTCAAACTACCGCTCCTTAAAAGATTATAAGTTTTAAGAAAGTAAAACTACAAACAAAATAATTAATTAAAATTTTTAACGTTAATAAAAAATATGATTAATTGTAGTTAAAAACTTTAGCTAACTAAATGCAACAAGAATTTAAAAATACAAAACTAAATAATAAAAAAGTAGTTTTAAATATACCGAAATAAAAATTATGATTATATGCTGTATGGTAACAGGTTACAGGTTACAAGTTTATACACAAGTTAACTAGGATAAAAGCACCTTTTGATCCTCGGTTTTATTTATTGATTATATCAGGAAGATTCATGGGGAAATGTCAAGTAAATGGTGAGGTAAAGGGGTATTAGTCACAGAAAAATGTTTTTGAAATTAATACATAATCAAGGTAGACAGTGGAAATTGACAATTGTAAAAAACAAGAAAAAAATTTTAATAACACAAAAATAATAATAATAAAGTTACATATTACAAAACAAAAACAGTATGTCCTAACTATACTACTTTTTAATTAATCTAATAGGTTGATCTAAAAAACACATTTAATTGTCCGTTGCTTTTTATTGGTTGTTTTATTTTTGATGAAGTACTTAATGCTGACATTTTGGCTTTGACTGAATTTGCTAATGTGTGCTAATTCAATAAAAATTACAACTGTTCGGGTGAATTTGGAGTAGATTTTAAAAAATTTGAAGAAATAACTCACACAGGTTTTAATCACAAAAGTTCTGAAACTTGTGATATTGACCCTACCTTTTTTTATAAATATGTAAATTTTCGTTGTTTCAGATGTCAAAATCAAAAATCAAAAAAAGTGGTTAATGGAAAACTAGATAAATTAATATTTTTATATTTTTGTTTAGATTCAAAGATACCGAATGTGAAACAATTTACTGTGCTCACTCAAAGAGCACAAATATTGGATTTACAAACCGTGATCACAATAGTGACAGGTAGATATACTAGTTGAGTAAGACAATGTCTTTACTCTAACCTAATTATGTCATGATATTTAAAAATAAAAATAAAAAAAGCAATAAAAAAATTGTTAAAACAACACCGAAATCACAATCAAATAAGTGAATTAGTCAAACAATGATAGTAAGAATAAATGGGCAATGGATTGACTAATTTATTATTATTATTATTATTATTATTATTATTATTATTACATTGAGCTTTAGTATCTCACTAGAGATACATTTAGCGTAAAATACATTTTTACCATTAATAAAAATACATAAATAAATAACAACAAAAATAAAAAGTTAGTAGTACAAATAATAGAAAAAAATGAAATGGAATGTTCTATGATAATAAACATAAATATAGTCAAAACGGCAAGCATAGTACAAAAAAAGTATTGTATTTTGAATAAGTCATTCAGTGGAATGATTCCCAATTTGATAGGTTTGTTAGGAGTTGAATTTTGTTTGCTTCTGCATTGGTTAATCTGGATATGTATGGCAGACATAAGTATTTGTATCGTTTAGTTTTAATTTTTATGTGCAGGTAAATTTTGTACTATTTACAATATTTGATTTTTTTAGGCTGTGTTGTGTTCATAATTTGACCTCAGGGACTAGTGGATTTAGGATTCAGGATTTTTCACGAGTTGAGTAGGCCAAAACGCCTTTTAGTACTCGGTTCTTAAATTGTCTCAAATTTTCAGGAGGAAAATGAAATGGATGGTGAAGTAAAGGTGGATTAGTCACAGAAAAAAATTTAAAATCAAGATAAAATCAAGGTAGATAGTGGAAGTTAACAATTATAGAAAACGAGCAAAAATTATAAATATACAAAAATAATAATAAAACAAGTTATGTATTACAATGCAAAAACAGTGCAATAATTTTCGAAAAAGAAGAAAAGAGAAAAGGATGAATAACGCTCCAATGGACGTGTAGCGTGATGCGCGCCTCACCTCGCAATTAACAAATCAAAGTTTTTAACTTAATAAGTAGCTTACTGTATTGTTAAATTACCTGACAGCCGAGTATAACAAGATAAACAATAAAAATATATAACATAGAAAAACAACTAAAATTATTAATTAAAAAAATAATAAATATAAATTAATTAAATAATTTCGCTAGAGAGGATTAAATATAAATTAATTTAGCCTGACCCAGGTCTAGATAAAATGGATATGCGGTAAGGTAAACATCCGGTAGTAAAATACATACATCAAAACTACTTAATAGTTATAATGCTTCAACTTGATTTGGTACAAAACAAAATGAAAAAAGTAACCAAGAAAAGGCGACTTTTTATAAAAAGGGAAAAAATGTAAAAAAATAAAATAAGAAAATAAAATAACAAATACAACAACAAAAGTATATTAACAAACTCAAAGTATTTATTTTGAAACGGAAACACTGTATTAATATTTACAAAACAACAAACAAAATTTAAAGTGATATATCACTTAAGGTTTGGCATAACAGACGTTTTCGTGTTATTCCAAGTCGGTTTTGTAAGTTGCAAATAAAATCGGCTGATTTATTATTGTAGATTTAGCATATTTTAACAATAAATTTATTTTAAGTAGTTATATTATTATTATCATGATCTCTGTCGGTCAACACTAATTATAGTTAATAAAATATGATAGTTGTTATTTTTAATTTGTAATGTTGTTTTTAAATAGAGTAGATTCAATTATGACTAATAAATTGGATTCGAGATTGACAGTGTTTTTGATTTCTAAAGAAAGTAAAATAATTGATATATTAGTTTTATGAACATTTTATTTCTCAGCAGAAATTTACATGTTTTAAATTATTGTAAATTATTTGCAAAAACGCTTATGCCATTTGTCGCAAATATTGTCACAACAATTACTGCAAAAAAGTGATTATTTGACTACAACATATCTAGCAACTACATAGCATACAAGAGAAACGTTACCTCGATTATAAAATATACAATACCATATAATAGTTGAAAAAACTATAATTATATATACATATATATTGTAAATAATAAAAAATTGTATTAAATATCAACTGGTGCAAAATCTTAAATAGAGCAAAATGATTAACATAATTTATAACGTCAACTATTAATAAAATGTAGATTACATGCAATTTTTTAAGTTACCAAATGATTAATGATATTACAAAGTTTAAAAAATAATAATAATCTATGTGATCGTTTTTTTTGAACAAATTAATCCAAGCGTTTTGGAATGCTGTCAATGAGAGTGTTGATATATTCTTTTTTCATTTCATATTGAACAACAAACCGAATGCGTTCACATAAATCCCCAATTTTAGTATGCTTATTAATGTTACGCTTTATCATAATGAAAACATTTTCAATAACATTAATATCCGGGTTGATAGGTGGTAATTGAGTAAAAAATGGCTTTTTTAATTTTAGCCCCTCTACTGTGTAAATGTAAAAATACAGGAAATAAAGTGAACTTAGATAAATATGACGTTTCCTTTTTGGACGTATGATATGGAGCATCGTCCTGAAAAACAATAGTAACCCTAGTGTATGTGCTGCATTTCATAATAAAAAACATCCCTCATAACTGAAACATTTTTTTTATTATTTAAGGTACCAGATATAATTCTCCATTTGATAAGTTGATTATGCTTAATGCCAAACCAACACATTATTTGTTAAGGGCAGGCTTTTCTTTTAATAACCGTGAGTAAATGTTTTTCAAAACTGAATCTACACAACACTTTGATTTTGAAGCCAAATAGTTCGTCCCGAATTATTGTTTCATCAGTGAAGTATACGTAAGGTCAATAACAAAAGTGTTGTTTACTCCACAGTTTACAAAAGGCTAATTTATTATCCTTTTGTTTTTTAGTAATAATTGGCTTAACGTATGGTGATTGAAGATTTAAACAAAATTATACTGCTTTATTTCTAATCGTGAAATAAGTAAAATTGTTTAAACTATTTCTGTTAGTTTCTGAAATAAGTTTATTTTAATATTTTAAATTCTATAACGATTTTTTGATTATCCGTAGTAATTGGTACACGTTTTTTTTCAACATTAAGTATAAATAAATAAACTATTAAGCACTTTACATTATTTTTAATTCTTAATATTTATTTTTACAAGAAAACGATGGGACATAACAAATTAATTTAGATTTGATACTTATAAATTTTTGCGTTAATTTATAAAATAATGGTACATATATTTATGAAAACATTATTTTTTATTATAAAAATAAAAAATAGAAACACGTGCACTAAAAAAGTAACTGGTTCATTAAAAGTGTTTAATCGAAATAATATTAAGCATTATATCCCTTATTGTCCAGCTAAGCCGCTTATAGCACATAATGTTTAACAATAAAACTAACATAGTGTTTCTTCTCTTTACATATTTTTTCTTGTTAAAATGTTAATAGTTTTTTTCAAGTAATCCTAATCTAGCTATATGCGATTTTGACAAAACGGTAATATTTATATGTAGTCTCAGTAATTTATTGTTAATAATGACTATGTTTTTAGATATCATTAATATTTTAAAGTTTTGCAGCTATTTCTAAAATTATATACAAACATTTAAAAACATAAATTTAGAAACTGTGTATTTGTAAGTAGATAATTTATTTATTCATTTGTCGAGTCTGTTTGTCAATATCATTCTAATTTATATGCATTAATAAAAAACAGATTGTAGTAGAACAGTACATGTCTAACTAATTTAGGGTTGCTAATAGCTTTTAAACAAGATATAAAATGTATGCCACTGTTAAATGCAATTTCTAGCACCATATTCTGCGCTAAATAAGTATTGTACTTGACTTGATTTTTTCTATGTTGTGTTAACAGTGCAAAGCAAAATTTAAGTGTTCTTATCAAAAAACAAGCAAAAAGAGAGTGATGTTGCTTAAATAGTGGGTTTTCATTTTAACTTTGATAATAGATTATAAGGAAAGGTTATAAGAATGTTGCAAGAGTTTCTAAAAAATATTCAATGTAGTGGTAATGAACTTTAAAACTCAAGATTTGGGTATAATCTTTTGGGTGATTTTATACATTTTCTATTTGTTGGATATGCAGAATAGAACAAAAGATTAAAATCAGTTTCTTATGAACATAAATTATTTTCTAAAATTGATGAGCCTCGTTTGTTTATAGTACCTGGTTTTAGAACGTTATTTTCCTATTTTCTCACTCTTTATTATTAAAAACAGTAATATTAGAAAACTATTGGTTTCAAAAAATAAATGTTAATTTTTGCAATAAAATAAAATAAAAGAATATTGTTTACTTTTTTTCAACTTTCTTGACAAAATGTTACTGCTGCAAATGGATTACGGAAAACATCTTTCATTTTAGCAGAAACGAACAAGAACCCGGTTTCAGTGCTAATAGTATGAATTCAACTCATCATTACAGATTTCAGTCGAGAGTTCTACCGAAATACCACAACGGATTTCCTGTACCACATTGTTAGCAATATTATATTTCACTACACAAAATTACAATAACTTTTTAATTTTTAAAATGCTTAAACGTTATTATTGTTATTTTTAAATTCGGTTAATACTAAAATAATAGAGTTGGGTGCTCCGTTGTTTAGTAATAATTTGGTTTTTAAAAATAATATAACTAATGAATAGTAATGTTTTTTATATAAGAAAATTAAAAAGTTTTCTCCTTTACTTCTATTTTTGTTACAAATTCATTGTTAAATATTTTTACAGGATAAATTTGTACGTGTTGTACCACTCAATTACTTTTACATAATATTTTATTGAAAATTGTTATACCCAGTTAACAATAATTTATTTTAAACAGTGTATGCCGGGGTGATTAAGCGGTACAACGCTCGAATTTGGACTTAAGTAGGCATGGGTTTGAATCCCATTACCGGCACTAAAATTCGAGCCCACGTTTGGTTTCGCTAGAATGTCCACTGCTGAAAAATGCGTTTTTCGTAAAACATTTAAAGTAGCCAACGTAAAATAAAATAAAAATAAAATATTCATTATTTTAGCTGCCTATATTTGGTTTGCTAAAAAACTTTAATTTATGTGAATGTTTCTTAAATAAATATAAAATATCAATAATTTTAGATGCCTATATTAGCATTTTCTTAATATATATATATATGTGAATATTTCTATATATATATATATATATATATATATATATATATATATATATATATATATATATATATATATATATATATATATATATATATATATGATAAGTTAAGTCGTTAGAATCGTACCCTAGTACATAGAAGTACGAATCATCGACACTGGATGCACTTGATACAAAAGTCTTTTAGTATAACATTTAATGCGTTATATTGTAAAACTTTTGACTGAATTATACCAATTTAATGTTAAATTCTTTGTTAAGAACCCGGTTTTTAACAACATATAAAACATCATTTTTGTATTATAATTTGTTAATATTAGATATTTTACTCTACGTATACCCTACTTTATAATTAAAGTGTAGTAAAACGTTAAACACTAAATCTGACGTCAGCTATTAAAGAAAATACAATTGATATATAGATTTTAGTTACCAAATAGTTTATTGTATGGTACATCACAAAATACTTAATGTAATTGCATTTTTTAACCAGATGACTCAGGTTGTTTGGTATGCTATTAGTTATATTGTTTAATCTCGTTTTTCATAAAATAAGAATTTAAATGTATTATTTTTTAACACTTAGATACAAATCGTTTAACTATTTGTATAAATAAATTTTTAACTAAATATGTGTGGGTGTATAATAAAGGCAGTTTTTGGCGTTAATATTTATTAATAAATACTTTTTATGAATTATGTTATTTTGTAAACCTTCTTTTTATTATTTACAATAATATACCTGACTTATTTGTTTAACTACACCGGTAAACGATATTAATTATTGTGCCGTGTTGTGGAATATAACGTTATTGGCATATTTCTGTTATTTTGATAATTCTGTTTGCATTTATTTGCTTTTACGACTTTCAATATATTTAATACTAGCATCTTGTGTTTTTAAAGGATTTGGTATTCGTACATATTCCTATTAAAGTTGTTATTATAAGTAAAGTTAAGTCCGGTCATTCTATTTTAGTCACTAAATTGGTGAGGTCAAACATAAACACGTTGTTTAATTTTCTTGTATTGTCATTTATTAGTTATCCATATTAGTTGTATCAAGTGGTATCATTATTATGGATTCCGGAGACAATTTAGCAAATCCAAACTTCAATTAGCCGCTTATAGTTTGTATTTAGGTAGCATTCCAACACCGACGATACACAATGAGTATCTGTTTTCACGGTACCGTATTAGAGTCAGAAAACGACAAATTCAAAACAATTGCGAGTGATTTACGCAGTTAAATAATACAAATGGTATGCGACATTATAATTAACCGCCCTGTGCTCAAATTGTACCAAACAACCAAGCAAGTGATTTTGGCATAAACACTAACACTCCTGAACATCAACAAATTTTAGAGTAAAAGAACGTTTAGAAAATCAGCAAATGGCAACGTACCACCAATTAGATTTGAAAACCGTTATCAACAACAACAAAATAGCAACAAATGTTGATAGCAAAGCTGCCTGTTTATTAGTTCCAATATTTTATAGCATCCCTTCTACTATTCATGGTTTTCGGGGGCGTGTAGAGATATTTCAGTCTAACGACTTTGCTATTATTTTCATGATAAGGTTTTGGCCAAAATATTTTGAAGATCGTCCTAAACAGCATCCATTCAAGCACGTTTCTGACTACCTTTTATTTTCTTTCAATCAGTATTCAGGCGGGCCAAAATTACGATACGTGAGATTGTATCACGATTTCTATGATGAACGTGACCAAATTAGTGCAATCTTTATTATCGTAACACCAATAATAGAAAAACGTAAAATCGTAGATACTGATTTTTTTAGTCTAATCTCTTGATACAGATGATGAAAAATGGATGTTGTGCCAAATTTGTCCAGGACATCTTATTTCAAATTTGTTGAGCTACATGATTTCTGATCCTGTAAGAGACCAGGTTTCAGCTGCGTACAGAAACACTGTGCAAACCAATAAAGAGAAAATGTTCGTCTTTATGTTTAGATTGACTTTATCGGAAAATCAAGCACAACATGTCGTGTTAGAAATTATTTTCCTGAAGCCCATGCTTGACCAAGAATGAAGACATCATGAATTTAGATGACCTAGTAACCCTGACAAGAATAGTCAGATCGTTAATTGGCGCTCTATTGCAAGATCATGTGTAATATCTGTTTTTTGAGGTGTAATTTATGCAACGGTTTCTAAGTTAAGACAATAAAAACTGCGAATGACAAATATTTTAAAGACACAAAATGCTCGTATTGACTATATTGAAAGTCGTAAAAGTAAATAAATGCAAACAGAATTATCAAAATAACAGAAGTATGCCAATAACACCATATTCTACAACATGCACAATAATTATTAGTTTTTACTGGATCAGTTCACGTAAATTAATGACGCGATCTTCTTTAGGGGAATAAGAGGTTGACGCATCCACAAGCCTAACCGGCTACATTTGGTAAATGAGATACGTTTTAAGCATTTTGAGTGCATGTTAGAATCCATTCACTGAGTGATAGTCTGGTGGAAACCCAGTCATATGACTGTTCTTTCGATCCCTGCTATTATTAGTATACTCAATTGTAGGCACCTAGTCTAGGATGCACCATATGGAGGAGGAACAGTCAGGAATACCACCATCATTGGAATTTGAGACTTTATAAGCATTACTCAAATCTTCAGAATCAGCATTTATTTACTTTTTATACGGTTAATAATAGTAAGTTTATTTTTATTAATGAGTTTTTTTAATTTAGTTTTGTACTGTATTTTAAACAAAACACCGCTTTTTTCAAATCCACAGGATCATTAGCTACAAACTAAATTGCTTATACACCTACACATCTTTAGTTAAATATTTATTTATGCAGTTTGCTGAAAATTGTGTATTCATATGTATTGATATCTGCATTGAGAAATATTATATCTAAATCCACATTTTGCTAAAAACAAGATTATGCAATATTACATTAACAATATAACTAATAGCATACCAAACAATCTGAGTCATCTGGTTACAAAAAAATGTAATTACTTTAAGTATTCTGAGGTACCATACAATAAACTATTTGGTAACTAAAATCTATATATCAATTGTATTTTATTTAACAGCTAATGTTATATTTAATGCTTAACATTTAACTAAATTTTAATAATAAAGTAGGATATCCCAAGTATAATATTTAATATAAACAAATCATAATGCGAAAATTATGTTTTGTATATTGTTTAAAATAATAAGTTCTTAGCAGAGAAATTAACATTAAAAAAAATTCAGTCAGCATTTATAACATTTTAACGCATAAACGTTTCACTAAAATACTTTTCTATGAAGAGCTGCGAGCATCTATGCTATTATTCGTAATTCTGTTCACTAACGTATAATATATATATATATATATATATATATATATATATATATATAATCAGGGATATATTAAAAAATACTACGATTATAAACCACACATTTATTTATTTACTACTTACAGCATAAAATTTATATATGATCTATTATAAATTATTTAGTTCTTTTTATGTGTTTCAGTAAATTAAATGAAGGCTTATCTATTATTATTATTATTATTATTGATTTATTATTCTAATGAGATTACCCGACATAAGGCCATAAAAGTATTGAATAACTTACACTTAACCGTTTACATTTTTCCACAAGTTTCTTAATTTAATTTATTTCTAACACTAACAATGGAATGCATTTTCGTATTAATACTTAACTAGACCGAAATGTTTTTACACAATTGCCTTCTTCTTGTTTTGACACCACAAACAGACGTCGTCTATCGTATTTTGTCTTGAGTACGTGTGGCTGTAGTTGTAAGTCACTCATCTGACCTTTTCTGTTCACAATAAAAGGGTGTAATATAAATTCAATATTACTCTCTTTTATGCAAATCTCACATTTCTTCAATGGATAAACCATCACTTCCATAAAGTGAAAAATTCTGTTAGTGTTTATTTTGCAAAGCGAGAGTATATTGCATAGTCACCTGTTCAGAATAATTACTGATAATTTTACATAACAAACGTTTTTCAATTTTATTATTGTGTAGTCAATGTGTGCTGGTAGCATCCCAATGTGACGTCAATCCTGATTGCAATACCACATATTCCTCAGCTATTTATTTTCAAAAACCACCAAACAGGCTGTTAAATTTTCATATAGATCATATTTCTGCAAGACATAGTAGAATAAATATAGCTAGTTCTGAATACAAATGAAACTTTATTTTGATTAAATTCGAATAGGAACATATTATTATTCAGTGGTTTCATTTCTTGCATTTCTACTGGCTTGAATAAACAATTGAAGTTATTTAAACTTTTCTATTTTTCTAGGCAAAGGCAATAATTAACAATATTCATTATTTTGTGGTTTAAAGACAGTTAAGTGGTTATCTCATCTTTATGTCTATATTTGTACAATAGATCAAACGACCGATTTCAATAGTTTCATATGTATAGCAAACGTAGAAAGAAAAAATTTATTAGCTTTTAGATTATATCATTGTGACGGTGCCAGTGTTCACGAAAATCAATGATGACTCCTGAATGTCTATCCCAATTATGTTCATTAGACCAACGGCATTACATGGTATAGACATACCTGAGTGTATGTTGGCACTCATCCGCCATGGGGAAAACTTACTTATACCGCTGTACACTCGGTCCCTAATCCGTGTCAGTCTGAGTCCAGGATACACAACATGGAGGAAACAAAATTATCGCCATTACTAAAAATTAAAATTTAGTTAGCATTACTCAAATTCCCAAAAATCATTAGAATATCCAAATAACTGACACTAATAATGTTTATTATAAATATAAATAAATTTAATAATTAATAGCAAATGATCTATTTCAAATTAATCAAATAAATGATAAAGAAATCAATAGAAATCTGTTAAAACAAAAAAATATTCAGAACAGTGTTACTGTTCAACCTTTAACCACGAAAATTATCGATATTGAGGCGGAAAATAAGATATAGGCATTCCGGGTTGTGGCCATCCATGTTGAACTCTCTGAGGCATTGGCATACCTTGTGAATATGGCATTGGATGAGGTGGTCGGAAACCCATAATCGGAGGATAATGTGGTGCAAATCCCATTCCAGGAGGAGGTATACCCAAAGGTGTATACATTGGATGATATACTTTACCTTGTTTATAAGCCTCAGCTGTTTATCAATAGATTATAAAAAACTAAAAATTTACATGTGTTAGTAACCAATTTTTGAACTTGCTCTTCCAACCATTTCTGGTAGTAACGTCTCACATTCTCTGTATGATTTTTTCCACTAAAATGCGTTTTTCTAACTGATGGTGAATCATGATTCAGAAAAGTGTCACAATAATCGCAATAATATCTAGGAAAAATATTATATACTTAAACATACTTGGGCATTTATTATTATAAAACGTCGGCCAAATCGTTTAAAAAATGTGAATTACTGAAAATAATTCCTAAAATAAAAAATATTAATTAAATGGGCTTTTGTAAAAAGTACATCATATACAAAGTGGATAAACGCTAAAAATAAAACTCAAAAATGTATTAAACGTTATGTCAAGTCAATTAATTATTCATTTTATAACAGTTTCGTAAAAACCATTTAATTAAATAATGTTAATCATTATAAATATCTATTTTCCTTCATATAAACAAGTATCAATGTTTTGTAATTTCTAAATCGTTTCTTTTGTCATCACCAGTGATTCTCGTAAAAGACACTTCTTAAAGATAAAGATGCCTAGAGTCAATTCCCATCTGTATCTACACCATTTTTCATATAAGGTCATTTCTGCGTGGAAAAAATTACCAACACATATCGTTTCGGCGTCATTCCTAAAAACATTCAAATAGGTCTATTATAAGTATTTTCTTCGTAATTTTATTCAATATTGTTATTATTCTCTTCTTCATAACTGCTAACATTGAACCAAAGACCAAAGAGAGTTTCCTCCTATATAACTCATAAATAAACCTGAACCTAAACTTGTTCATTTAATTACTGTAATATGGATAACTAAATTGCATTAATATTTTAATGTCATTAAATAAACACTGCTTTTAGTTTGTTCGCTTTCTGTTAACATAATCATGTAACCAAATAACTAAAAACTAACTATCGCTAATTTACAAGTATTGAATATGGTCATCATACAACGTTCGTTATAAACTTAAATTCATATACCATGCATTAATGTAAAAAAAGTAACTTTCACTAAATCTCCATAAAAAATTATAATAAATATAAAAAACGTTCTAAAAATTACCATTGTCTTATTTAAAATATAATATTTTATTTTAAGTAATAAAATTTATCACGAATAAATATGGAAATTGAGAAGTAATAAAAGAACAGATCTTTAGTTTTAATCTAAATAATAAAAATGTAAAAAAAAAATTTTTAATGCACAACCATACACATAACATTTCAAAAATTTACAAAAATCTCAAATCCACTGAAACGGCTTATTTTTGCACGCTAATTCAAGCTACCGCCTTTATAAAAAATGCTCAACTTATGTACATAAACATGCAAAACATTAAAACATTAAATATATACATTTACGTAAAAACGTAATATATTTAATTTTATAAATATAAATTTAAATAATTGGTAATATTTACATAATTTTTTTAAATATTTATTATTAGAAAACCATTTTTATAACCACATATTAACATCCATTTTATTATTCGAGCCTAAACGCTGTTCTTGTACATAAAGAAAAAAATATTATATTAACTTGTAATTTATAAAAAATTTTTAATGAATATTACAAGTAATAAGAGCATATTAATTAGGTATGTACTTATACGTGGAAATATCAATTACCTATTAGTAACTTAGTAAAGGTAAATTAATAGATTATAAAATTTACTAAAAATTAGATAAAAATTTATTAAAATTATTAATTGTTAACATTATTAAAAAATAAAATTACAAACTTAAAATACAATACAACACTGATTAATCCAAAATAAATTATTAATTGTAATGTTAGTGAATTTATAATAACAAAAAGTGTAGGAAATTGATAAAGTCAATATATTTGTTTGTTAATTAAATTGTATTCTTACTTTTAGCACTAAATAATATGCATTAATTTGCTAGTGTAACTTAACAAAACAACTTGTAAAACAAAACAGTTAGATGTTTTACATTCTTATCCTCTGCTTGATTTAACATTTCTAACAAGATCTCCATATTATATTCTATCTTTAACACATGTGGCATATAATTATTAATTACTACTAACGTCAAGAAAGGACGAAAAAAGCCAAAGCCTTCTTTTGTTTAAAAAAACAAGTTAAAAAAGCGTAACCTATTTTAGTAAAATAGATGCTTTATGGACCTAGGCAGTTTGAAGACAGCCATATGCACCTTCTCGAGATTGTATGTCAAATTTTAAAATTAGTGTGGTAATCTGAGCACATTATTCCAGGTTCAGTCTGATTTAATGCATATAAAACTAGGTAGCCTATCCAGGAAATGTTCCTGGATAGGCTACCTAGCTTCCTTCTGAAGAATTTAATTAGCCGATAGCAAGTTTGAATTGCTATAATGTAATGTCCTGTGAACTTGAGTGCAGAGTCCACCAATACTCCTATATCCTTTATAGATTTAACTAATTATATCGGTTGTAAATCAGGATGAAGCATTGTAAAGACATTCCTAGATAGTTTACCAGAAGATATGTGCTTGCATTTAGCTAAGTTTAGGGTAAGAATGTTTTTAATGACCCAGCTATAGATGTAAAAGATGACGGTTTATAATAATTCAGGGTTAGAACCCAGATCTTAACATTATCCGCATACGGTAGGATAATGGATTAAACTACTGCGGGTAAATTGTTGATAAAAATAATAAACAGTAAAAGCCCTAATACCGACCCTTGAAATACACCTAAACTGAAGGAAGGGATAGGTTTGTCTCAAATCGGACCCTAAAAAAGCGATTAGAAAGAAAGTTTGAAATCCAGGTGTGGATTAGACTAGTGATGCCAAGAGATCTTAACTTATTCAAAACTAGATTATAAGGTAGTTTGTTAAACGCTCTTGCAAATTTGAAGTAAATGGCAGTAACCAATGAACTTGAATCTAATATGCTTGTAATGCTATTTTTATATGTTATCAAATTGGTAAAACAAGACTTGTAAGGCATTAAACCGTGTTGGGCCGGGCTAATTATATTAAATTTAGTGATAAATTTAATAAATAGGTCCGAATGAACCTTTCCATAATTTTACTTAAAGTTGATAAAATACTAATCGATCTATAGTTATCTGGAATATATTTAGTACTCTACTTTTATATTGACTTAATAAATGCCAATTTCTAGAAAAGTGGAAGACGGATAGAGTTTAAAAATAGGGAAATGATTTGGGTTAAGTGAGGTGCAAGTATCTCAGCACATTATTTGAGTACTCTGAGGTAGATCTCGTCTGCACCACAGGAGGAAGGCTTGAGCCAAACGAGTTGACTATGAACTGCATATTTATAGATTTTATTTATTGCAATCTATTGGCTTAAATTAATAGTTTAAAGCATTTATTTTCTTCTACTTTTCATAAACAAATACAAAAATTAGCAATGTTTATTTTTTTATGATTTAACGACATTACATCTATTTTATCTGTATTGACGCTTAATATACATTGTGAAATAAACTAGACACGATTGAGCAAAAATTCTACTTTTAAATATGTTGTAACAAGTATTATCAGCATGTACTAAAACTACCATTTTATTTTTAGGGTCAACTTAACCTACTTTCAATACTTTCGTACATTTAGGTGTAATATTTGTAGTAAAAATCGCTCATGCACCAATTGCTCGATAACTAAAATCATTTCTTATAAAGCTTTCCAACAATGAAACATTTAAAAAAGCTAATAACGGCTATTTTGTAAAATTAGTACATTTACAGTGAAAAAAATAATAAACCTTTTAAAAGTATAATATATTTTAACCAATAAAAAATAAGTAAAATTTTCGTACTTTTAAATCTGTGCGAAACACTTGTGTGACGTGACCAAAAGTTGCTAATTGTATTTTGCGCTTGCCCAAGTGTTTACGTGTTTTATGTGTCATTTGTGTTTTTCTTGGTGTAAAATTTGTGTTTTTATTGTTTTAATTGTGCAATTTAATTGCCCAACTGTTTTATTTAGTACGATTCGTAAGTATCGTACTTATTTTATTATTTTATTAATCCCTTTAATCCAATTATCACTTTATTTTGCTTTGTGATACTTGATTTTTATTATATTTATTCAGATGTGTTTTAGTCTGAGAATGAAAGTCAGCAATTTGTGTCGTCGGGGGTGCAGTAAATTTATAAAGACTGCTATGTGTTGTTCTAGGTGTAACACCTTGATGCTACTAGACATGAATACGACTTGTTTTTTTGTTTCTTTTTCTCTCTTTTCTGGAGACCGTGCTATATTCTGTGTTTTTTACCAACCTTTTTCCTTTTCTGAGGCTTCTAATTCTGCTTTATTACAAAAACTTAACTCCATCTTAGCATATTCTTACAAATTTCTACAACACATTAAACTCCGTAACAGTGTGTTTCATAAGTGAAATTTAACTGGCCTCCCTGTTTTTATTATATTTACCTCGATTTACGTAATAGATGTGTTTTTAGTCTTAATCGCCTCAAACATCAGACTTTATAGTTTTTTAAATAAAGCTAAAAAAAACAAGAGTCTGTTTTTTAAATACATTAAGAATAAGCGTGGATTTAATAATTATTTCCCCTAATTTAAGGACAAACACGATTCACTCCTTTCTATGTCTAAAGTTTACAATTCTTTTGGTAATTGCTTCTATTCTGTCTTTAATACAGATTCTACTAGAGATTCTTTTTATTATTTCACCGTTCATTCTGGGTCCCCCCATATTACCCCTGAGATAATCCGTAATCTCCTTTTTAGTTTAAAATCATCTTTCCGAGGTTCGGACGACTTATACCCAAGAGTCCTTAAAGAATACGCTTCAGAACTAGCTCATATGTTTATCCTCTCCTTAAACCAAGGCAAGGCACCTACAATCTGGAAATTAGCCCTTATTCGGCCAATCTACAAATTTGGTTGCAGGTTTAAAACTGATAGCTATAACCCATCAACATTTTATCGGTTCCTAATAAAATTATAAAGAGAATTGTTAAATCCCATTTAGTTAAATTAATTGTCAATAATAATTTTATAAACTCCGCTTAGCATGGGTTTATGCAAACAAAATCCTGCCTCTTTAATTTATTAGCTTCTACTACCAACCTCACTAGGATATTGGAGTACACCCCATCAATCAATGTCATCTACTTCGATTTTTGCAAAGCCTTTAACAAAGTACCCTACACAGCATTACTGGGTAAGTTGAGGTCATTCTGGATAAGTCCTTTATTTCTCGATTGAATACGTGACTTTTTTTCGACTCATCAATTTAGTGTTAGACTAGATGTCATAATCACTGCCAGGAACATAACCTCAGGTATTCTCCAAGAGTCTGTCCTAGGTTCCTTATTATTTATTATTTATATCAACGACTTGCTCTCTGTTGTTCATTCTGACATTTTACTCTACGCTGATAATGTCAAGATCTGGAGTTCCAATCCTAAACAACTTCAACTTGATACTATATTACTGGTCCCTAGCTAATGCGTTCCTTCTAAAGTTTTCCAAGTGTAAACATTTTTTTAGAAACCCTTTAAGCAACGCTTTCAGAGCTCTAAATTCGAAACCAATTTTTTGCATAAATTTGACCAAAGATCTAGGAGTTACCTTTAACCCCTCCATAAATCTTTTGTCACACCATAGGAAAACTGCCCTCACTTGTTTCCAACTTACAAAGTTCTTCAAATGTAACCTAGGAAACATCCCTGTCAGTTGTGCGTATCTACTCTACAAGCTATATATTAGATACCATCTCGAGTATTGTATTCAAGTAACGTCTTGTTTCCAAAAAGCTGACATTAATATTCTAGAGAAAGTACAAAGAAGATTCATAAAGCCCAAGATAGCTTAAGAATGTAAACTACTCCGACCGTTTACAATCATTTAAGCTTTTCCCACTACAAAATAGGAAGTTTTGAGGCGATCTAACTTTAGTCTACAAAATTTTAAGAACAGACCATGTAGATCATCCTTTTGTCTTTGCTAATAACTCTCACAGAGGACACCTTTTGAAGTTAAGTAAACCTAGAGTAAAATCCCATCTGTGTCTAAACTATTTCTCGTATAAGGTCATATCTACGTAAAATAATTTACCGACCCATGTTGTTTCAGTTTCGTCTTTAGGTTTTTTTAGATCGGCCTATAATAAGTATTATCTTAATAACTTTGTTTAATTATTTATATTTTTTGTGATTTTTTATTTACTGATGTCTAATAACATTGAACGGAGTAAGAAAAGGAGTTTTCTCCTATATAACTCGTAAATAAACCTGAATTTAACCGTCGGTCTCAACATTTCAAATTAACAGTCCTTAGTAGGTGAAGGAGTACTGGGTGTTTAGAAACTAGCATACATGAGACAAAACAAGCCGCAGGTTCTTTTTCAAAATTTTAAAACCAATTAGTATCCTTCGTTTCTTGTAAAGTTTGAGGTTAGTCAACGGTCATTTCTTAGAGTACTTACTTGATAATAATCTAGTTAATCCAGCGTAGCATGAATTTGCACTACAAAAATCTCGCCTTTCTAACTATTTAGACTTTACTAATTTTACTAACTAGCGCGTTAGAGCATCAACGTTCCATTAAGGCAATGTACTTTAATTTTTTTATAAAAGCTTTTGATGCGATATTCTATTATCTCTACTAGCGAAACTCTAATCTTTTAAGATTAGTTATTTTTTATTGATTGCATAAGACACTTTTTAGTTAACTGTTATTTTAGTATTAAGTTTGGTTCCACCCTGTGTGACATTACTTCTGGGATGCCACAAGGATAATTTTTAAGTCCTTTACTTTTTGTTTAATAATCTGCCTTCAGTCGTTTAATCCAACATTCTGCATTACGTAGATGATGTGAAAATTAGGGTTACTAACTCTGAACTTCTGCTTTACAATATTAACAAAATGTATCAATTATCAATTATGAATAGGCTTCCCTTAAATTTAGGTAAATGTAAGCATATAACTTTGGGTAATATTCGGAAAAAATGCTTAATATTTGTAACAAGCAGTTTATTACTACAAACACGTGTCGGGTTTTCTAAATGCAATTTAGATTCTAATTGATTGCCTTCATTGATATTCACTATAATAACCTTAGGGGTATTGTTGTAAGATTTATAATCCAAGAGCCCTGATATATTCTAGATAGCATCATTTCACACACAAAACCATGAAATAAGCTTCCCAGTTAATCTACAAACAATAAAATCATTTAAGTTTAATTATAATAAGCTTCCTTTACTTAACCAATCTTTCTAATTTTTCCTTCTTTCCCATTTCATTATTACCTTATTGTCCCATATTCGTACCACCTCAATTTGTAATTTGCACAAGGATCAAAACGATATTTTTCAACGTACCTCGTGTACCTTCCTAATTCCTAATCTACGTATGATAAATTTACAATTTTATCTATAGAGCCTACTTAATCTACTTTCGATTCTTTTATATATTCAAACATAACAAAGTTCAATACTAGACTACTAATAATCCTGAGGATATGAGTAATGCTTATAAAATCTTAATTTCCAGTAATTGAGATATTCCTGACTGTTCCTCCTCCACGTGGTGTATCCTGAACTAGGTACTCATAGGCATCTAGATTAATAACAGTAGAGACAGAGTGCATAGCGATATAGCTTGATTGCTGTTTTGGCGGATGAGTGCAAGCATACAAGCAGGACACTTAAAAGGTGTCTAAAGATATACGTATGTAGCCCTTTGGCTACAAAAAATCAGGCGGCCTCGTCAATCTTTGTAGTGATGCCATCATAATGATGCTGTCTATCAGCCAAAAAACGTCGTTATTTTTCAACCTTAGTTACGCTTATCAAGATATCGAAGTCGACCGTACAAATATAGAAATAATAGAGATGACTACGTCACCAACCAAATGATCATGAACAAAGTTCAATAATATAAATGCTGGCATACATTTTTAATATTAGAGTTTGTTGCATACTAAATATATTTCTTTTTAAATTATACTTTCTGATGAGATATGGTAAATGAGAAAGGAAGATCTGAGTAAATACATATTCGTGATCTACGCCGATTATTAAATAAATAAGATTATTTTTTGTAGAGTATTTTAAAATAGATTAAGGTTATCTTTCTATAATTTGTGTATTTACGGTAATTCTATTGCAATTAGTGTAGTGGTTATCTCTTCTTTGTCTAATTTGTACAGCATATAAAACTACAAACTAAAATAGTTTCATAAGCGTTACAAACGTGAAAAAAGTTTCTTAGTTTGCAGACTGCTTCACTATAACCCTGTCACCATTCACAAATATTGACGACACTTGAATATTTATCCGACTTGTCTTCATTAGCTCAGCGGTATTACATGGTATAGACATGCTTTCTTAAGTATCCTGAGTGTAAGTTTGCACCCATCTACCGAAGAAGCCTAGTTATACCGCTGTACACTTAGTCCCTAATGCGTGTTAGTGTGAATGCATGACACACCATAAGAAGATACGGGAAGCGAGTAATCAGCATCACTTTGTATGCATTATTCAAATCCCCAAGTATTTGACATTAACGTGAGTATTACAAATGTAAGAACTTTTAACTACTGTTAGAAATACTTTGTATTAGGGATACTAATGATCCTGAAAATTTGAGTAATGCTTAAAGTCTCAATTTCCAATAGTGGTAATATTCCTGACTGTTCCTCCCTGTAGTGCATCTTGGACTAGTTGCTCATCGGCATATAGACTAATAACAGGAGGCGTAGAGGTATACCTGGGCTTCCACTACGATGGGTGAATGCAAACATACACTCAGGATACTTAGAAAGTATCTTAAGGTATATGGATGCCGTATGTAGCCGTTGAGTTAAGGGAGATATCCCTGATAAAAAATCAAGCGACGTCATCAATCTTTATGAATAATGGCACTGTTACAAGGATGCCGTCTACTAGCCAAGAAACTTCGTTATTTTTCTAATGTTTATTGCACTTATCAAACCACCGAAGTTAATTGTTCAATATACCGTAACGATTGACTTTGCATCAGATAAAAAAATCAGGTTAATAAAATCAACATTTTTAAAACACAAAAATTTATTCCGAACACTTTTATAGCAATTTAACCTTTGATCCCAAAAATTTATTGAGATGGGGTTGGATAATTAGGCATTGGTACTCCAGGTTGTGGCCATCCAGGCTGAAATCTCTGAGGCATTGGCATACCTTGAGGATGAAGCATTGGAGGAGGTGGTCGAAAACCTACAACAGGAGGATATCGTGGTGGAAATCCCATTCCAGGAGGAGGCATACCAGGGGGTCCAAACATCGGATAAGGCATTTTGCCTTGTTTATAAGCCTCGGCTATTTATCAATAAATGGTAAAAAACAAGATACTTACATGTATGATCAACCAATCTTTGAACTTGCTCTTCCAACCATTTCTGGTAGTATTGTTTCACACTTTCTTTATGATTTCTTCCACTACAATGCGTTTTTCTAACTGATGGTGAATCATGAGTCAAGAAAGTGTCACAATAGTCACAATAATATCTAGAAAAATTATTATACACTTAAATGCAACATACTTCGGCATTAATTACTATAAAACCCTGTTCAAATCATTTAAAAAATATGAATTATTAACAATATATGTTAAAATTAAATATAAAGTAATAATTTAATAAACATCTACAAAAAATGCATCACATACAAAATGGATAAAATTAAAAAAACAACCCTTACTTCACTAAATCAGATGCCCTTAAATTGCGAAAACCTAGAGCCTTCACTCTATTGAGGCAACAACATTCCTTCCATCAAGTTGTCTCAGTCTTTCTACCTACATAGTCAATGCATCAAACTTTTAAAACTGCCTACATTAAGCACTCACAATATATATAAACTATCTCGATCCTTAGAATCACCCATTTTGCACTTCAAACCTCTTTATTTTTATTTCTTTTATGTTTTTCTTAATAAATCCAATATTTATAAACCAAGAACCAAAAATAAATTCTCCTACTAAACTTGTGTACCATCTCACAAGCTGCATAAATCATTATATCAAGTCCACCAAGTAAAACGGTGCATCTAACGATTACTTATTTGTGTTAGAAACCCTAATATTCAGACGACATTCATATCAAAAAATGAAAAGTAACTTCAATCAAATCAGCATTTACCCACTCAACTTAAATACGCTGGTAGTACACAAAAAAACAAACAACTTATTCAAAGTAATCGGAAAATTTACACCATTAAAAACTACTAAATTAATCTAAAAAACAAAAAACCTACAAAAAAATTAACGTTTAAAACAATAAAAATATATCCACATAAATAATTGTTCAAAAACACAAAACTAAATACAATTAAGTTCACTTGTCTGTTAAAAAATTATTCTTAGATGCAATAATTTATTCATACAATATACGTCCAAATTACAACACTTAATACAATTTGTTTTTAAAAATATCAAAAATACTATAATTTACCATTTTCTGATCAAAAATACATACAATATTCTATCTTAACAGTAATAAACATTCATCACAAATGAATATAAAAATTAGGGAGTGTCATACTGATAGATATTCAGTTTTAATTGTAATGAACACATTGTTAATCAGTTTGAAATGCACTACCCTAACTTCAAAGACCCTGAAAGTCTTCAGTTCTTACCTTTACGCCAATTTGAACAACCGCCTTAATATATATATACACACACATATATATATATATATATATATATATATATGCAAATAAATTAATTTAACAACTTTAAATATTAATTATATATTAAGCAAATACAAAAAATAATGTAATTTTAAGTGATTACTATTTTTTATAAAATTTTATTTTCATTAATTTTGAAAAAAATTTTAAAGCATTTAAAACATGTACAGCACAGATTTTTATCTACTTGTGAGGTGAAGCGTGCGTCACGCTACAGGTCCACTGGAACATTATTCACCCTTTTCTCTTTTCTTCTTTTTTAAAGATTATTGCAGTTTTTTTGCATTGTAATAGGTACTTGTTTTATTATTATTTTTGTATATTTATAATTTTTGCTCATTTTCTATCATTGTTAACTTCCACTATTTACCTTGATTTTATCTTAACTTCAAATTTTTTTGTGTAACTAATCCTCCTTTACCTCACCATTCATTTCATCCATTTCATTCCCCCTGAAAACCTAAAACAATTTGAAAATCGAGTACTGAAAGGCGTTTTGGCCTACTCAACTCGTGAAAAATCCTGAAATTCTGAAATAATGTATTAGTTTTTAACATGGATGTTCTATAATGATCGGTTTGTAGATTTGTACACACGTTAAGTAGGAGAAAACTCTTTTTGGTTTTCGGCTTAATAATATCAGTTATCAACAATAAAAATAAGAGGAAAAAAAAAAGAAAAATAATTTAATGAAAGTTCTAAAAAACATCGGCGCGCAATGTGTGTGGGTACATTATTTTACACAAAAACTAATCTGTATGTTAAATAATAGAAACACAAATAAGACTTAACTCTAGGTTTTCTAACTATTAAAAAGTGCTATCTGCGAAAATCATTGGAGGAGACAAAAATGGTCTAACCGTTTGGCTTTTAAAAATTTATACACCAAAATAAGACAGCTCCAGGTTTCAGGTTGATACACGAGTTAAATAGGAGAAAAACTCCTTTTAGACTCTGTTCAAAGTTATCGGATATAATGAATAACAAAAATGAATAAATAAAAATAAAAAGGATGTTAAAGGAGTTAGGTAAAATTAAGAAGAAAAAGCTTGTCGTATGCCAATTTAAATGCTTGAATGGATGGGGCTAACACAACGTGCGAGGGCAAGCTATTCCAGGCGGAAATAACCCTGTAGGAGAAGTGGTGAAGACCTATGCGGGATTGGACGCGGGGTTTAGAGAGCTTGAGAGGGTGTCCTCTCCGAGGGTCGCTGGAAATTGTGAAAAGATGCTTAAATTGATCGGACTTGATGAGTTTGAAGACTAGGATGAGGTCGCCCCGGAGTCTTCTATCTTTCAGAGGGAAGAGGCGGAGGGTTTCCAATCGCTTAGAGTAGGGGACGCTTTTAAGGGCACGCGGCAGTCTAGTAAAGCTTCTTTGGACCTTGTCCAGTTTGACTATATCGGCTCTTAGAAGAGGGGGAAGTCACTTAAATGCAGTATTCAAGATGCGGCCTAATATAGAGTTGATAGAGGAGTCGTGTACAGCTAACCGGTAGGATCCCAAATTACGCCTGAAAAACTTAGTAAGACGATAACATGTTAGAATCGCTTTATTATGATGGGACGAAAAACTGAGGGAGGGGTTGAAAATAACTCCTAGATCTTTAACCGTATCAATTTTAGTAATGTTCTGGGAACTCGGAAATATGAACTGATTCCCGGAGAATTTCCCGAAACAGAAATGGTTACACTTGGAAATGTTTAGAGGGGAGAGCATTATCAACAGACCATTGATGGATGTTATTAATATCTTGTTGCAATTGCTCAGGGTTAGAACCCCAAATTTTGACATCATCAGCATAGAGAAGGATGTCAGAATGAACAACCGAGGGCAAATCATTGATATAGATAACAAAAAGAAGTGGCCCTAGTACTGATCCCTGGGGGACACCTGAAGTAATCTGGGTAGGGGGGATGCGTTTCCTAATTTGACGCTAAACTGGCGATTAGAAAGAAAGTCGTGTATCCATTCTAAGAGAAGAGGACCTATACCGAAGGCTTTGAGTTTACTAAGCAGTGCGGAATGCGGAACTTTGTCAAAGGCTTTGCAAAAGTCGAAGTAGATAACGTCGACTGATGGTGAAAGTTCCAGCCTATGGGTAATGTTCTTGGTGAACTCAAGGAGGTTGGAGAGACAGGATCTCCCCGGCATGAACCCATGCTGAGCTGGGCTGATAAGGTTATTACGTGTGATGAAACCCATTAGATGCGATTTTATTATTTTCTCGAGGATTTTGCTGGAACAAGACAGAATACTTATAGATCTGAAGCTATCGGGCTTAAATTTGGAACCTGACTTATAAATTAGACGTATAAAAGCTAGCTTCCAAATTGCAGGGGAAACGCCGGACTGAATGGAGCGGGTAAAAATGTGGGTGTGGGGAGAAGCGAGTTCGGATGCACATTATTTGAGGACTATGGGGAAGAGGTTGTCATCACCACGAGAAGTTGATTTAAGATGGTACAAATACTTAGACACTATTTGGGGAGTGATGGTAGGGCTACCGGCATCGAGGGCAGGATCGGAAAGGGAGTCGATTGAAAAATCAGGATTGAAAACAGACTTAAAATATTCCCCAAATGTATTGCACACCTCAGGGAGTGGTAGAAATGAACCAGTATTATCTTTCCGCTTAGGAAGAGAGATGTCGTAACCCCGTTTGTTCTTAATGAATTTGAAGAGAAGACTATTATCCGATATAACATTGCTCAGGAGTGAATTGAGTCTGAGGTTTTTAAGCCGTCTGAGACAAGCAACGGATTTACTACGAAGATCGAGGTAGCGATGTAAGAAGGAGGGGAGTCCTGACGATTTCCACTTATGAAAAGCTTTGTTCCGGGACTTAATGATACGAATAATAAAACAGGGGATTTTGGGTTTAGAACAGGTAGGGATATGAAAGGGAATAAAGCGTTCTATACCTATCGGATGGACTGACAAAAGTGGTTATATGTAGCATCTAGGTCATTATTTGAGGGTCCCAGTTGACTTGCCTCAGGAAGTTCTTGAGACCGACAAAATCGGCTTTGCGGAAATTAGGAATGGGCAAGGAATGAGGCTTATAGCCCACAATTGGTGACAGGAAATTGATTTTGAGGGCAAGCAGAGTGTGATCACTCTTACCCAATGGGGGAGTTGGACAATACTGTCTAATAACGAGGCTATGTTCGTGAAAACTAGATCTAGGCAGGAGGGGGAGCTGCCAATCCTAAACCTGGTAGGAGGGCGGACGTGTTGGTAGAGTGCGTGCTCTATACTGAATTGGAGGAGCGAGGCATCAAAGGATTTAGAGGAGCAGCTGAGAGAGTCCCAATTGATGGAAGGGGCGTTGAAATCACCCATCAAAATATGGTAGTTATGTTTGGTCGTTAACACAGAGTGAAGGTCTTGGAAAAGGGACTTGTTTGAAGCATCCGAGAGAGAAGGGGGACGATAAAGAATAGAGAAGAGGACGAGTTCTTTAGAGGAGAGGGAGATCGCAACAGAGAGAAGATCATATCCATGTTCAGAATCGTCCGAGAAGGGAAGGAGAGAAACTGATGTCATCCTTGATATAGAAGAGACAACCCCCGCATCTAGAGACCCTTGAGTCACGTCGGACAATATTGTAGCCATGGATTAGTAGTTCATTATCATGTATATCATCTGATAACCAAGTTTCAGTGATGCCGATTATGTGGAGTTTAGAATCATTAGCCAGGCTGGTTAATCCGGTGAGCTTATTCGAAAGACTAAAAGCGTTGGTATAAAAAATATTTAGTGGGACGGGGTTGGGGAGGGCAATAACGGTCTTGATTCTTTTAGGCGATGGTAAAATGGGACGCGACTCCGGGGCGGAAAGAGAAAATCCTGGGCAGTGGAAAGGGGAGTGGTATCCTTTAGCTTAAGAGGGGTAAGCTTAACTACCGGGATGGCCGCGAGTTTGGGACAAGTGCTGAGGGGTAAGACAGGAGATTTACCCAACCTATCAGCCGTAGGATGGTCCTTATGGAGACGGATCTCAGAAAAATTTTTGCGAATTAATGGCCACATGCTTAAAATATCAGAAACGACGCATGGGGTACCGCTGACGATGATAGGAGGGAAGGTATGGGGACGCTTACAGGACATACGTGTTATCTTAGCTACGGGGGCTGACGGGAGACAGGAATTGATCAGCTCAGAGACAATGTCCTTGTAGTTGGTAGCTGTCTCTGGGATCCCTCTGACTATTAAATTATTCTCCCGGCGTCTATCAGCAGCAAATTGTTTGCTGCAGATAGAATTTCATCCTGCGATAGTCTAAGGACGGCTTTTGTGGTTGGGAGCAAAGAGTCCTTGACTGTTGTTGAAAGAGATTCTACTGTGTCTTTGAGGGAACTGATATCATCAGCCTGTTTCGTAGAAACAATTGAAACAGACTCTTGGAGTGCGGAGAGTGAGTTTTTAAGGACTAAGTTACTGGTTTGGACTTCTCTGACTAGATTAAATAGTTCTGAAATGGAACGATCCTTTGGGTCAGGAGACTTAAGGTTCTTTACCCAAAGGCAGTTGATGCAGTGAAAATCGACGCTACTATTTGCTAAATCTGTATAATTGATAACTGAAAGACCGGTACACTTTTCATGAAACCAGGTGTTACACTCAGAACAAAACATACCAGACTTGACCGACTTACCACACCCCCGTCTTCCACAAAGTGCGGTTTGGGAGGTCATCATTAAGTCGGAAGAAACTGAAATGACTGTTGAAATAAAATAAAAAAGCAAATATCACAATGCAGAGCAAAGTGATAATCAGTTAAAGAATTAATAAAAACGTTTCAAATACGAATCATGCAATTCGCACTCGTTCAATCAGCTGTACAACTCAGGTTGCACAAATGACACAAATACCAAAAACCAAAAACGTTACTTTAAAAGGCACGATTTATAAATCGAACCGATTAAAAAAAAAATAGGGCAACACTGGATGCACAATAAACACACTAAAAACACTAAAAAACAGCAAAACACCAAAAACACCAAAAACAAATAACAGTGCCACGAGACACGTAGCAAGCGCGTTAACAATAAGCAACTTTTGATCAGCACGTCACGCAAGCGTACTAAAATTAGACACACGTAACACGTAACAATGAGCACAACACAATAAGCAAGCTACTTTTGATCCGTAACGTCACGCAAGCGTATCGCACAGATTCAAAAGTGTAATTTGGTTAAATATCTATGAGTTACCTTTAACCATTCTCTAAATTTTTCGACACACTATAAGAAAGTAGCTTCTACTTGCTTCCAACTCATGGAGTATTTTAAACGCAATTTGGGAAACATTCTTGTTAATTGCGCGCGTTTACTCTACCAATTATATATTAGACCACATTTCGAGTATTGTATTCAAGTAACGTTCCTATTTTAAAAGGCAGATATTAAGATTTTAGACAAAATACAACGTAGTTTTACTAAAGCCCTAGAAAGCTTAAACATTTAAACTATTTAAACCGTTTACAATTCATTAAATTCTTCCTTCTACAAGATAGGAGGCTCCGGGGCAATCTTATCCTAGTATATAAATTATTAAAACTAGACCATGCAGATTATTTTTTTGTCCTTGCCAATGATTCTCGCAGAGGACATTTTTCTAAGCTAATTAAACGTAAAGTAAAATCCCGTTTGCGCCTAAATCATTTCTCGTGTAGAGTCATATCTGCATAGAATCATTTACTGACCCATGTTGTTTCAGCATCGTCTTTAAACTCCTTTAAATTGGCATACGATAAGTACAATCTTCGTGACTTTATTTAATCATTTATTTTCAGATATGTATATTTCCTTTTCTTTATATATATATATATATATATATATATATTTGAAATTATATTTTTATTAACATATAATATTTTGAACCAAGTATAATAAGGAGTTTCCTCCTACATAACTCGTGAATATATCCTGAATTCCTGAATTCCGTCCGCTTCTATCCAACATTGACATCCTCCGTTTCCATCTTAATTTCTGGTATATTCCCGTGATTTTAATCCTGTAAATATTGGCAATAAATCTTTTCTCATCCTGTCTTTGCGTTCTTATTCATTACTTTACGTAATCACTAAAAACGTTAAATATTAAGGAAAATTGCGATTCTGTACAATACATGCACCCTTTGTCAACAAACAACGCTGTTTGTTTTTTCAAACTGTTCCATTGCATTAATTAGTGAAACCCGGATACACAGCTTTCTTTAAAGTAAATTTTACTAAAGACTTAATAATTTTCTTTAGTACTCCGTTCACTTTTTATATATAAACTCACTATTTTTTGGTAATATTAATAATAAATTCAAAAACCTGGTACTTGCCCCTGTTGTCAAATTAAAATAGAAAATTTATTTATATTTTTAAAAATATAAATTACATTTTTATGTTTGTTTAGTGCAGTGGTGTTTTAAAAGTAAACACAATAATAACAGACATATATACCAGTTGAGTAAAATAATGCCTTTTGATACTCTACTCTAATTCAATTGTTGTATATATATAATGAAATACGTATCTCAAAATAGAAACATTGAACTAATCTTTATAAGATTATAATTAACATTTTATTTAATTATACTTAAACTAATTTTTAAATTTAACGTATAATAATAATAATTATTATTATTATTATCACTGCTATTATTATTATTATCTCTGTCATTCAATATTAATAATAGTTAACAATTTATGGTCGCTGTTATTTTCAATTTGTAATGGTTTTTTAAATAGAATAGATTCAATTACAACTAATAGATTTAATTTAATATTAACAATGTTTTGGGTTTTTAGAGGTAAAATGGTGAATGTATTAGTTTTATTAAAATTTTATTTCTAGTTTATTATTTTTAGTAGAAATTTACATGTCACCAACATATACTATATTTATCAAAATACTATTGTTATTATGAAATTTTGTGGCGGTGATCAAAGGATCAGAGGATTGAGTTATTTGTTTTAATCGGCGGTGGTAAGACCAGAGGAAATAACTTTAGAGGTAGCGGCAAATCGGGCAGAAAGGATTGACAAGTTTGCGCGTTCAACACGCAACGTTAACGCAGTACAGGTGGACAGTACCTCTACGTCAACATATAACTGCTACTGCCGATTTAAATCTAGGGGACACAGTAAGTCAAAAAGACGGAAGTCAACTAGAGGACGTTCCTTTAGTCACCGTTAAACGAATCTGGCAAACTGTTGGCATTATAATCAACTTGAAAATAAGATTAGGAAATGCAAGCAGCCTTGCACTATTAAGGCTTTAAACTCCAACGTCGCCAAGTAAATTTAGTTTTAGTTGATGGCACAGGACCTAAAGTGATCCAACTATTTTATATCTAATATTATAATTCTAAGCAGGTTTTTTCTGTAAATACAAGGGTACAGAATAGTGTCATTTCTCGCACATTCGAAGATGAACCACTTGTAGAGTTAAAGCTTAGAATGAGACGGTTATTCCGTCTTATGGATATAAAATAGTATCTATCTACGTAGGTTCCCTGCGACTCCCATAAAATTTTGTTGTCGCAGCAACGCCTATGGAAATATTTTCTACAATTCTACTAACTACTGGTAGACCCATGTAGAATGCAGCTAATCAATGCCGCGACCCACCTGCGATACGAATTGTCGCTTGTTGGAGTTAATATCTTCTCCATTTCTGGGTGACATAAGGATTCGGTTATAGAAAACAGAGAACATTTGTCTTATCTGCTCTCTAAGTTTCCGATGCTAACCCAGGCTACGCAGAATATAGATTCCACACGATGTAGTACTTGACACTACATCAAAACGTGTGGTTACCCAACGACTTGTCGTCCACATCGTTTAACGCTCGATAAACTAGCGGATGCTAAGAAAAAAATTAACTCCAATAAAGGTTGTGTAGCCTGGTTTTACTAATTAACGCAATTGAACGAGTTAATAGAAAAAGCAACGTTGCTTATCGTCAAAGGTTGTGTGTTTCTTGCCTAGTCGCAATTTCTCAAAATATCTAACATCTTTACTGATTACGTGGAGTAATGAATACAAACGAAAAAACTGGACGGGAAAACTTTTATTGCTAAATTTTACAGGATCGGACTGCGGGATAAAAACCAAAAACAGAGATAGAAACTGGAAACGGGCGAAGAAATAGAAATCTACGGAAGTTGGACGGAAGACTGACGTAAGTGTTCAACGGCGTGGGAATGGTTGTGTATATAGCCGTTCCCACCGTTGACACATTTAAACAAAAAATGTTAACTAATCGAGGAATATTAATTACAAAAATTAAATGTTAATTTTTGTAATGAAATAAAATAATATTGTTTATTATTTGTGATTTCATCAATTGTCACCGCCACAACTTAAAACATAGGATCATGTGACACCTCTCCTTGGTGTGAAATTAGTTCAGGAGTCCCACAAGGATCAGTCTTGGACCCTCTATTATTTATTCTATTTATCAATGATTTACCAACAGTAGTTCTTTTGAACATCCTGCTCTATGCTGATGATGTAAAGATCTGTAACCTGTAACCTGTACGTACACTGAAAATGTAACTGGTTCATTAAAAGTGTTTAATCGAAATAATATTAAGCATTGTATCCCCTATTGTCCAGCTAAGCCGCTTATAGCACATAATTTTTAACAATAAAACTAATACAGTGTTTCTTCTCTTTACATATTTTTTCCTTGTTAAAGTGTTAGTAGTTTTTTTCAAGTAATCCTAATCTAGCTATATGCGATTTTGACAAAACGGTAATAATTTTATGTAGTCTCAGTAATTCATTGTTAATAATGGCTATGTTTTTAGATATCATTAATATTTTAAAGTTTTGCAGTTATTTCTAAAATTATATACAAACATTTAAAAATATAAATCTAAAAACTGTGTGTCTGTAAGTAGATAATTTATTTATTCATTTGTCGAGTCTGTTTGTCAATATCATTCTAATTTATATGCATTAATAAAAAACAGATTGTAGTAGAACAGTACATGTCTAACTAATTTAGGGTTGCTAATAGCTTTTAAACAAGATATAAAATTTATGCCACTGTTAAATGCAATCTCTGGCACCATATTCTGCGCTAATTAAGTATTATAGTTTACTTGATTTTTTCTATGTTGTGTTAACAGTGTAAAGCAAAATTTAAGTGTTTTTATCAAAAAACAAGCAAAAAGAGAGTGATCTAATTAATGTTGCTTAAAAAGCGGGTTTTCATTTCTATTTTGATAATGGATTTTAAGGAACGGTTATAAGAATGTTTCAAGGGTTTCTAAAAAAATATTTAATGTAGTGGTAATAAACTTTAAAAACTCACGATTCGGGTATAATCTTTTTGATGTTTTTTATACATTTTCTATTTATTAGATATGCAGAATAAGGCAAGTTTGAAATCAGATTTCTATGTACATCAATTATTTTCTAAAACTGATAAACTCCATTTACCCATAGCATCTGGGTTTAAAAAGCCATTTACCAATATTTGCTTCTTCTCTATTATTAAAATCAATTTTACCATAATCAATAATGAACTCTTTCGAGTTGGCCAAAATTAATTAAAAACACCTTGCAAGTTAGAAGTAATAAAAATTTAATTAAATTTTTTAAATTGGTTTTAATATATATATATATATATAATAAAAATTTTGAATTTTGTTACAAAATAGCAAAATGTTAAACAATCTTTGATAGTTATTAGTTAATAGTTTAGTAAAATTTGTTATGAAAATATAATACCCTTAAATAATTTTAAAATGGTAAATTGTATAAATTATAATAACAAAATAAAAGATTCTTTTTACGCAGAATTTATAACACTAACTTTTATATGAAGTGTAAAGAAAAACATTGCATAAATATATAATAATAAAATAAGAGTTCTTTTAATTTCAATATAATAGTATTATTCCAAACAAACTTTATTCTTTTTCTAATAAAAATATAAATTATATTTTTATTTAATTGTGACATTATTATTATTAAAACAATATTTTTTAATTACTGTTACTATTACTATTATTATTATTATTATTACTATTAGCAATATTAAATTTCATATTAAAAATTTTAATAAGTATTTTTATTTAAAAAAAGGATGATTAAAGGTTAATATTGTTGAATTAATATGCAGCTAATATTAAAATAAGAGAGTTTGGTTTTTTCATTGCTTGTTTATAATTTGGTTTTTTAAAATAATAAAAACAATAAATTTTGTTAAGCATCGCATTGCCAATCAATATTTATTATTATCTTATTAACTCAATTTCATTGTTTATTGTTGTTGTCATAATAACAAAGTCGTAAAATTAATGATTTTGTAAATAAACATTTAAAAACAATAGTAAATTGACTGTTCTTATGTATATATATATATATATATATATAATCATATGATATTCTATTTTATTTAGTTCCCATTCTTAGTACTACTACTTTTTTAATTCTTTTGTTATTTATTTATTTATTTTATTGATAATGAAAATGCATTTTCCGCTGAATGTACCTCTAGTGAGATATTAAAGCTTAATGTAATAATAATAAAATAATAATAATAATAATATATACGTTATAATTATCAAAATATACAGTAATCTTATAAAAAATATGTTAAATTTTTTTAATGTTTTATATGTAAAATGTAATAACTCAAATTGTGGCCATATTTATTAAGCACCTACACAGTGAGTTAAACGTTTGTTTATTTGTTGAATTTTCTAAAAGTTATCTATGCATATGTAATGCTAACTAAATTTTAAAAAATATTTATCTAAACCCAAATATAGTTAAAAACAAGATTACATTAACAACATAACCAAAAGAATACCAAACAAACTGAATCATCTATTTACAAAAATAAACAATTACATTAAGTATTTTGTAATGTGTAATGCAATAAAATGTTTGGTAACTGAAATCTATATGAATTGTATTTTATTTAATAGCTGACATCACATTTCATGTTTAACATTTTACTAAACTTTAATTATAAAGTAGAAAATATTTCAAGTATATATTTAAACACTAACATATTGCAAAAATTAAATGCATTATATGTGTGCAAATGATGAGTTTTTGGGAGAAAAATTAAAAAGAGTTAACCAAATCAGTTACAAGAATTCAGTCAGTAGTTGTAAAATTTTAACACGTAAATGTTTCACTAAAATACTTTTCTATCAAGTGTAGCGAGTATCAATGGTATTATTTTTACTACTGTTCACTAGAATATGATTTTAGCAAGTATATATATATATATATATATACTTATTTGTTGAATACTTATCAAAGTAAATTTGATTGATAATTTTTAATGTTTTATAATTCATTTGTGACAGCCTGGTTAAATACCTTGGTAAAAACACATTTAGTATCAATGAATTCAAAATAATAATAAATAAAATAAAAATTGCACCGTTGGCATAAGCAAAGAAAGTCAAATATTAATAAGAATTAAGGTTACACAATAATTGGAAAATCAAAACTGAAAAAAGGATTTTAGTAACATAGGTATGGAAAACGTTTTATAAATGGCTCAAACTATGTAGCGTCACATTAATTATTGGAAGTAGTTATAACAATAATATAATCTGTTGAGTTATATTAAAAACGAAATAGCAAAAAATATTTGAATTACATAAAGCTAGGCAATCTCTAACTTAAAAATTCCAAAATACTAAAACCAAACACTGATTGAACTTTTAAATACCCAACAAACAGTTTATTCGTCATACGTTTTAAGTTGAATTAAAATCTTGATATGTATGAAATGCATGAGTTATAGTAGGCAATTGTTTTTGATTAAATGTGAATAAATTTTATCTTTGTTTTGCCTTATGCAATTAAATTGTTAAGGTCGGTATGCAATGATTAATCATTGTCCTTCACCATTCGTTCGATTAATAGACAACAGTTTTTAAAATGTCCCCCAATAAGTTTGTTAATAATTTCTAAGGATGTGATGCTTACTGTCTTAGTTATTATTAAAATAATAATAATGTTTTTTAATAGTTTTGAAAATATAACTAGAGAGCAATAAAGGACCATTGAAAAACATGCTTATTTAAAAAAATACGCTAATTATTTAGTTACTGGAATGAAGACACCTTAATCTTTTTACATAGTAGCAAAAAGACTTTTGTAAAAACATGATTTAAGTGATTAAATTATTACAGTTTATTAGTTAGGTAAACTCCAAGATACTTGCAATCATTGCTGGTGTTTTTGAGCTACAACCCTCACAACAATTACTGCAAAAAAGTGATTATTAAACTAAAACCTCTCTAGCAACTACATAGCATACAAGAGAAACGTCACTTCAATCATAAAATATACAATACTATATAATAATTGAAAAAAAAACTATAATTATGTATACATATATATTGTAAGTAATAAAAAATTGTATAAAATATCAACTGGTGCAAAATCTTAAATGAAGCAAAATGATTAATATGATCTATAACGTCAACTATTAATAAAATGTACAGATTACATGCAATTTTTTCAGTTACCAAATGATAAAAGATATTACAAAGTTCAAAAATTGAATAATCTATGCTACCGCCTTTCTTTTGAACAACCTGGTCTAAGTATATATAAAGGATATATGAAGCACTAGATATTATTTTTAATTCCCGATATTTGTTTTTACGAAAAAACAATTAGACATAACAAATTAATTTAGATTTAATACCTTTGTAATTTTTTGCCTTAAATGTTAAGATGGGTGTACATGAAAAAGTTTAGTTGGGCAAGTTTTTGAAGGACTTAGTCGTGAAACTTATTGTTCAATATTTCTGTAAATTTAAATTATTGGACCACCGTTTAATCTTCTTGTTATTATTCCTAAATTGCTTAATGTCATAAATTAATGATGTGCTACGGTATAATCCCATTTTAGTGGTATATTTAAATAAACATAAATGAGAATAAATTTTAAGTTGATCTACTACATAAAGTGAAAAAAAATGGGAATAGTACGTCTCTTGCAGTACAACTTTGCTGCCAACCTTTAGAGTAAATATTTTAGAACTGCTTTTTGTGTACGGCTTTCGGTTTTGAAAATAGATGACTGGGTGAATTTAGATCTTACAAACGTTTTATTGATTTTATTTTTATTTGAAACACTATTACATGCAGATTTATAATCCAAAAATAAACAACCAAAAAGCATTGTATTTAACAATAAGTCTGTAAGGGATTATATGTTTTTTTTGCGCTGCTGATGATTCCAAATACAATAACATTCCTAAAAAGCATTGATTTATGCCTAATAATTTGTCACTGTTATGGACTAAGCTGACTACACAATCCAAAATTGAATGTTTGCTTTTGTAAGCAAATTGCATCGGATCACTATTCAGCTCCAGTCTTTCAGTAATAGCATCTCAATAATCGTGATAAGAATTGAAGAATATGTACTACCATACTTCATAATTATGTAACAAAAATATTTCTTACACTAATCAACTTAATCATTGTTCATAAATAAAATACCCGGGTGGTCTAGCGGTAAGGCACTCGACTTGGACCTGAGTGGACATGGGTTTGAGTTTCACCACCGGCCCACAAAATGTGGGCCCACGTTAGGCTTCACTAAAATGTTTACTGTTAAAAGATGTTCCCCGTAAAACATTCAGAGTAATAAACACAAAATAAAAATAATTGTAAATAAATGCAGCCGTAAAAAATAATTAACGAAAATGCAAATAAAATTTGATCTTTCAAAAATTGTGCTAAAAAATAGTACTTTTAGTACTTTTAAATATTTAAAATGAAATTGATGTTTTAAATTAATTTGTTGAATATTTTCACATATATTTTATTCTCAAAATTATTTATTTGGAAATAAGTTTAAAGAATTGAAATTTGTTAAGAAAATTAAAAATTAATTACGTGTAAACAATTGATCATGATATATATGTATTATTTATAATTTTATAAAGTACTTTTTGAAACTTTCCAAAAAATATTAACTTGTCCGTTGTGATAGAAAATTAATAAGTTATTTTTATTATTAAAAATTATATACTCTGTTGATGCTAGTATTTAAAACTCACTCTAAGTTAAAATGTAATTTATAACTAGTTAATCTTTTATTGTAAGAGAATTGTTACCACTGTGTTCTTTTATTTATTCTGTTTTTTTTTGCATTTACTTTGCTTAAACTTATAGTCACAAAAACAAATGTGTCAGTTGAAGAGTAAAAGTTGCAACTGCAATTTTATAAATTATCTACCACTGCCAAACAAACATTCAAGATAATACAATACATTTGACTATTAAACTGTTTAAGTTTAAAACGTTTTTTTATTACTTGTTACCATCCTAGCAATTAAACTAATAAAAACCAAATTATTAGTATTTACGTTTTTTTGGATTATAATATTTATTTTTAAAAATTCTTTTAATAAACCTATTTTAACGTTATTATTTGTTTCATTATTAATGAAAGATTAACCAGAAATATATTGAATATTAAAATTGAAAATACCAGAAACAAATTACAATTTACAATAATAATAATAATAATAATAGTATTAATAAAAGCATACTTGTACTTAATTTAATTGTATTTGAAATAAAATGTTGTTTACTTTAAGTTGAAGTTTTACAAAACTTT
Organism: Cardicola forsteri; assembly: GCA_025895645.1. Lineage (NCBI taxonomy): Eukaryota > Metazoa > Platyhelminthes > Trematoda > Strigeidida > Aporocotylidae > Cardicola > Cardicola forsteri. The sequence goes on from JAKXYG010000195.1 coordinate 185,296, forward strand.
TATTCTATTTCATTAAATACCAATAACTATGTTGATAGATTTGCGGTCTAGTGGAAAAGGATTGAAATAACAATAAGAACACTAAATACACACATTTATTTGGTAAATATCTACTCGAAAATGTGTATTGTGAATAATACATTTTTATCATGCTATATATGATATATTAGCGTTTCAGTAACCTGCTAACTTACTAGACCCCGCAATCCAAAATAAGAAAACAGCATACATGAGTGAAACTACTTAGCCAGCTCATTTCTTGCCTGTCCTCATTCTGACTTCATTATGATTGGTCTACTGTTTCACTTATTGACTTAGTGTCAACCTAACAACGTTGAACAGTAAATTAAAATGTATAATTTTTCCATTAAACATAGAAGTGTTCAAGGCACTTTACTTGTAGCTGGGTGGGCATGAGTTTGAGTGCCACCAATAGCACCAAATGAGGGCCGTTGTTTAGTTTTACTAAATGTCTATTAAACGTTTAAATAATCATAAACAATTTTAATAAAATCGGCTTAACAATAATACAGATTAACTAAAATTATTATTATTATTATTGTCTATTTTATATGACAGCAAATGGTCTTTGGCAAGTGGACATTTAACAGAGCCAAACGATGGTCCACATTTAGTGTCGTTGGTTGAACTTAAACCCATTCTTACCCAGTTTCAAATCCAGCGTTCCAATGTTTTCTGCTACTCCAACATAAAGTTATAATTCCATTATTTATCTAGTAGGCGACTCACCAAAAATCAAAAACAAACAAATTTAAGATACAATCGACTTATTGTAAGCTAATGTATTTTAAAAAAATATACTTTGGCAATTTAACTAACAAACAATAACAAGTTATATAAATTATGCAATACGCATGTAGCTTTTTTAATTAGTTAATCAATCATTAACTTACATATATCACCCTGCCTGATCCCTAGTTTGGTTGAGAAAGGAGGAGGGTTTGAACGCAAGATTACCAACCTGGCATCTGTAAAAATTAAAATTGCTAAAGAAACAACACAAGAGGAGGCCATTTCATTAAACTATGACAAAATAAAATGGGGTTTGGCAAAATTCAGACTGAATGTCAATCTTCAGTATGCCAATATGTAGAACAATTTTGTTGCTCCATGCTTTTCAAAGCTAGAGGGTAGGCATGAGTTCAAGTCCTACCACCGGCACTAAAATGCGGACCCACTTTCGGCTTTGCTAAAATGTCCACTGCTAGAAGATGCGTTTCCCGTAAAATATTCAAAGTAAGAAACAAATAAAGTTTAAAAACATAATAACAAAAATAATATTTCTAAATAATTAAATTTTACGTGCTTATTGTATATCTAGTAAATATATTTAACAATGTTTTGGATTGCTTTCCTATCAACGGATTGATTAATCATCATATTTATTTATAAACAAAATTAACATTTATAAGAATTTTTCTAATTAACCTTATAAATAATCTTCTTAAATTAAAAATAATGATGTGATTTGGAGGATATATATATATATATATATATATATATATATATATATATATATATAAGTAAAAAAATTAGTTTAAATATTATTTAATTTGGTTTTTAAAAATCTCATATATAATAAATAATTATCTTTAAGTTGGGTGATTACTAAGTTGGTAAACATATTATAAAAATGATTAAAATGAAAAATCCTTATTTAAAATTCGTTTTCTTGATTTTTAAAATGCGTTCAATATTATTCATTGTTGCAGTAAATTGTTAAGTAACTTTCAATCTTAGCTGGATGGAATGAAATATTCTTACAATTGTCTAAATTTTCTCATTCCAATAACGGCATCTCCGCGTTAATATAGACTAAAGCACAAAAAAGCAATAGAAATCAAAGTGCTTATATATATATATATATCAAGTATTGTTTCTATAATCTTGTTGTTTGGTCTATTGTGTGTCTCAGAAAGTAAACTTTTAATTACACATACAAAATGTTTGGCATTTGAAACCAGAGCTTGTTGCTCGTTAAAAATATCCAACATTATTTGGCAATTGTTTGTTATATGCTAAACATGTTTGTACTACAGTGTGTGTATACAATTAATAACTATAGCATTATACAATGTTATTATATTTAAAGTTGATTTAAAATGTATTTATTTAATTCTTTTAATTAAAATATTTTATGGTAAAATCATATCAGAAAGCTTAATTATTGTTTAAAAAATATGGTTTTTAAATTTATAATTAGCCATACAAACTAACAATCGTTTGTAACATTATTTGCTTACGGTAATAAACAAGCAGAATGTCAACCAATAAAAAATTGTTGGACAAATGTTTTAAACCTAATTTATTATAAAATACTATTATACATTTTATTGTTATTATCTCACACAACAATAATAATACAGTATCTCTATAACTTTACAAATTTACAATTTTTATCTTGTTTCTTTTAAATAAACTATTTACAGCTGTATTATTATACATAATGTATTATTGTACAATCCATTATCTAAACTATTATCCGACAATTAGTTTACTCCGCCCTAAGCGGTCAAAAGGTCATGTTGACAACTTTACATTTGAACCGTTAGGTTAAAAATCTTACTTTCATTAAAAATACGTTGACCTCAACAATAACACAGTATTTACATAAATACAGTTCGAAGAACCATTCACTCTTTGAATAATAGTCATTCAGAACTGAACCAAACTAAAATATTCGTTTTTAATGTACTACGTTCACTATTCACACATAAATAAAGATGGAGAAGTTAACTTACCCCCTCGAAAATGCTTATATTTTAACAATTATAAGGTTGTAAAAATATGCAATTCATGGCACAAATGAAAACAAATTATATTTGCTAGGCATTTCTATACAATTAAGACGAATATATATTAAGACCAAATATTTTAATATCTAAAATTTGATAAAAACGATAAAATTTCGATTATTTTACTAGTAATTTTCTAATCCTTTGTTTATCTTCACGTTTATTCTATTAATTGCATTTAAATTATAATAAATGCTTTTATTATTTTTAGACTAATAAACAAATCTTTTATAAATGTCTGTTTATTAAAAAATTTAAAAAATATTTGCCGTATTTGTAAATTAATGATTGTATTATTTATATTTTACAAAGAGCATTATTAAATAATTTATAAAAATATGTACACTTGTGTCTATAATAAAATATTGGGTTTTTTAAAGTTATAAAATTAAATAGTTTGCCACTTAAGTATATATTTCAACATACACTTATAAAATATTTGGAAAAGTGTGAATAATTATTTATATCAAATATTTATAAACATATTAAAAATTTTGCAAGTTAGCAGTTCAAAAAACGTTAATTGAAGTGCATGATTGTTTATTTAAAACATCAGAACTATTTACAGTTTTGGCCAATGAATATGACAAATAAATAATTATTTAATCTAATTATTTTGAAGTAAAATACAATATAACGTTTATGTACATTTTCAAATGAATCTTTAAATTTTGATAGTGGTAGAATGTAACATTTTTGTCAGTTGTTATTTACCAACTTTTAAATCAAATTTTTATATGGACAAAAAATAACATATCGATACATGTATATATATTTGTAAACAGCTGTTATAATGTAAACCGATTTTATTTTTAAAAAAACTGTTTTTTTAAGGTTATCAATTATTATTAAATTTGTTTTGATCAATATAGAATTTCAGTAAAATGTATACCTTATTTTTCCATATTAGAAATAGCAATTTAAAATATTTCATAAAATTATTTGTCTATTAAAATATAAACGGAATTTTAATAATTTCTAAAACGAATAAACATAATAAGAGAATAAATTGTTAATCAAAAATTGATAAAAATTCTCATCATAAAATAAAACGTCAAATACGAAAGAAAATAGAAAGTATATCCACTTATTTTGGTTATCAAATAGTTTCGTGCACTATAAAATAAAGCACAATAAATGTGATTGCCCGTGTGCAGTAGTCACTTGGTTTGGGTAGCTTGATATATGCTTGTTTAGGTTGTTAATGTAGTTTCACATTATCTCTTTTTAAGCAAAAAATACGTTCAAGCAGATATCCGAAAATAAACATTAATTTATATATATATATATATATATATATATTAATGTCGCAATTGTAATGCAGAATATATATATATATATATATATTATATATATATATATATATCGAGAGAGAGAGAGAGAACAAAGTGCCGGAGTGGTCTAGCGGTACAGAGCTCGATTCGGACCTCGGTGGACATGGGTTCGAATCCCACTACCGGCACTAAAATGCGGGCCTACGTTTGGCTTTGCTAAAATGTCAACTACTGAAAGATGTTTCTCATAAAATATTTAAAGCAACGATCATTAAAAAAACTAAAAGGATTTGCAAAAGCCAATTGATGTTACGCAATACATTAAATAGTTCAAAACATTAAACTAATATAAAGTTTTATACAATTATTGTAATATTACTACAGATAGTGACATAAGTGAATCTAATATTGACCTACTATGATATTGAAATATATGTAGCACTTGTTACTTATCTTAGACATATCTAACACTTATTAATAAGTACCTTAGATAGTACTTTATTAATTTATATACATTTAATTTTATTCGCAAAAGAATTCTTAATATAATACACAATAACATTCATTTTAGCAATAAAGCACAATACCATCATTATGAAAACTTAAAAACAAACACAGATAATTGGTTTAAAAAATAATTTTATCTACTAAAATACATAAATATACAAAATAAAGGTAACAAACTTAATAATGTCAGTAATTTAAGTGATATCCACGCTTTTGTTCAACCTCTGCCAGCCGCTTTGGATAGAAATCTATCAACGTACCAATATAGTCCTTCAAAATGCAATTTTTTACATGATTAATTTTCACTTCTAATGATACGTCAGTTTCCATGCGGTTCACCTCACGTTTTAAAATACTAAAAACGTTTTCAATTACATTGAGGTCTGGACTGAATAGAAGAAGTTAAATAAAAGTAAGCTTTTTGCTTTTCAAAGCTTTTGCGGTCTAAATAAGGAAAACGTATAGTAAATTGTAAGTCATATTAAAATACACATTACCACTTTTGAAGTGTGCACAGGAGCAGTGTTGAATAATTGTTAAGTGTCCTGTAGCATTTCTAAGCAGCTCGCTATAAAACAATTCTCTGAATATTTGTTCAAATTCAGCGTTGTTTAAATTGCCACTAGTACGCATCCATTTTGGAGACTGATTGTAATTAATTGCAAAATATCCTTTGACACATGAAAGATGTTCAACTTTTATAGTAGTACAAGTGTGGTTGAGTGAGAAATTTGGACTATAAATAACCTTCGAATGTTCAGTTTATGGTGCGTAGGATACAGTACACTCATCTGTGAAGTCTATTGATTTCCAAAATAACGATGGATAATGTTTGTACTTTTTGGCAAACTCCACTCGTTATAATCTATGAGCACGACTGAGTGGAGGTATCTTAACAGCCGCTTTAAAAACGAAGTTTCCAGATTTCATTCTCCTTTTTACAATTTAATTAAAAAATCTTCTAAGTATTGATTTTTTATTTGTTTTACATTCATTGTGGGGTGTTTCTTAAGCTGCATAATTATAAACAGATCATCTTGTTTGGTTGTTGAACGTTTTCTACCAACTGTGGGTGATCTGGGGCTTGTTCTATTGTTCAAAATGTTGTGTACAGTTGATACATTCGGCAATTGTTTTAACTTTTCTGCCCCTTTTATAAAAACTTTGAACTAATTCATAATCATGGGAAGACAAATAACGACGCTGAGCTGCTTTAACCATAAGTATTAAGTGCGCGGAAATAAGAAGCCTTATTATCAAAATTACAAATTTTGAAACGAAAAATAAAATTCAACCTTGTGCTTAAATTATTAAAAATAATTTAATAATATTTAGAAAAAAATTTTTATGTTTATATTAAAATAATTTTTAAAATAAATTAATTATTGATTATTTAAAAATACAGAGTAAATTTGTATATATATTTGTGTGAGTAGTTATTTTATTTTAAAAATTATTATTTTTAAAAATAAAAGGAATAAATTATTATTATTATTATGATTACGAAATCCTTTTGCTTTAAAAAAAATAAGCATTGGGCAATAAGGTAGCAATTACAGCAAAAATTAACATCAAAGTCTCGTAATTCAAAGAGAACATGAGATAACAAAATGTTTCCATATTTAATAAATTTTCACTAGAAAAAGTTAAAGTTTAGGCATCGCATTACCAGCGTATGTATCAAGGTTATATATTTATAAAAAAATGTAGCGCATCAATCAAATCATTATGTGTAAAAAATGTTTATTTTAAAAATATACATTAATTTATTTTACAAATAAAAATATTTAAAAAAATTAATTGGAATGACATACGTTGCCTACTGTATTAATTATTATTATATTTGTTACATTTTTCAAAAATTAAATAATAATAATTATTAAATTATAATAACAATAATAATAATTATTATTATTACTGAATTATTTATAGTATTATGTACATATGCCGGAGTCGTCCAAAAAAGATGAATACCAACAATTATATGACCAGCAGGTAGAGTTTCGATTTTACTTTCAACATTAAGCAAAACTTGTTGCGTTAAATGTTGTTAAAGTGGGGGAAATATAAGCCATTTTGTAACTGAAAACTTACTAGCCTAAAGCAATTCTTGAATATTAGTATTGGCAATCAGAATTATCAATATAGTTTTTTATTGAAAATATGAATAAATCTAACTTTTTTATTATGTCTCACTTTTAATTATTGTTTATTTAAATAATTGTTATTAATTATTTTAAATATTCAGTGCCACAAAAGTTATAATGTTATTAATTACAAATATTTATTTTTAATTTTTTTTATTTTATAACTATAAAAAGCTATTATTATTATTATTATTATTATAACTAATAATTCTTTTTTATGCAATCTTAAAATAAAAATAAAACTTTGATTTAAATGTGAGTTAGAAAATTAAAATTTTATTAAATATTAACTTGCAACTTGTTTGTTTATTCAAAACTTTATTAAAAGGTCAAATTTAAGTTGAGATTAATTTATTTAAAGGTTATTTTTGTTTCAAAAATTACTTTTCCAGGCTTAATTCATTTTTATCTACAGAAAATTTAATTAATCGATTTTCTCTATTATTTTACAGAACTCAAATAAACAGCCAAACCTGAAATTAAGCAATTTATTTTTGATACCCTTTTTATACGTTAAACGTTTTACAACATTTTGTGTTTCTATTTCCCCTTAAATGTATGTCGAAAAAGGAAATATGTTAAAGAATTACGTTATTACTGGTTTCAAATTCAGTTGAGAACGGAGGATGGTCAGTAACCATACATTTTTCAAAGACAATATTGGTAAAAATACAACAAAAGAACACCATTTGTTCAGATTACGTACAAAAAAGTCAAAGTCGAACAATTTGGACAACAGGATTGCGTGTAAAAATCGAAAAGAAGGTAAATCTTCAAGAATGCCCAAAAATGTAAAATACAAAGAACAATTTTGTTACCGCATGCTATTCAAACCAAAAAAGCCGTTAGCTTTTCCGTGCCTTGCTACAAACAACAAAAAACGTGTTTAGCATAAATTCATTTTAACATTAAAAAAAACGTATTCAAAATTGTCTGTTACTTGTTTCCCGTTAAAAATCAAATTTTACAATATAAATATTAAGTATATATATATATATATATATATCGTTTTTATATAAATTAATTTTCGCAACAAAACACATTTAAATTTAGCCCTAATTAAAATGCAAATTAAAATTATAATGTAATATGCTAATAACAAAATATTTTCTTAATTTAAATTATGTATATGTATGTGTATCTATAAATACGAAGAATAGTGTGCCATACATATATTGTATTGCATTATAAACTACAATAAAAAAGAAATGATAAAATGATATTTCTAAAAAAAAACAAAAAATGGTGACAATTAAATTGTCATATTTTACTATGTATACATAGATATATTGTTGAAGTTGTTTTGGTAAAGTTGCATTTGACAATTTGACACGCGCTTTACTATTGCAAAATGATAAAATATAAATTATTGTGACATAGATAATAATAATAATAAAAACAATTGCAATTGAATTGGTATAGTTTTAATTTTTTTAAAATTAAGTTTGCGTTTTATGTTCATTGAAAGAAAAAAACAATATACAATAGTATTGCAACTTTATTATTTCTTATAAATAGAAATGATAAAAGACATAAACTGTGAAATGAATTTATTTCGTATATTCTCGTCAGTCACAAACATAAAATTTCAGTATATATAGATATATACAAAGAATAGGGCTAGCGTTGACATTTCAGTTCAAGTTAATACAATTCACTAATATACACAAACACACACACACACATTATGGAATTGGAAACTTGAGAAGAAATCAGCACTTTAAAACAATTTTGAAATCGATTTGATTATTGGTTTGCGTTAAATGATGTAATATGGAGGAAATGCATGAGTGTTTACTTCCGTTTGACCTCTTACTGACCTGATTGGGAATGTGTTTTTTATGTATATACTAGAATTTTACATTTGTGACTGACGAGAATATACGAAATGAATTCATTTTATTGTTTACTTCTAATATTTTTTATTTGCGTATTATAAAGGAAACTCAATACTTTAACATATAAAGAAAGGTATTATAAGTTACGTATATGCCTTTAATAACAATATGGAATTTTTAAAATGTCGGGGTGGTCTAGCGGTACAGCATTCGACTTAGACCCGGGTGGGCATGAATTCGAATCCCACCACCGGCACTAGATGCGGGCCCACGTTTGGCTTTGCTAAAATATTCACTGGTGAAAGATGTTCCTATAGAACATTTAAAATAGTAAACATAAATAAATAAAGTAACGATAGAAAAATTAATTTGCACAAATGGACTTCAATGTATAAGATACTGACGCTAACTGACGCACATTAAAAATTGTGTCCTCCAATATCAGCTTAAGGGCAAAGGAAGTGGAACTAAAAATCAAATTGAACACTGTTGTTTTATTTATTCACAGACAACTTATTTGACACAAAAGCGAAACTAAATTCCCTTGACTCAGACTTAAATCTGATTAATTTTAAAGCTCTAAGTTAATTCAAAAACCGCAATGTTTCTTCTACAAACAATTTAACTTAATTTAAATGTAACCCTTGCATTACAAATTGTTAGTTATATGTAATAAAATAAACAATAAAGTAATACATTGAGACATGTTTAACAAAAGTTGCACATTTTATATGTATTTTATTATTTTTATTATGTAATTGAAAGTACGTGTTGTTTCTATATTATTATTTATAATTTCAATTTGATCAAAACCAAAAGTTTTGCATTGCAAAAAATTAATTACAATTAAATGCAATTTTTAAATTTATTTCAAATTAATATTTATTTACATCATACAAACACACAAAATGTATCAAGATTATAATCAAATTAAAAAATAAATAAATTCAAATACACATTTAGAAGTGATTAGCTGCAAACATTAAAACAAAAGTAGTAGTAGTAGTAGTAGTAGTAGTAGTAGTAGTAGTAGTAGTAGTAGTAGTAGTAGTAGTAGTAGTAGTAGTAGTAGTAGTAGTAGTAGTTTTTCGCAATGACCTTATTCGCAAAATAACAATATATTGTTATCGTGTCAAAGCAAGAGTCTTTCTAGACAAACGAATTTTCGGCATATGCATCAGCCAAATGGGGCTGTTTGATTTTTCCATTGTCCAAACCTTTTTCCATTTCCAAATCTTCATATTTGTCGATCCACTGATTGCAATTGCCATGATTGTTGGTCGAGTCGGGTGCATACATTGATGACGGCATCGTTTGAAACGAACCGACATTGGAATTGAAACGACTTTTGCATTTGTCGTTATACAATGATTCATTGTTGGCCATATTGTATTGCATGTAGCTAGTCGCGCTTTGCATCTTGTTGTTCGCATGGGGCTTAGACGACGATGTATTCGGTTTGTACGAATTCAAGCCCAATCGCATATCTTTCAATCGGGTGTTGAATTTTGACAATTTGTTGGTTGACGACGGTACCGTTGTTGTTTTAGTCCAGTTGTTCGATTTTTGAATTGTAAATTGAGACGGACCATTCGAGTACGAATCGGCTGTCGGTCGTAGTGCATTCAATTGATCGTTGTAATAAATGTCGGAATTTGAATCAGTGCCCGGAGGTATTATTTGAGAATAATTTTCAAAATGGACTGGATACGAATGCAGTGCGGTGTAGCCTGATTGAAAAATGTTAAGGTCGATTAGAATAATTATTGTAAACAATATTTGTTGGACGTTAAATTAAAGTAATCTAATCTATTATGTAGAAAAATGTTTAGCACTTTGCTATTCTTTATTGTAAAATTGAAATAAACCCAGTTAGAACACATGCACATTATTTGCAAGGAGTTAAAATTTTTATTTACATTAATGTGCTTGGGTGGTCCAGTGGTACAGCGTTCGGAATGGATTTTAATGCCAATATCGGTACTAAATGCGGTTTCAATTGCTAAAAAATGTATTTAATAAATCATTTACAAAATCTTTATTTCATTAATTTATTTATTTGTTTTATTGTTGCAGGTTAAATGATTTACAACAAACACTTTTCACTAAATAGGCATTTAGCGAAACCGCATTTAGTACCAGCGGTAATAATAATAATAATAATAATAATAATAATAATAATAATAATAATAATAATAATAATAATAATAATAATAATAATAATAATAATAATAATAATAATAATAATAATAATAATAATAATAATAATAATAATAATAATAACAATATTAACAATAATAGTAACAATAATAATAATAACAATATTAACAATAATAATCATAATCATAATCATAATAATAGTAATAATAATAATAGTAATAGTAATAATAATAGTGATAGTAATAGTAATAATAATAATAATAATAATAACAATAACAATAACAATAACAATAATAACAATAATAATAATAAATGCGAAATAAAAACAGTTAAAAATAGATAACTGCATTTACAGAAATCTGCTTTCTTAAATAATAGATCCATCTATTTTAATTATACCAGGGCTGACAAAATTAATAAACCAATCTGATACGTAAATTAAAAACATATGTTATTAAAAACGTGAGTACTAGCTTGCACCTATTTGTAAAAATAACACATTATTGTACCTAATTCATGTTCCAATTTTGTCAAAGTTCTAAATATACAATTATCAGCGCGCCAAAATAAACTAAAAATTTGAATATTCGAAATGTACAAATTCTAAGTATTTTAAATATTAGGTTGTTGTTTTTAAAAACATTTTAAAAATATAAATGTTTGATTATTACTTGTTTGCTCTATATGTACTTACTAATTATTAATTTTCAACTTAAACATTACGGTTGTAGTATAATAGTGTTCTTGTTTCATAATAGTTTTTAAATTTTCCCGCAACTTTAAACAAGATAACGCTTTATCCTAATTAAATATTTATTTAGATAAAAATTGTTTATTATTATTCTACTTATTTTAAACAAGCACATGTTACATTAATCTTTTAGTTAAAATTATATTCATGTTTAGATAAACAACTTTTAATTAACTGCGTGCTTGTTGATGTGCAGTTTATAGATGCTTACAATCAAATAACTTAGTTACCACAATGTATATTTTTTAATTACAGATTTATTGTGTATATTTTACAATACTCTTAACGCGTTTAACAGAAAAAACGTTTTGATTGTGTTATGTTGATCCCAAACATAAGTTGTAAAAAGAAACGGGTTGAGGTGCATAATCAGAACACTGTGTTGATAAAACACGTACTAGCAAGAATGAAACACCAGAAAAAGTTACATACAAAAATAAACTCTTCTTTTAAAGAAAATCACTAAAAACTTGTTGCTTAATGTTCCACTTGTGTTGAAACAACTCAAACAGAACCTAACTTTCTTTCTTTCTCTCCCTCGGTGTGTATATATATATGGTGGTTTTTATTAATAAAATGTTAACTATTAATTATGCACGCTTGAAATTATAGATTAATCCTAATTTTCATTATTAAATACAACATTTAAAACCAATATATATATATATATATATATATATATACAACCACATATTAAGTTTATTTTAAAAATATATAATCAGGTCAACCTGTTTATATATGTGTTAAACCCACTTATTATAGTTTAAAATAAAAATGTCATTCTATTAAAATATGGTTTATTTTGCATTATATTTTTTGCACAATTTTTGATTTTAACAACATACATACTGTTAGAAATACTTTCTTGTTATTCTTGTAAGCTACTACAATTCTAAGTCGGTTGCCAGATTTGTACCTAAGTGGACGCCGATTCAATGTTAATCGCCAACATTAAATACGGACTATCGTTTCTATATATGTTTATACTCAAACATTCAATTAATAATCTCAGAAAATATTAATCCAATGTAGGAGCCATTTTTAAATAATCAATTACTTTATGTTTATTTTGTTATTATTAGCAAGTACAAAATTAAAAATAATTATAATCACGTTTTACATTTTGAATATAAAACATTTAAAAATAACTTTATTTTATTTTTATAAATTAAAAAATTACAATTTTTAAAAGTTAGATTTCGTTGTCAAAACACGAGTGACATTTTTTTAATGTCAACTGGCTTACACAACTTTTCACATCCTCATTGATATTACAGTAATAAGTGATATTTTTTATACTAACATACTAGAATATTTCATTAACATCTAATAATATACATTTAAAAAATATTTAGTTTGAAAGAAAACGCATTTAAATTGCTTTACAAATGATATGCAACTTTGGTTATTTTGTATATATTTAAATTGTAAAATAGTTTACTAAACTAGAAAATATGATTTAATATTCTATTATTAAAAGTTTAATTTTAAAAATTAAATTATAAAACTACTTTATTGTTATCATTTAAACAAACTAAATAATTAATTATTTTTAAAAACCTCTTAATATAAAATTCCGTACATTATTATAAATTATTGTAATATACAGTAGAAAAATTTATGTATAACCAAGATGAAGCAAATAATAATAAAATATTGTAACCAATATACGCCATTTGTATTTAAAAAATTAACTACTTAATAACAATGTGCAGTAAAACGAAATAAGCCTCAATAATAATTAAGCCTTTTTCAAAACAGAATAAACATTTAATATTTTTACATTAACTTAAACCACTTCAAACGTTTGTAAGCATACAATGTGTTATTTAACATTTCACGTACTTACAAAATTTATTTAATTATAGTGAAAATTATGAGGTCAAGTTATAATAAAAATCAAACCTAAATTTTAGGGGTTAACTAATGTGAACATTTTCTTATTAGAACAATTTTTTTAAATATTAAATTACTAGTTTAACAAGATTATAATGACAGTTTTGCAGGTTCAAATAATGTAATGTAGATTGTCATGTAAAATATGTTTTCTAATCTGATTATTAGTTATTGTCACAACGTATTTAACGAAATGCATTCACTATAGCAAACAACAACTAAAAATGTAAATTTTTAGAATCAAAAATGTATTTAACCAGTATTAGCACGACAACTGGAACAACTTAAGTTTGTATATTATATTATCAAATTTAAATTATTGTTACATAGTATTAACATTGTATATTAAACTTTTTATTACTAAAATGTAAACAGTTTTTAAAATTAGAATTAATTTTTAAAATTCTGTTAATACATTCTCATGTGTTGTAGAATTCACCCATCTAATATTACTTTAATTACTATATATACCACACATACTAGGTTATCTGAGTTACTAGCGATAACCCTAATAAATAGGATTTTAAATTTTACTACTAATAATGAATGCTGGCTAATTGTCGTTAAATTGTACCATTTAAAATTCTAAAGTTTGTAGTTTTACTACTTTTTATTAAACATTTTTTGTAATTTTTAAAAATCGAATTAAGTTAAAACATTGTGTAAAATACAATTTGGTTATTTATTTTATGACTGAATAATTGCGCTTACTACATAGTTGTTTTTGTTAAATGCACACACACACACACAATACATTCATCAGTTGTATAGAAATAAAGCTTAGTTGTCGTTTAATTGACGGTTGCACGCACCTATTTCTCCCTATTTCTCCAAATGAATTTGTTTGTTTTTGTCAAACCTTACAAAAATATTATTTAGATTATTCACATTAAAATTACAACGCTGTCGGTCAAATATTTCGCAGTTGGTATGACCAAAATTGGTTCGACTAACGCACAAGGTAATTTTTGCATTTTTCTTGTCCTTTTTATGCATACAATGAAGGAAAAAATAGAGTGATTGATTTATGTAATAGTCGTAACAATATTTGCATTTTTTACAATGGAGACTGTAGCATTATATACTTTTTTCTTTAAAACAAAATAACTAATTAGATTAGACTTTATTTTTAATTTTTAATTTGTTAATAATCAAACTTAACTTCAGGAACATGATAAAAATTTATGCTTCAAGTATAGATTCATACTTATTTCTGTCTTAGTTGCTTCAAGTCCATGGTAATAAAGGAGAAGAAGCAACAAGAAATGTGGTTTACAAATGTTACATGAATTTGTTTAAAATGCAAAGATTCATCTGTTGCCTGATGCCTCACCAAGAATGACAGGATTTAAATGAATTAACTAAACGCAGGTGACAAGCATGAAACTCATAGCTGAATAAACATAAGTTCGAGTGCCACAACCAACGCTAGTTACAAGCCTTTTTCCTAAATGTTCACTGTTGAAAACAAATGTTTTTCGCACAAAACTTTAGCTGTTAAAACTAAATAATAATTTTAATATATAAATTATTAACTGTTTGGTGGAATACAAACGTTTTTTAAATTCAAATTATTATTCCAATTATTAAATTTACCTTCAAATGGTTGAACATTGTTGACAGAATTAGGAGATATATTGGATTTAATGTTGGATGTTAAATGATTGAATTTATAATCAAATTCTTGTGGAGGGTACAAATGCAATTCATTCTAAAAGAAATACAATATATATATATATATATATATATATATATATATATAACTACAAATGTTATTTAGTGGTAGGTGTCTTGATTTGCAAAACAGACTGACTACAGCCTAAATCTAAATGCAGTTTTCTGTTTGGACTTGGAGAACTTATCAGTAATACGGTCCCTAAATAAACCTTGACAACATAAACCCTAAACTAGAATTTTGTTGAAAGATATTTCTACTGCAATATCCAAATCTCAATCAATAATAGTAAATGTAAATGTTACCCAATTGTTTGGAATTATTCGAGATTTTGTTTCCAAATATATTTTTCTAAGTAAAACAATAAAACTTGAAGATTCAGGACAATTTACACCCAGTTGTCTTAACAACAATTTAGTCATTCGAATAATGTACATTATTACCTGAAAATAAAGAGTTTACATTACTTTCTTCCAATTTTATCAATTCATTATTGTAGTTGTTGTAAATATATTACATTAAAATAAATTATATATAATTTTATGTAACTGGTTTTGCTAACATTGACTATCTTTCAAATGTATGTTAAGTATTTACAAAAATAATAACATTATATTAATAAAAATTGTCAGTTATTATTAATAAACATCTCAATCTGACATATGACATTATTATAAATTCAGTTACAAAATATAATAAAAGTAATTATGCAATAATAATGACATTTTTTAAACACACACATATATAAATATATATATAATAAGACTTACCCAAGTGTCATTTGCTTGTTCAAAATTTGTTACATCAAAAGGTCTATTTTTGATGGATGGAGTACAATCTGTTTTGTTTTAAAAGTTAAATTATATATATATATATATATATATATATATATACATATATAAATCAACCGCGGGAGTTTCTAGTTGCACCTTAATATTAACAAATAATTTTCTGAGATGTAATTTAATTATATCAATACGTTTTCCGAAAATTTTATCTAATTAAATTAATTATTATCCAGTATACATTTTTTATATTTTGCAATAATGCTCGATTGAAAATTTTATTTAAATAGAATTACAATTTCACTGACTTTGACTATTGTTTGTAATCAGTACAAAATAATTTGCCCATAGTGAAAATAATAATAAATCACAAAATCTGATAATTGAAATTTTGCTAAAAATTTAACCAAGGATGTTACATCACAGTTTGTACAGTATTTGTACTGCTGTAAATTTTCAGTAATCAATATTATTGTTTTCATTTAAAAATTTGTGTTGTGTTACATGTTATATATATATATATATATATATATATAATACAAAATCCTTTTGCTTTAAAAATAAGCATGGGGAAATAAGATAACAAGTACAGCAAAGCAACAACAACGACAACAAAGATTCTGAAAATCGAAGATTGAGCTCCCTTTCGGCTTTCACTCAACCCTGTCAGCTATGTAACTCTGTCATCCAGATACATGTGATCACTTCTTTGCCGTTGTTTGCCGGAATAGCGTTCACTTGTATTGTTTCCGTAGCAGCATAAATTTTTTAAAGAGGCCAGGTTGCTAACCTTGCGCTCAAACCCTCCTCCTTTATCCAGGTTTGGGACTGGATAGATTGAATCATTTCTGATCCAAACAATTATATAATATATCTATAGAAATACTTTTCACAAATCGATCTGGTTTATAACCAGTGTTTTGTGAAAATACTATGCAATTTGTTTGGGCATTTTTAATTATTTAAAGTAAAATTATGATTTCAACTAGTGCAGATGAGAAGAAAATGATGAATTAATTATATTTTTATTAGTAACTTTCTATACACAATATTTATACAAACAGTATGATTATCTATCACTTTATATCGCCGACTTCTACATTCACTGTTTATTTAATGTCTAAACTAGAAGAAATTGTAACTTTTGTTAAATTACTCAGTAAAACCTTTCTTATTGTTAATTTTATATAATAAAATAATATATTTTTGTAAAATATGCCTTATTGTTTTTTGCATAATATCGAAAAAAAAAACAAATAATTTTTTCAAAATTATTCATACTGTAATATTTTGTTTAATAATTTAATTAAAATGGAGTTTCATAAATAATGCTTTGCTCGTAATAATTTAGAATTTTAATAAAAATATCATAATCCTCAAATAAAAACACACTTTTAGTTCCCAGTTTCAATAATACTAATACTTCCAACAACTGTATATCTACTTGATTTACTGTAGACATAAACTAAAACAAGGCACATTGATATTTCTGAGCTAGAGCAGATGGATGCAACATACACTAAAAGTACTAAATACGTAGTTTAATTTGTAGCAGTACCTTTTGTAATTATCTAGTTAAAAGAAACAAGTATGGTAAAAGATAAATAGCATAATCTTTCTTTTAAAATCTGCTAATACAAAATTTTTTTTATGTTTAATACTTTGAATGTTTTACAAAAAACATCTTTCAGCAGTGAAACCGAACGTGGGCCTGCATTTTACTGCCGGTGGTGGCAATTGAACCCCGATGCCCACCGACATCCAAATCGAGCGCTGTACTACTAGGCCACTTCGGCACTTTTTAGCTGTTTAGCCATTTTAATTTTTCAAACTTTATTTTATCTCCATCTGTTAAGTACACGATCTGTGTAGAAATCTCAGCAGTAAGCTTTTTCTATATTATTACTAACCATTCTCAACTGCTAAAATTATTACATTTTTATTAAAAAAACTAACTTTTGAATTGACAAAAATCCACTAATAAAATCCAGCATACCTGATATGTACGAAGGTGTTGAACTATGAATGGACTTCAAATTGTTATCGTTCATCATCTTACTTCGGCCAGCATTGACTCCATAATGACCATATGGATTGGCAATCAATTTGTTCGAGCTAGCATCCTGATGAACCGGATCGAACATGCTTTGTCGGCACTTGACTTCCGCCGTCATCCTTGATCGGTGAAACCAACACGGCCATTGTTTCAAACACAATAAACCGTCAAATTTCGCAGTTTTGCGACATCGAAATGCGACAAACAAAATAACGAAAATGACAATCAACAAAAACGTTGTCCCAACCAACAGTGGAACAATGAGACGTTCCGATTTGAATTGTCGACTATTCAACAATCCGCCAAACAAATGGCCATGAACCAAATGCTTAGATTGGAGTTTTGGCGAATGGGCACTATTGTCGGGCATCCAAACAAGCTTGACAGATCGAGATGTATTCAGCGACGACGGCTTGCCCAAGTCGTGTGCGAAAACGGTCAAACCAAGACTGTAGGAATGAAAATTGTGATTATTGGTCGCACTATGATCATTTCCAACCTCATCGGCCATTTTCAATTCACTGCTGGCTGGTTGGCTGTGGATGGGAAATTGTGTCGAAGCTAGGAGTTTGTTGAGCAATGAATATTGAATTGTTTCACGCAAATAGCAAGAACCACTAGTTTTGTCTATATCAACCAAGCCGTAACCATTATTGTCCAACGAATAGTGAACAACTGCATTGTCTCCAGCATCGAGATCGTAAGCTTTGGCTGTAAACAAATTGGTACCAGCTGTAGCCATCATCGATCCCGGTTCGATATGAAATTCTTGGCCGTTCAAAGGCGTTTCAAATTTGGGCGCATTGTCGTTGACATCCAACACGCTGACAATAATTGTAGCCGTCGCGGTGTACTGATGGTTCCACTTGTTTGCCAAATTCAATTTGTTCCAGTCGGCATTGGTCTTTTTGGCATGATGAATATTGTCCACCGCAAAGGCTGCAAATTCGTAATGGGCTCGTGTTTCGCGATCCAAATTTTGAGCAAGTCTCAATTCACCTGTATACGAATTGACCGAAAACGTCCGAGCATCACCATCATGTTCGATTCTATACAAAATTCCCTTGTTGCCAACAGTTGTTGCATTTTTTTGATTAATCAATTGCTCCGTCATTTCCGATTCAATCAAGCCGTCTACATCTACAGCGGCCATTGATCCGACAACGCTACCAATAAGAGCATCTTCGTTTATTGAAAAATAATACATTGCATCTTCGGTACCTGTGCGATGGGCAGGCAAATGAGTATGGTACAATTCGTTTGGTACAATCCAATAGGGCAAATTGTCGTTAATGTCGAGTACGTTCACTACAACCAACGCCGTACTGGACAAGTGTGGATTGCCTTGATCGCGAGCTTCGACAACAAATTCGACTGAAGCTACTTTTTCGCGATCCAAACTGCCCACATGCCACAACTGACCGGTATGCTCGTTAATTTCGAATACGTCAGTCAATGGATCAAATAATCGATAGGTTATTTGACCATTCAAGTCTTCGTCCAAATCTACAGCTTTTACTTGTCCAATAGGCACTCTTGCCTGATGTTCGTTCATCATTTGCTTGTACGAATCTTTCAACAATGACGATGGCGTTTCAAGCGTGCTAAATTGATACTGACGATGTGTAAATTTGGGTACGTTGTCGTTCAAGTCAATTATTTTCAAAACGACCATAACAGAACTGGTCAACTGGATGTGGTGTGTATCGACGTGTGTATCGATGGAATAGTAGGGATAGGACGTGGCACTGTGAATATTGTCAACACAGTGAATTTTGATATAGACAAATGGATCCAATTCGCGATCGACAGCTTTCAACGACGTCAGTTTGAAAAATTGCAAAGATGAACTTAGACGTGAAGTGGACGAAGAGATGTGCGATTGCAAACCGTCAATTGAATAGTGCACATTGGACACTTTTTCCAGCCCAAAACGCGTGTCATTTGTGTCGCAATTGACTTCGACAATCGATTTCGACGGTACACTCGTGTCGACCAAATCGCCATCTTCAACCGTCAAATGAGCCAAAGTTTGTAGACTGTTTTGATTTTCTTCCAAACTTCCAATAATTGTTTTCAATTGGTCGGATGCATTTGTGGTCATGTGATAGGGTTGTGTGTATTGAATCGATATAATTGGTGGATTGTCATTAACATTTTCAATAAGAATAGTAAATTGAATACTTGTTGAAAGGGCAGGCGAACCAGAATCTACTGCTTCAACAACTAACTTAATTAAACGACCGCTATACTCGCGATTTAAGTCAGTCCATTGTATTCCATGCAAACTGTCAGCATCTAAAGGTTTGACAATTTTCAAAACAACCGAACCATTTTTTTTATTTTCCAAACCGAAACACTGCAACACATCATTACTCTGATCATTGTCTGTGGACGGTTTCAAATAATAACTAATTTTGTCGTTTAAATGAGCATCCAAATCGGTAGCTTTGAGCGTGAGTATTTTCGATCCGACGGGCAGCGTTTCGGAAATGCGCAAAATCTTTTCGTCCAAATTTTGTCCATACATGTCTGGACTGGACAAAAATGAAAAAATGTGGTATATGGGATTTTCAAATTTTGGCTTATTGTCATTTAAATCGGTAACAACGAGATGTATGGTTTGTGTACCCGTAAGTTGGGGAGATCCACCGTCAATTGCCAACAGGTTGAACCAATATTGATCATGTTTTTCACGATCAAGTGATCCGACAATTTTAAACCAAGGTTTGGGATTAAATTTGTTTAGGGGATCCATTTGAACTACCAAATTGAAAAGCGACCGATCAATGTCGTGACCCGACAACGTAGTCAATCGATACGTCTGGACGCCATTTTCTGGCAGATCAAGGTCGTGAGCTGTCGGCAATTCTAAATTAATAAAATTCTGATTCGACAATTTTGAATGAATCAATTGGTGATTGGAATGAACTTCGGGTTCGGTTGACGTTTCGGGAACGCGAATTTCGAATTTTTCCGGTTTGGCGAATTGCGGACTGTTGTCGTTTTTATCCAAAATTCTCAAAGTCAATTTGCTGTAGGTGGGATTTTGTCGTGTGCCGTGCAGCACAATGAGCACGATGTCACAAAATTGGGTCGTTTGTACGTTTGACTCGGTTTGCGTATGTAGGCCTGCTGTCGGGCACAACACATCGCGATCGGGACCACGGTGACCTTCTTTGACAACCAATTGGACGGAATGGTCGAATCTTAACTGGCGCAATTCTAAAGTTCCAATACCGGGACTCGAAGGATTGCCTATAGCAAAATAGGGACTATCGGAAGTTGGATAATTTGTGTTGAATTTTTGTTCAACATGGTTGATCAAAATGGCACCCGAATGAGCTTCTTCCATAATCTCGATAACGGCAATTGTAGATGTTGTCGAATTGGAGCACACAATTTGGTACAAAATGAGCCATACAAAATAATGTATTTTGTTAAGGGTATATAATTCTGTAAATTTGAAAAACAATAAGAATTTTAAGTTGTGTTAATTCAAACAAACATTGTTTTTACTTAATTGATGTGTTGCTTATAATGTTTACTATTAATTGAAAATAATTGCATGTTTTACTGTAGAAAAACCTAGATTTACAGTGTATATTAAATTTGTATTATAAGATAAAGTGTAGCAAAGTAATAACTAATATGTTTTGACCACATGCAAAACTCTAGCATAACGTTGGCCTCTTTCTTCCTCCCGAAGTCCAAGGTAAGCAACTTGAGCAATTGAAATGTATAATTAGCACCTCTATAGTTGTACAAACAATCTTATTGCTGAAGAAAACGATTGACATTCTACTAGTGTAAAGGAAAATACTCAATATTATTCAAACTGGCAAATTGAAAACAATTTCATTGAACGAAAGTGAACAATGTACACAAAAGTTTGCTTTGTTTGCCACAATAGATAACTCTTTATATGCATTGTCAAATTTCGAAAAACTACATTTAAGTTTGTGATTTTAAAAGTAACAAAACATGCTTAAAAAGCATAATCTACTCTAAATTAAATACTTTTATTAAAGTAAGTAAGTAAGTAAGTAAGCATCTTTGAATCTCAAATCACTATTCAAATTTAAATCTTTTCTAATTTAGTTTTACAACATCTGACGTCGTTTACTTGTTTTATTTAGCTTCAAGTTACAAAACATATATTTGTTTATTTAATCAAACATGTTAATTTTTTAAAAACACTCGAACAGAATCCTTTTTAAGAAAAACATTAAAAAAATGAAAATTAAGATAAACAAATTTTGTACAATTTATGTTGTTTTATAGAAAAGCAATTTTTTTCCCGTTTGAGAGTTCGGCACAAACTTGACACCTTCAACTGATAAAAACATGCACTGTAAAAATTATAAAATCAAATAATTTATACCGAACATTGGAATTTTTTTAATATACTAACACGAATTAGACGTGCGTAAAAGTTAAAATGGCAAGTTAAATCTTATAGCCAGTATTTACGTGTACTAAATTACACATATAAATTATAACGATGCAATGATCTTTACTATTTCATGTTCTCAAAATTAGAATTTGTTTTATTTTCAATTTACATTTAATTTTTTAATTTTTAAAATATTATTATAATTATAACTTTTGCACAAACTTATTTACCTAACTCATACCTCCTAATAACCCGGTAATTTATAAAAAATGACTCGTTCAATGTACAATTAACAAAACTATTTTTGTAAATAAAATAATAAAAGATGATATTAAATATTAACCAGTTGATAATCAAAGTAAAATTATATTACCATTAATTATAACGTCCAATAATAAAGAAAATACAAACAATTCAATGCATTTTCTAGTTACCAAATGTAATTTTTCTTATTGTAAATTATAAAATACTTAATAACAAATGTGAGTGCTTTTTATAATGACTTGGTTCAAAAGTTTTAATATAGCCTTGGTTAGATTGCTAATGTAATCTCCCACCTAACCTCATTTTAAATGCAAGATCGGATTTAGGCAAATAATTCTTTCACTTAGAGGTAATGATATTACTATGCTAAAAGCCAAATAACGCTGATGTCAGGACAGTAAGGTAGCAATTACGGGAAAATAACCTTTATTATTTTAGTCTGTGTAATGTTTAAATTCGATTTCTATAAATGAAGAAAGTAGATATAATTAAAGTCGAAATTAACTTCTTAAAAAAATAACACAGGACACTATTTTTAAATATGTAACTTTTGCATTAGTGCATTACATTTGATCTTAAATAACGTCTTTACATATTGAAATAGCACTGCTTGAGGTATTTGATATAAGTTACTGAATAATAGTTATTCTATACGGTATTTGTCATATATAGGCTATATTTTAAACACTCAAGGTATATATTTTATAAAATAGGCTGTGTACCATACTTTACTATGATATCCAAAATGTTAATTATTTCAATTAGTATTTTATTCACTATAAAACAGAATGCTGAAAAATGCTACTTTTACACCGTTTCTAGTGTTTAAACAAACGTTTTACATAATCATATATATATATATATATATATATATATATATATATATCATTTTTAATTTTGAATATTTATTTAAAAGAAACCATTCAAAAATAAGGATTAATTTAAATTTAATACTGTCTATACATTTTCTCTTTAATTTTAAAAAATAGTGGCATATATATATATATAATTATTTAAAATTAATGATGTGATTAATGAAAGGAATATCAAAGTAAAACAATCCTTTTATAACATAACCAGAAAACCCATTTTATGTTTGCATTTCATTTTTGGTTGACTGAACATTGATATACTATCTCTCTAAATCTATGTTTCTCCAATATTTATTAACTATCATTTTTTTGTAATTATTGAGTAACTTTATACTATTTTACATTTTATTTGAATTACGCTAATAGCATAAAATAATTTGTGCATTCAATGATACTGAATATACTTTTCTTAAAATATTTTGGCTAATAATAATAATAATAATAATAATAATAAATAAAAATCATAAAACATGTTTAATGAAACATAATATAAAGATAAAATAAAAAACACATGTCTACAATTAGAAAAAAACTGAATTTATAATTCACTAATAAAAACCTATACACGTCATCTTGTATCTAAAAAATATATAATTCATTATTTTCAAAAATAAATTATTTTATTTTAAAATTATACTTTTAATTTTTCAGCAAATAAAAATAAATTACATGTTCGTTTTTAATTGCTTCTAGAGTATTTGTATTTTGTGAATAATAAATTAAAAAGATTACAACCCCTTAGGCAATTGCCAAATTTAATGTAGTTATCAAACTTAAACTTTTCTAAAATCCACATGATTCAAGATTATATGATTCTTTTTTATTATACAATATAGCATACTGCATTATGAATAATATATAATTTTAACTAAATAATATAATAGTGTATTAAAAAACTATGCTTAAACTGGATTATACTCAAAGGTTGAGTATAATTATCATGAACATAAAAAACAACACTAAACAACAAACCAAAATACAAGAAACGTACAATTTTAGATGTCTAACAGTTGATTAAATTATATACTACAAAATACTCAATAATAAATGTGATTGCTCCTTCTTGTAATCACATAACCCAAGCTGTCAATGTAGTCTCATGTAATTTAATTTTTAACAGTAAAATCAATTTAGACAAATAATTATTCATAGTTGTTTTATTTTATTATACTAACAAAACAAGATACATACAACATTAATGTTTGTACAACCAAATGATAATTTTTACTTTCTCGCGTGTCATGTTCAAAATTAAGCTTTTGGGCAAACAAAATGAATTTAGATAAAATTTGTTATGTTTCACATAACATTAATTTTTTTAAAATTTTTAAATGACTCTTATATAACTTAGCCTAAATAGCATTCATCTGTTTGGAAATAAAAAGAACAACTGCCCAACGTACGTAATAACATTTGTCATACTCTAACTATGTTATACTACATTCCAAACCAAAACATTGCCAAATATTAGCTTGGTGGTTTAGTTGCTTAAAGAAAAGGTTTAGTAAAGTTTACTCTACACAATATGTTATTTTAGTATTATAAATGTTACTTTATCAAATGCTATTTAGGAACAATCTTTACGCTATTTTGGCCGGGACTTTATCTCGGAAACAATGGCAAATGCGTTGGACGTGAACAGTGAAAGGGGATTGTACGGAATACTACGAGAATTTGGAACTAATAAAGAGATGACTTTGCCACCAACATTTGTTGCTGTTATTTTTTTGAAATAAATGTTTTATTCGCCATAAAACAAGATGCCAAAAGCTTAACAAAGTTCATTTATATACAGTAGGTAATAAATCTGAATCGACCCAGTTTTTTAGAAAATAATTTTGTTGTAAAGATAAATTATTTTATATTTTTAAAATAACAATTTTTTTATATATTGTAAAGATTCAATTTGTGTAATACTTCTTTTAAATTACATGACTTTGATATACATGCTGGTAATAAGACACCTAAACTTTAATTATTTCTAATTAATGTTTTTTAATGTTAAAATACTTAATTTATTTATAAAAATACTTAATAAAAACATTATTTTAAATTTATTAAATTTTTATTTGTGTTTTAAATAAAATAAGGGCTTACATATATATGCACAAATTTATATTATATTTTTAAATAATTAATAATTGTTCTTTTCTAAAAATAATGTAATAAGAATATTTAAAACAACATTATTAAAAAGCATTAAGCAAGTTAAAGACATTTTCAATTTTTATTTTACGGTAGATGTTGCATCATTTACCTTTTTTGTGGTCACTTTATACGTATGTGTAGTAAAAGATAACTGTCGTTATTTAAACTGTACAATACAAAAAACTTCAAAATTTCTTTATAAAGGGTGTAAACGTCTATGAAATTGCAAAAATAAAATAAGCGTGTTTGTAAATAAGATGCTTTTTAAGCATCTCCGTAGATCTACAAGCAAAAAGTATGTTTATTTTTGCAAAACCAAAAAAAACTCAAAAATAAATATCAAGGTAATAAACAAAGAAAATGTAGAAAAGTTGTGTAATTGGATTTTTGAAAAATAGATAAATTTACTAAATCTGGTTTAAACATTTTTTGTAATATATGTTATACTAAACTCTAAACAAGGATTAATATTAGTGGAGTTTTTTTTAATATAAATGTTATCTTTTATAATTTTAAAAAAAGAAAAGTTATAAAATGTGTATGCTGTTTTTTACTAATGTTGAAATGAACATTCTAGAGTTCAAAACAAATTTAACAAATTATTTCAGTTGTTACTGTAACAAAGTGCTTTAGAATCGTTAAAACATGTTTAAAATTATCGTTCAGAATACACTTTAAAATTCGTAATGTGCTTTTCAGTATAACTTACTATTATTTATAGGTGTGATGTATTTAGAATAAAAAATGATTGTTAATTAGAAAACTGACACTTGTACAGTTGATCCTCTACAGCCTGGATTTTAACGTTATTAATTATGTCTTAGGTTTTCAAAGGGTACTATTTTGCTTTATTGCTATATCGAATGCTTTTGTATACTGTGATTAGAAATTACGTTTATAAATAGAAGTAAAGTATTATTTAAAGCATGTGTTAATAAGTGTTGGATATATTTAGATTAAATAGCAAATGCTAAGTACTCCAAAATATCGTATTAGGTTAAGTTCCATTTTTGCTTCGTATCCAGCGATACATATATATATGGTAGTTATTTATAGTAAAAAGCAGGTTAACTTTCAGTAATTTAAAAAATAAAACATTTCTTTCCCTATTCCTAGCTAGTAAATAAGTAAAATCTCGTGAATTGTATTTTGCAATTTCAAAAACAAACTTTTAAATAACACGATAATTTCTTTTGATAAAAAAGGGTTTTTGCTTTTTTAACAAAAATTCTTTTGCGTACATTTTTTACACCTCAAAATGTAGAATTGTTTTAGCATTTTTTTAAATAGTCACAGAAATATTGATTTTTAACTTATTTTAAAATATGAAACTTTATTTTCAATAACAAAATATTCATTTTTTAATTACTTAAAATTATAACGTATAATTTCAAATCTTATTTTTTTTACACTTGATAAATTTTAACATTTTGATTTTGATTGGAATTATGAAGTAGTTACAACGTTAATGTTGTGTTCAATAAATATAAATTTTAGTTACTAAATAATAATGAAAAAATTAAATTATGCATATAAATTAATAATAAATAAATTATTGTAAAAATTATATAAGTTTTATTTAATTATTGCATTTATTTAAGTGTTTACTAGAAAATATGATTTTCTTAATGTTTCTAAATATCTACATAAATATAGAATTAGATATCAAATAATTTTTACCAATTTTTATTATACTTTATTTTTAATATCTATTTGCATTATTAAATAACACCAGATATTTGAATATTCGACTATTATGGAAATTTATACGAACGAATCAAATTATAATCAATATTTATTGCTAATTGATGTTTTGAAATTAAAAAATAAATAAGTAATAATAATAATAATAACAATGTAAAATAATCCATATATTTATTACTTTTATGGGTATAAACACTAAAGAAATCAATATATTATGGTTAACCCTTATAAAAGTGTGATTATTAAATACTGAGTATATTATTATTACTAAGTGTACCTCTAGTGAGTTATAAAATAATTTAATGAAAATAATAATAATAATAATAATAATAATAATAATAATAATAATAATAATAATAATAATATAGTAATAACAATATAATAAAACTATTCGGTTACTAAACAAATTGCATATGCTTTGTGTTTTTGTTATTATTTGACGTTATGTTTTGTGTTAGTAATTTTTATAAACCTTTAATTGTAAACCAGTTGATATCTGGTGCATAGTTTTTATTACTAGTGCTATATATCATAAAAATTGTATGTACTTTATTCACATACAGCATTTCATATTGTTTAAGAAAGTGAATTCTTACTATAAATTATGTAATTACTAGAGAAGTTGAAATTAATTCACACTATTTTGTACATGTATATCCATTTCTATAACCTTTGTTGAATCTAATAGACTTTTCTACTATTCAATTATCAAAAATTGTAACTATTATTTTAATTAATTCATGTTTCTGTATCATATTCTAAATTTTGAAATATTTAACATATTTAAAAATAAAACTAATAATAAAGTCAAACATTATTCACGATAACTCAATTTAACTTAACATTGTGAAAATTTTTTTTTATAATTCTAGTAATATAGGACTTACACATAATGGGGTAATACAAGTAACTCTTTTGGCTAAACCAATTATAAATTTGCTAAACATTGACTACTGTAATATATATATATATATATATATATATACCTGGAAATAATGTTTGGTTGCGCTTTATAAAAAAACAATCTGTTTAAAAACATAGTAATTTGCTTTAAAATTTTTCGCATTTTTAAACTGCATATGTAAACGTCATTTTGTACATTGTTAGACTAGGTAAAAATGCATTACATCTTCTAACCGTATTGATTTGTTTAAATAATTTGTTCAATTAATGTAATATAACTCCGCCTAGTTTGGATCAGAAATGATTCAATCTAGCCAGTCCCAAACCTGGATAAAGGAGGAGGGTTTAAGCGTAAGGTTAGCAACCTGGCCTCTTTAAAAAAATTATGCTGCTACGGAAACATTACAAGAGAACGCTATTCCGGCAAACAACGGCAAAGAAGTGATCACATGTATCTAGATGACAGAGTTACACAGATGACAGGGTTAAGTGAAAGCCGAAAGGAAGCTCAATCTTCAATTTTCATAATCTTCAATGCCAACGAGACTTTGTTGTTGTTTTGCTGTAATTGTTGTCTTGTTGCCCCATGCTTATTTTTAGAGCAAAAGGGTTTTGTATAATATATAATGATATAATAATAATGTGATATTATATATATATATATATATATATATATATATATATATATATATATATAACGGCGGTCATCATATCCAGTACGCTTTTGTGTACTTAAAACGTTAATCATTTTATTCACTACTTACAAATGTGCCGCATTTTTAATGTGTAACAATTAATCAATTTAAGAAAAAAACTATTTTTAAAAGGTAGCAATTTATTTATTTTTTTGATTGTACACAGCGCGTAGACAATTATCCAAAATTACACAATAAGTTTCAATATTTTAAAAATTTCTTGTGACATTTTGCCAAAAATATATGTAGAAAAAAGAACCTTGTTTCAGATTTCATTTCCTCAATGTTTTAGAATAAACATTTTTCAAATAGTTGAACATTTGGTGCAGCCATACGAGAGCCTCCATTTTATTGATGATGATAATAAGATGGACTCCCCGTCCACTGGCACATAAGCCTGTCAATTTAAGTATTTACACTACTTGCGTATTGAAAACATTAAAAACAAAAATAAAATAATGCATCACTTACACTTTATATTTGGTAAAATATTATTATTTTTTCTTTGACCAAGTACTAATGGGATGCTAATGATCCTGAGGAATTGAGTAATGCTTATAAAGTCTCAATTTTTAATGATAGAGATAACCCTTACAAAAAATCAGGCGGCCTCGTCAATCTTTGCAAACGTTTGTTACACTTATCAAGCCATCGAAATCGATCGTTTGCTATGTCGTATAAATATGGGAAATAATGAAGAGGTGACCCCACGTCACCAACCAAAATGAAACGATCAAGTACTGAGGGAATTTTTAACCCAAACGTTTATATACTCATTTATTCGTTTGTTTTGTGTTGTATGAATGTTTTATTAAAAACCCTTTTTATAGTACACACATATTTAGCAACAACAACCTGGGGTATGCAACCAATGTCGGTAACAAGACTCAAATCTATGCCAATCCAGGTTCAAGTCCAGTGTCTTGGCTACTTCTATCAGCCAGTAGGTTGACGGACCGCTGCTACTACACTGTCAACTTTCGCATTTTTATTTTTATTTAAAATTATTAGGAATTTTTTGGCAAAATTAGTATTCTATAATAACTTTAACTTGCTAATGAATTTATCGATTACTTTTGTATAAACAAAAATAATTACCTTCTAAGGTTTGTGAAAATAAGTTATTAATCGGCTACGCTACAATTTACTAAACGTCGTAAATTTACCAAATAATAATAATAATTAAAATTTCTATAAAATGATGACGCAACCATTATTGTGAAGAAAATAATTTTCAATTTAAATATGAGTGTTTAGATATTGGCAAACACACGTGCACCGACTAATATTAATTTTACATTAATAAAAATTTGAACTATTTATTGTGTGAACAGATTGAATAAATAGATTTTAAATTTTAAAATCAAGAGTTTGTTTTATTAATTAATCGTCGTTATTTATCAACTTGAAGTTGAGCGCATTTTTGAATATAATTTCAATTAGTTGAATAAAGTACCAACAAGCAGTAGTTGCATAATTATTAAAAGTATGAAAACAAATAGAAAAAATGCAGTAATTCAATTTGATTATTTCAAAAAATTATAATGGAAATGAATAGCCAAATTGAATACAGGTTTTAAATAACAATTTTATGTACATTATAAACTAATAAACCAAGTCTTATTATTACAAAAATAAAAGTTAATTAATTGCCCAATGTATATACAATATTTTAAAAAAACTTTTTAAATTTTATGTTTTATAATTGAAAAAATAGTATAAAATTGACTAAATTTAAGTTTGTAACAATGTTCATTAATGCCTTGCTAAAATTATAAATTATAAAATAATATAAACCATTTTTTAATGTATAAAACGTAACACTTCTTTGAAGATGAGTTATATTTAGAAATATAAGCATTCAACTGTGTATTTTAAGATTATTATTTGCAATAAAAATGTTTTTATAGTTAAAATATTTTGTCCTGAAAAATAACATATTCTATCTTAAATACAAGAAGTCATTAAAATAGAATCGAACCAGTAAAGATTTGAGTAGCACTCAATTTGTTTAAAATTTTAAGCCAAGAGAGTATAATGTAAGCTTTACACCATTTGGCGATTGATAAACACAATACTCCTGTCTATATTATTAAATCGATAACACAATATGTATTTTAAAAATTAAATTAATGCATTTCTTAATCGTATAAAGAGAGCACACAATCTCTGATTAACAAAAACACCATATTTATATACTTGCTTCCAAACAAGCTATCGAATTACAATTCCTTTAGCTTAAAATATTTTTTTTTCAATCAAAAGGTCAATTGCATAATACAACATCAAATTCCACATAAACTTGATAAATGAAACAATAATCCCAGAATAAAACAAGTACACAAGAATATGAAAAAATACTAAATACTAAGAATACACAGTTTATATATATATATATATATATAAGCAAATAATCAACTTGTTTTTTATTTTCCAGAAATGTTTAAATTATGGTTTTTGTCCCAGTTACAGTTTGGTATTAATATTAATGAAAAATGATTATTTATACAATTTTTTATCAATAATGCTAAAGCATTGTTTACACAATGTTTCAATGTACCTAATATAATTAAATAATGTTTAAAAAATTAATTAATTATATTGCATTGATTTTGACAGTGACCGCGCACTTAATGTATGTATATATATGTATATAGGAACACCGTATAATTAATACCTGCTAATAAGTAATATAAAACAGTTGTTATTAGAAAATTAATTGTATATAATTATGTTTTAATTAAATAGTTTTACCAACTTATTTTAATAGAACAAATTATTTTCTAGTATGCATGCACACGTATTTATAACCTTTAACAAAATTGTATTTAAAATGAATTTACTAGCCAAAAATAATTAAAACATACAACATTTTATTTAATTAATCACTAAATTTAAGATATTGTTCTGACTTTCTTAGTAAGAATCTTTATTATTTAAAATTATATATTTCAAGCTACTTGTGATTTATTTTCATTCATACTTATCTACCCATATATATATATATATATATATATATATATATATATATATATATATATACGGTATATACCATTTAATAGAGAACATTTTATAGCCAAAAAATTAATTATTCATATGTGGAGGATAGACAGAAAAATAAAAACATTTTATTTATTGTCATCAATTTTTAATGAACAATGGTCATTGCTAATTGTTGTCATAAATAATAAATACTTTTAAAATGCAATGCAGTCCTTTAGATAACTTTTGTCTCGTAAAATATGCAGATTTATAGACATTTTTATATACAATAGAGTTTGAATATACTCATCTGTCAGATGCATATATATATATATACGTATTTGACAGATGAGTATATTCAAATTCTATTGTATTATATATATATATATATATATATATATATATATATATATATATATATATATATTATTAAATCAATAAGTGATAAATTTATAACTATTATATATCAAATAAGTTTTCGTAAATCCTAATAAAATATTTCCATTTGTCAATAGTATACTTACATAACATAAAATTAGTAATATATTCAAAACGTAACAACAAATTTATACAATATTATTTTATTGTATCACGAACAACGTTATGTTATATATATATATATATATATATATATATGTATATATATCAGTAATTTAAGTCTTTAATAAGTACACTAGGGCCATAACATTTAAGAGAATGTATAGTTTTTAATGTAAAACAATGTAAACTTAGTATTTTATTATTTTATATTTTATATTAAAAATATAACAAACCCAAATTAAATTGTGTTTAAAAATGGTTTTTTTTTAATTTTTACAATGTAAACATGGGTTTTAAATTGAAAGTAATACGCAACGTTTACTTAATAAATCTTTTATTTGGCGAGTATGACCTCAAAAATCAATGGTCCTTTTATATTACATTTTAGTTCTTTACTTTATCGTCTTATTTTGCCCACATTATGCCGTTTCACAAAGCCAACAAGTTGGACACTAGACAACCCGCCTCCTTTCAATACGGACTTAGAACTAGATGAAACGATATTTTTATACTTCATTTTAAATTATGTGACGCTTGTAAACATACATGTATTTATCTGTGATAATTGCTTAAAAAAATTGTAAAACTTAAAATAAGCATTAAAATTAATTAACTATTTGACCAAATATTTTTCTACTTAGTTTTTACCAAGTGTACATCGAATTTATTTTGAATTGTTTTATAAAATGAAAAACAACTTTTAATTACTGCCATTAATTTTTATGACTTTTTCATACGCTATTTATAGGCCATTTTAAATGAAGAATAGTTGTTAAAAATTGTTATATTTAAAGTTTTTCAACTTTTAATGATAAAAGTTTTTTTTTCAAATAAATAATTCTACTTTTAGTTTTAGTTTTTTTTGTCAAACAAATTTACATTTAATAATAAAACTATAACCATTATCATAGAATACCATAGATACACATAAGAAATAACAACCAATTTTACAATCCCATTTCTTATATTGTATTCTGACAATATAATGGTTATTTTGTTATATTTTTAATTGTTGGTATAGTATTTTAAAAGTTTACAGCAAAATATATTTTCATTTATATTTGATATATAAAAGCCTCTGCTATTCCGTCAATTGAGGATACATCTTTTATCTTCTACTTAACATGTCTGTGCACAAGCGCACTACACTGCTTGTAGTCGGATAGTTTAAACCGCTGTCAGGGTAACATAGGTAACTAACTCAATAGACTCATCCCAGTGGGCAGGGGTTTAATTTTATTTTTGTCACTAAATGCCCATTGTCGTCTAGTACCAATTATTAATGAACAGGGGAAATACATAAATAAAAAATTATTTTTTAAAATTTTATTTAAAATTATCAATCATATTTAATTATAATTTAAATACTTAACTATAACACACATATCTCAACTGGATTTAATACACATATATTAATTAGCTATATTAATAAAATTCAATTTCATCTTTTCCAAATAAGTTACATAAGTTTTGTATCAAAAAATAATAAACAACCTTAGATGGTTTTCTTATTTGAGCTTTAATAACTAAAAAATACCAACATTGTTAAACTCTACTACTGCTAAGACTAATAGCATTAATAATAAAGTTATGTTGATTACTAAATTCAGTCTTACCAAAATAGTTCAACAAATAATATTAAATTACTTGATATATCTAACATTTGCGTTACATCTAATCTTCAGATTTAACATCCTAGATTTTAAGTTTAAAAGTTAGCATAAATTACAATATAAATTTCTGAAAAAAATTACTTATATTGTGTCTTTATACGCTTACACTAAAAGTATAGTAAAAAATAGTTCTAATTAATTACCAATGCCAAATTTATAACAATAATAATAATTATTATTATTATTATTATTATTATTATTACTATTACTATTATCATTATTATCATTATCATTATCATTATTATTATTACTATTATTATTATTATTATTATTATTATTATTATTATTATTATTATTATTATTATTATTATTATTAACGTTAATTGTGACTAATGACAAATGTTAGTAATATATTTATTTGATACTATTGCATATTTAGCAACAAAAAAATGTTTCCCTTTTAGCATTCAAAGTAGTAAAAATAAATAAATAAATATTCTGTAATTATTATTCAAACAACAATGTTGTTCCATGTCAGCGCACTCTTTTCTACAGCATGCATTCAACAACAGCGTGTTGCCTTGTGCTTTTTAAGTGCAACAAAAATAATTGCCAACATTCTTGTCATTTAATTTACAATAGCTTACTAAGATGCGCGAGTGGTCCAGTGATAAAGCGCTCGCCTATTTTATCCAAACTATTTAACTCGCCAATGAACATTGATCACAGTCAAACAAGAGTCCATATTTATTTAATGCAGTTAGTGAGATTAGAGTCGAGGATAGATAGGAATCTAAACAATTGGATACTTTACCAATTATGATTATTGTTAAACATACAAGAGTAGCAAGTATAGATGTATCGCCTACATTTTTTTATGTTTGCTACTTTGAATAATTTACGAGAAACATCTTTCAACAATGGACATTTTAGCGAAGCTTAACGTGGGCCCACATTTTAGTGCCAGTGATGGAATTCGTTCGAATTCCATGCCCACCGAGGTCCGAATTTGAGCGCTGTACCGCTAGACCACCACAATTATTTCGGTGCAATTTAATACATTTCTAAATTACCCATTTAAACTATTTGTACTTATAGATATGCCTTTAAGATACAATAAAATTTTGAACCAATAATTTTCTACTCAAACAAAAGTGCAACTTAAACTTTTTACCTAGCCAAGTAAGTAATTAGTCTAAACGTGTACGTACATTTGAAATTTATATACACTAAAAATCTGCATTTGTTAATAACACAATCCCGATTTGTTTATTGTACATTGCAAAATTTATTTGTTAAAACTGACATACTTTTATTGTTGTATTTTTTAACAAATGTAAACTTTACATGTGTGTAAATTGTTCCACACCATAGCTATATAGTTCTAAAAATACACATCTTTTTATCGGGTGTCAAGCGGACAATAAACTTTTAATGTTGTAACGTGTCCAACTACGAGGACAAATTTTATTTTCATGTTTCCATGAAAGCGAACATACACACTTATGTAACCGTTGTTACTGATGTAATTAATTTTAATTTTTTTTTGTTTTAAAAATTGCCTCAAATAATAACATTCGTGACATGTAATATAATACATGTTACAAACTTTAAACTAATACTTTTTTGTAACAAAATTTAGAAATAGATCAAAAGTTGTATCTAATGTGTGCTAAATGACTTCTAAATAACTAATTTTTATAAATTCAAATTTTTTCAGAATTTATTTTAAAATATACTACATACAAAAACAAATTAAAAATTGTTACATTTTATTATTATTATTATTATTATTATTATTATTATTATTATTATTATTATTATTATTATTATTATTATTATTATACATTTATAAAACCTTAAATATTTAAAGATTAGAATTAATTTTATTTGTCAAAACTATAATTTAAAAAGTTTTAATTAGCAAAGCTACATTATGTAAAAAAACGACCAAAACAAAAAGAATGTAGATTTGTCGGTAATATCACATTAATGCATGGCTATAAATCGAAATTAAGTGTATAAAACTCGTTGAAAACTAGTATTTTACTTGTAATATTGTTAATGTTTTAGTGAAAAATCCTTTTATCCAACAATTTAAGCCCTCATTCATAAATGGAAAAGTGTACTGGAATGACAGTAGCTTTGTTCTTGGTTTTATTGTATTTTCTTTCATTTATTTCAAATAGAAAATACTATAGTTTTACTAAAATTTTGTATCACATTTTAGTTCAATGCTATAGCAATATTAATAATAATAATAATAATAATAATAATAATAATAATAATAATAATAATAATAATAATAATAATAACAGTAAATTAAAGTTAAAATAATTTAGCATATATATAGCGTGCATATTTTAAAGCATAAACCTCAATATTTAAAAATTATTCAATTCAAACAAACCTCCCCAAACTTCAATTTGCAACTTTACAATCTTATGTTAGACTACTAATCTATTGTTTAGGTAACTATTCGATTTTTTGAAGTAAAATTAAAGAAATGACAAAGCACTTTTAAAATATTAATGACAAAAATACACAGAAAACATATTTTTAGGGTTCATACTCAAAAGTACTACCCCAAAATAATAATTAGACAAATTAGTCATATTTTGGATGTTATTTGTAAAACTTATTCGATTTTGGCTTATCCATTTTGAAATTTAGCTGCACACATTAATGAATATTCCCCCATTGCACATGCTAAATACTCCAGTGTTTCAATAACCCAAATATTTTTAATTTTAATAACACTTACCACACATTATTTTCCAATAAATGAAGATTATTCAAAAACATTTCTCCAAAAGTTGTTAAAATCCACAACTGTAAAAACGTTGTCGTTAATTTTCAATTGCAATTCCAATTGGAATAAAATATCACCATCATACTTGTCTCAGGAAGGACTATATAATTTTGCAGACAATGCTCAGCTTTGGATACATTCATTCAAACATGGCCTGTAAGTGTTCGCAACACTATAAATAAACAAACATAGAATACACATACACATACGTTTTATGTAAATCGTATGTATACATATACAAACACATACACACAAAACTTTAGTGGACATTGGTCAATTGAAATACTAATACTAATAATACTAATAATAATATTAATAATAATAGTAATAATAATAATAGTGGACAAGACTTATCATTATTGGGATAAGCGAGAATTTCAAATTCCCATAAAAATTTAGAATTAGTCATTTCATGTGTATGCCTGCACTTGTCTGTGTGCTTGTATGTTGCTTTGTGCCGTGTGTTTTTCTCTCAATCGCATTCCATGTCTCGCGGTATGAGTATTTGTGACGACCCAAAATTATGGGTATACCATAAAACGAAACAACAGCTGGTGTGGTTATAATTGTGGATGAGAAATGAATCAAGATGATATTATCATTACCATGATAATATATTGATTTTTATGCTTACATAGACAAAATAATTTGTTTCTTGATGGAAAACAAAAAAAAAACGTTTTCGTAGCCTAAATTTGTAGTTTGACGTTGACGGCAATTTCAATGTCGGAAATTAGTCAACTTTGACAAATTTAATTGTTTTATGTTGGGAAATGATGATGTAGCTGTGGGGCAGTAATATATATATATATATATATATATATATATATATATATATATATATATATATATATACTGTTGTTAACAATTGAAACAAATTTTAATTTGAGTCGTCCTATAATAAACTCCTCAAAAATTATTTGCCTGGACATATGGATTACTTGTAAACCGTTGTATTTATTTTTTACTTTTTACTGTTTTATTGTTTTACGGCAAACCTTTACTGAGCAAGTGAACATTTGCCGAAATTGAACGGGGAGCCACATTTATTGCCTGACCACTCAGTTTTAACTCTAACGCTCTAGACACGACACGTCTGCCATCCCGACAGACTGTTGTTCGCAAACCGACGTTTGTCAAAGACTATCTTGGTCAGCAATATACAAAATTTATTATGCACCTTTTTGAGCTTCATGTCAATAATTCACTCATCGTTTTGTCATAGTTGGAGATTACACGTCAGTGGTTCATAACACCTTACCAACTTTACCACACGGCATATTATTTTTATTTCAATTTTACATATTTCGGTTTGCTACTATTTTAAATAAGCAATAATTATCTTTTTAAATAAATTTTTCCAAGTGTTTTAAATTTTTTTAAATTAAAAATAAGTTTAATATGTATTGATTGTGGTTGGAGATTACACGTTAGCGATTATGTTGTTCAAAACACTAGTGCGAACAATATTCACTCTTTGTATGTGCAATCTTACTCTTAACACGAAATGTGGGTTTTCATTTAGGACTGTAATTAAATACTAACTTGCTTCAAATTGTTACATTTACATTGACAATACTACTCACATTATAGCAGGTTTGTGCCAAATGATACTGTCTAAGTCATTTATATCTTAGTCGATTGAACATACGTTCAAATTACGCTACTAACGTCACACACTATTCCTCCTTTGGCTGCGTTAGATGTCTTGATGCTCAAAAAATGTTTCTACCGATACGTTCAACAATTAGTTAAAAAAAATGGAATTATTGGGGAAATTATTTATAGTACATAAAAAATGGAACCAATTTTGTTTCAGTTACAACTTGATTGTAGAAATAGCAAATTTAAAAAAATAATAGTTTAGTACATTTGATTAAATAGATGCATATATAGAAAAGCAAATTTTTTAATTCTATAAACACTTACATTATTTTGATGAAACAATATAACCCTTTGAACAACTATCGGCAAGATGAAAGTTTTAAAAGCTTAATCATTTTATTTCATTTTTTCAAATAAAATTTTATAGATAAAAATTTTCTTGTTGATTACATTTAAAAAAAATTGTTTATAATATTTGCCTAAATATAATTTAGTTTAACTGCATTTAGTGTATTATTTTAAATTAAAAACCATCAATTTGTTTTATATAATACATTTGGATTGGAAACAATAGCCAACTAATTTGTAGGACTCATTAAATAAACTTGGTTTGACGAGAATCTTAACACAAAACATTGCTGGAACACTGCCACAAATATTGTACATTATATATATATATATATAGTATGCTAAAGCGTAACATCAATAAGCATACTGAAATGAAAGATTTATGTGATTGCATTCAGTTTGTTGTTCAATATGAGATGAAAGAAGAATATATCATTGACAGCATTCCAAACCACTTGGATTAAGTGGTTAAAAAGTAAGGCAATTATAT
Source organism: Cardicola forsteri (assembly GCA_025895645.1). Lineage (NCBI taxonomy): Eukaryota > Metazoa > Platyhelminthes > Trematoda > Strigeidida > Aporocotylidae > Cardicola > Cardicola forsteri. The sequence goes on from JAKXYG010000195.1 coordinate 224,573, forward strand.
TGATTACTAAACATTTTGTACTTTGTAATGTAGTTAATAATTTGGTAACTGGAAAAATTGCACTCGATCCGTTTTTTATTGATATTTTCTACTAATAATTTTACTCTATTTTCGATTTTGCACTAGTTGATGTTTTATATATTTTTTTATTACTTACAATATATATATATATATATATATATATATACTTTTTTCATATTATACAGTATTGTATATTTTATAATTGAAGTGACGTTTTTCTTGTACGTTATATAGTTGCACCTTTGTAATTGTACCTTATATTTAAGTCGTTCAAGTATTCTATTTAAAAATATTAATAATAATAAGTTGTCTTCATAAATATTTCCAATTTTTTAAACAACCTTTGTAATGTGTGTATTTTTTGTATTTGTTAAGACTATTACATATTGTTACATTTATAAGTTCATATTTTGTATTTATTTTATGTTACATTTAAATGGAATAATAAATTAAGATGGTCCGCATTATTTATACCACATTACATTTTATTTGTATGACAATTCTATTTTTTTCATGTTATTTATTTTGTGTCAAAGTTCATAATTGATAATTCACTTCACGTTTTTTCATTCATGTATTTTCATGTTTATATTTAACCTGGAACATGTCAAAACAATTTTAGGTGTAATATATATTAAATAAATGTATCCTCCAGATATCATTAATTACTTTTCAATGTAAAAATGAATGCATGAATGTACTTTGTTGGATGATTTTCAAAGTTCAAAAATAATTATTGTTATTTCGATTTGTTTTGTAGTTTAGGGTAGAGTGAGCACCGTGAACGAATACGGTTCAACCTAAGTCAAACTGCATTTGGGTGTTTTTCAAACATTAAATTATAATTATAATTGCAACATTTAAAGTATGATTAAATTATTGTATTGACAGCCTGTTGAATTCTTTTGTTGGTAAACTCGACGTCAACAATTTCTAGTAACAATATGTTAATTGCTAAATAATAATTTATTAAGCATCACAAAAGAACCACATGTCTAAGCATCCAAACTTCTAGTAACGTTGTTTATAGTACGCACAATTCAACTGAATCAATAGAAGCTTTTTTATTCTTAGTCGAATATCAGAAAATAGATAGACATTTCCAACTTATCTGGTTTCCTTCTACGTCACAATTGGGTTTGTTTTGTTTATTTTCTTTATCGTTTTTCCACAAATAACAAAGACTGGTTTGCATTAATATTGATCTGTCTGAACACAGGTTTGAAACTGATCATGGCAAAGCCGCGATACCCACGTGAACAAGTTGTTTTATTTGCCGTTTTTTATTTATTAATTTACAAATAATCACGCATTTTCGGAGTTAATCAAATATGCTTTATATGAAATATATTCATTTCAATGCTTTGTAGTAAATTTTGACACACATGAACAGTTGGTGGTTTGAAAAACTTTCTGGACATTGACTAAATATTTGTTATGATTGTCATTGGAATAATATAATCATTATAAATAAAACAAAAACACAACCAAACTTATTTCGACCGACATTTAACATTACATTGCTCTCTTAAAAAAATTAATAATAAATGAAAGCAAAAATTTCTTTTACCGCCAAGGGTGGTCTAGCGGTACAGCGCTCGATTTGGACCTGGGTTGGCATAGGTTCTAATCCCACCACCGGCCCACTAAATGCGGGCCCACGTTCAGCTTTGCTAAAATGTCCACTGCTGAAAAATGTTTCCCCTAAAACATTCAAAATAGCAAATTGAAATTTAAAAAATTAAAATTTTGTTTAGCGTCGCAAATGGATCAAATGTCATCATTTTTTTTATTAATTATTGAATTCCTTTTTAAATAGGAGACACTATTTTGTTTATTTCACTTCCGACTTCATTGTTTAAAAGTAATAAAAAAAAACGTTTTTTTTTAGCATATGAAAACATTTGGCCAAGGCAAACCAAACTTTTCTTTTTGTGTTAGTACTGGAACATAATATTATTACAAATAAAATTATTTGGTCAAATGCTACGTTTATTTGTCAAAAGATCAGCAAGTACGATTTTGAAATGGGCAATTGAAGATAGCAAAAGAAAGGTTGGTAAATTACAGAAAATTGGGCTAAGAACACATCGGGAACATCGAACCAAAGTGAATGTTATATGGGATTAGACAAGGAATTGGGCGAAACCTCGGGTGTCGCTTATTACTAAAAATTTCCGTGGGAAAGCACAAAATCTAGTTTTATTTTTTTTACAACTGCGTTTTTCAGTCGTTGTAGTTTTTCTTTGTCAGGATGGTTTAGCGGTACAGCGTTCGACTTGGACCTGGGTGGGCATTAGTTCGAATCTCACTACCGGTACTAAATGTGCAGGCCCACGTTCGGATGCGCTATAATGTCCACTGCCGAAAGATGTTTCCAGTAAAACATTCAAAGTAGTAAACATAAAATAACTTACAGAATTAAATTAATTTTTTTAAATACATGGAATCAGTCTGTTGCTCCATACTTTTTTTGAATTACAGAGCTTTTGTTGTTGATAATGTTGCTATTGTTATTATTATCTTTTGCCGATACTCTATGGATGAAAAGAGAAATAAACCGATCTAGCCACTTCTAACTCTGAATAAAGGAGAAGCGTTAGCGGAAGGAGGGACATTTAACAGTAATTGTCATAATACTTCAAATTGGTTCAATACAGAACCAACTAGATACAACTGATCAGAAACAGTGATCTTTAATAAAAAAGGGATCAGCTTTTGATCTACTAATCACAGTGTGGGTACAAAGAAGACACAAAAATTTGAAATTAAAAATAATTTAATATTATTAAAAACACTTTTATTGTCAATTAAGTCAATTGTATAAAAGTTTTTAAAAAAATTAATATTTCTTACAATTTTAAAATTAGTTTACAATTTCGTGACAAAGTCCAATAAAATGGAATATTAAGAAATACTAATTGTGGGATATATATATATATATATATATATATATATATATATACAAGATAAAAAAATTAAACACTTGATTATTACGTGCATGAACAAATTATAGCTTTCCTAAATGTCACATTTTTCGTCAATTCAATTGAAAAAAATAGTACTACTTAGTATGAATGTTCTCCTAATGTGTAATTTTTTGCCAAGTATTTCGATAGTGTATTTAAACCATTTTTTAAATTTACAATTGTGTTGGCTTTAAAGGTTATGAGGTAACAAGATTGTTCCATCTAAATGTACCTTTTGCATTTTAATCCTACATTGTAGTCATTTCAATTAGATCTTGCCAAAAACGTGTTCAGTCAAGTTTTCAACAATGTACCAACATTTTTACCATATTTGACATTCCACTTAAAAGTCATTCTTACTAATCTTTATACCAAATAAACGTAGAACTCAACCAAATAATTTTGTTTGCTTAATTGTAATAATATCAATTGTAATAAACAAAAGTCAATTGCCTCATTCGTTAAAATGTTCCTACAACACTAGCGACCTAGTTGAATAAAAATTGTCCCAAAATTATAATTTAGAAAGAAAAAAAGTATTTGTGCTTTTTAATAAACATTTATTTGTAAAAAAAACCCAACTACTCCCAGTCATACAAAAATGTTTTTTACTTAAATCAATTAAAAAGAACTTTTATTACATTTATTTTTAAATAAAACACAATTAGTTGTAAGCATTTCAAAATATGATTAAAAGTGTCAAATTGTTGATATGCTTGAAATTTAAATACAACAATTGGTCAGAATGTAGTCAAGCGTAAGCCATTAATATAGAAAAACAATATGCTTAATAAATACTAAATGAATAAATTATCTAGTGTGCACCTCAACAATATATTTCAACTTTTTTAACATTTTAATATTTCAACACAATGACGTGTATTTGGTTTTTCAATTTTACTTCATTTTCTACACAAAGTTAAAAAATTGAATTTTCTATGAACGAAGTTATTATTATTATTATTATTATTATTATTATTATTATTATTATTATTATTATTATTATTATTATTATTATTATTATTATTGTTATTATTATTATTAGTAGTAGTAGTAGTAGTAGTAGTAGTAGTAGTAGTCATGTTTTTTTTACTGTTAGCATTAGCAAAATTTAAATAGGAAAAGGTACAAAGTTAAAAAACAATTACAAAAATAGAAGCATATATATATATATATATATATATATATATATATATATATATATATATATATATATATATATATATATACTACAAATTAAGGATAATCTTGTAATAATAATCAATTAATTAGAAGTAAAATAAGAATTCTGATTGAGTTTTTTTTAAGTTTAATTTACACAAAGCAATCACGATAAATAAAACGTAAAAACCTTTAATCGACAACAATAAAAGTTTGTATACAGTTTATTCAAAATATTTTTGTTAAAATAATCTAACTGGCAATTGTTTTTGTTTTAATTTAGCCAAATGTAACCAAATAATAATTATTATTGGCGTTTTATTAGACAACTTTGTTGGGTGGTTAATTGTTGTTTTATTAATTGACAGTATTCCAAAATTTATTGCGTTTTTATAGTTTTACTTAAAACTGCAACATTATATATCTAGAACATTATAATTATTTAAAAGTTTTTTTTTTTTAATTTACTTTTTTTCAAAAAAGTGCATTATTTAGGAATATATATATATATATATATATATATATATACTTTTAAATTTGTTATTTATTTTTACTACTTTGAATGTTTTAGCAGTAGACATTAAAGCAAAACGGAACGTGGGCCCGCATTTAGTGCAGTTAGTTGGAATCAAACCCATATCCACTCAAGTTCGAGTTTAGCTCTTTACCGCTAAGTCACACCACCACTATATATATATATATATATATATATATATTTGTGACGTGGTCACCTTTTCATTATTTTCCATATCTATACGGCATATAAACAATCGAATTCAATGGCTTGATAAGCGTACCAAACGTGGAAAAATAACGAAGTTTCTTGACTAATAAACGGCATCCTTGTGACGGCGCCGCTGTTTGCAAAGATTGACGAGACTGCCTAATTTTTTGTCAGAATTATCTCTTTGAACCAAAGAGTATTCGTATACCTAAAGATACCTTTTAAGTATCCTACCTGCAATAGCGAAAGGTCAATTTTACCGTTGTGCACTCGGTGATCCCTGTTATTATTAGTCTAGATACATATAGGCACCTAGTCCAGGATGAGCCACGTGGAGGACGAACAATCAGGAATATCACTCAAATCTTCACTATCATTAGCTCCTCATATATATATATATATATATATATATATATATATATATATATTAGCAAAAGTTTAAAGTTTTGATTTTTTCTAAAATACATGTTACTACGGAAAAAGTAGGCATCTAACAGTATAGAAGAAAAAACATTCAAAAGAACGTTTAAATCTTCAATGTACACAATCTTTTATAAAAAAATATTTAATCGGCACAAGATATTAAGTGTTTGTAGTTTTGAAAAGGAGACGGTTTAAACAAGTTTTTATAAATATAAATGCACAATAGGATAAATGGTCTTGGACCAATATGTTTTAACTTGTTGTGGGAGCAAGTTAATATAAATTTTATTAATAATTTGAATTACAATATCAAATGTACCTAGGTCAATTACCCGATTTAAATTTTTCAAATAATATCAATTCAACGAGTGAGGCAACCGAAAGAAAGAAATATGTAGTGAAACTTCTCAGTCATATTCCGGACTGGTCTAACGTTATAGCGCTCGACTCGAATTTTGGTGGACACGTGTTCGATCCCAACCACCGGTACCAAATGTGGGTCGACGTTCGGCTTCGCTCGAATGTCTACAGCTGAAATATGTTTCCTACAAAACGTTTAAAATAGTAAAAATTAAATTAAATAATAAAAGTTCAAATTGAATTAGGTACCAATAAAACAAAACTGCATTATAGAAATGTAAATGATTCTATAATCACTGAAGCTGGTCGACACATGATTAAATGTATCGATTGTTTTACATATTTCAAAAATAATGTTGTATTTGTTAAATACAATTAAAACACTCCAATAACAATTAAATTTTATGTCACAAAAAATATGATAAATTTTTATCATTTCTATCCCCACAAAAATTTGTTTCACTTTTAAAAAACAAACAAAATCAACTAATTTCAGGCTAAGACAAAATAGCCATTCATTTTGTGACCATTTTTTGATCAAGATAAACTAATTTTTTGTTCAGCATCATTAATCATATGTGACAAGTTTATCCTTAAATATTTTAATAATAAAAAACACAATGCTGTTTATCATGGCATGCATGCATATATATATATATATATATATATACGCCATAAAGGATGCGATTTTAGAAAACCGTTTGAATTGTATACATAAAATGCAACATCTTTTATTTTAATTATTTTCAATTTGTTCGTTATATGTACTTTGAACAATTAATTATTTATAAAATGTTTTAAATTGTTTGTTATATATATATATATATATATATATATATATATATATATATGTTTACCTTAGGGATACATTGTTTTCGTTGTTTAAACAGTGATTTTAAAGAACCAATAATTGCTCATTTAATGTCCCCAAAGTAAGAAGATACTTGAACTATTTTTGACCCTTATTCGATTCAAATAAATAGAACATAAAAAATGATTTGTTTTGGCAATTATATACAAAATATCTAATTAATGTTTTTTTTAAGTATAAAAATAAAAATTTGGATAAACAGTGTTTCAATATGAATTAAGAATATTTTTAAATTGAAAACAATTCATGCATTTTAGTAGTTATTTAATAAATGAATACAGTTTTATAACGTTGTGTATTAATAAGACAAATGACAAAATTTATTTGTTTTTATTTAGTGTGGTGCTAATACTTACAAGTAAACTTGTCAAGTTTTATTAAATTTGACAAACGTCAAAGATTTTCGAAAGTTGACTAAAAATATATGTATATTTTTCAAACTTTATTTTTAATATTCTCGTTATGTGGAATTTATGTAAATTAATCATTATTGCAATCCATTTTTTGAAAATTATGTTGTACGATTTAAACAAGTGTTTTACATTACTCTTACTATTTTCAAAAAGAAGTTTTTATCAGTAGTAGTATTATATTAGTATTGTATCATTACTTATTAATGAATAAAGTTTCTGAAAGCACATTTGAAATCGTACTACATTTATTTCATTATGAAAATATTCTTCTTTATAAATATTTTATAATTCATTTTGCACATTGTTAAATTTAATGGTTGTTTTTGTATACTTTTTAAGTAAAATTGTAATACATGATAAATGTATTCGTCGTAGTAGGTTTTGGTTTTAATTAAACTACATTTTTTTAATTTTCTTGTTTAAATGTTTTACTAGAAGCAATTTTTTAACAAATGAACATTTGCACAGTCAAACAAGAATTCACATTTCTTTTTTGATAGGTAAAATTGTACTAGTATAGCAAGTCACATACTGGGCCGTTTTTGTATATATATATATATATATATAGTTTTCTTTTTATAAGTAATTACAAATTCTACTACAAATAATTTTAAGAATGTATTTTAAATACTACAGAAATGTGTTTTGAATATTTTATTACATTCAATGCATTAAACAAAGCGAGGTAATTAATAGGTTTTGTGTCAATAAAGGGCTTTACATATTTTACAATCACGTTTTTATTTTTATGAAATAATTTACGATAAATACATAGACACTTGACTAATTAATATATTCAAAGTAAGGTGAATATTTTTTTACAAACTATGCATTTTTAAGTACTTTGGAATTGAGAATTATTTAAAATAAAATTTAATAAAACAATTTATAAATCAATTCCCGTTAATCTAAGTTATTAAGTAGAATACAAAAACCTATTTAAACCTATTTATTTACAAATAACGTATAATGTACGTAATTTTACTAAACTATCACATTTTACTTAAATCTTATTGCAGCTATAAATATTTTACAAACTTTTATAAGATATTTTAAATTTATATTTGAAAATTAATTCATAATTTTAAATAATCAACTTTTGAATTATTGAAATGTTTTTATTTGTTTTAAAAGCTTATATTAACTTAGTTTGTTTAATATAAAATACAATAAATTATATACATAATTTACAATTAAAAATGCTTTCTTTATTTTTTAATGACTAATCAATTAGAATGTAATAATGTATTGTACAATTTTTACTGAATGAGGTTTACTAATTATCTTATTGAAATTTAAAAATTGATTATGAATATTTATTGAAACTGTACCACAAGTAAATGGCAGTCAAAAATAGAAAGTAATACAAAATAAAAATGTCCCAACATACACTTTAAATAACAATATTATTAATATGGTTTTCTTATCTTTACTTTCCATTAAAAGTAGAAAAAATTAATTGACGTACAAGAACACACCCAATACAAAAAAACATTTTTTATGTTTACCGTATATATATATATATATATATATATATATATGCGGGTATATAATAATATTCAAAACTTAACAATGACTAACATCAAATAAGAGTTGTACATAGTTTTAAATTTTTAAATGTAACAGTTTTTATTTATGTCTAGATGCCAGAATAGAATGTTATTGTTTAAAAAATTCTTTATTAGCAAAATGATAAAATTTTATTAATGTAAAAAGTAATTATACTAAGAAAGAAGTGACTAGACATTTAATATTCTGATAAAGTTACTAGCTACTTAAAATTTAATAACCAGTATACGATACTATATATATATTTAAATAAGGTAAACAATTGATATAATAACAATTTTTCATACTTTAAATTTTTTCTAATAATGTTAAAAAAAATTTATTAAAAAATAATTTAATATTTTAAAATTAAAATACTTAACAATTTTATTGTTTAAATTAAGTTTGTGAATAATTTTTTAATAAAATATCTTTTCTCTTATAAACCATAAAAATTTTATTTTTTACTTACAGTATTTTAAAATATACATTTTTTTTTATTTTATTTTATTTTACAAAACCCTTTTGCTTTAAAAAATAAGCATGGGGCAATAAGATAACAATTACAGCAAAAATTAACATCAAAGTCTCGTAATTCAAAGAGAACATAAGACAACAAAATGTTTCCATGTATTTGCACATTCTGCCAAACGTTTTGCTTGTGCCCATAAAACATTCATTTCAATTAGATCTTCCCGAATAGTTCTTAGCCAAGTTTTCTTTGGTCTGCCAACCTTTCTTTTACCATTTACAATTGTCCATTCCAAAACCGTTCTTGCTGGTCTTTCGGGCGGTAAACGTAGAATTTGACCAAGTAATTTTTTTCGTCTAATTGTAATGATGTCATGGAGTGCACGAGAGTCAGTTCTTTTCATGATCTCATCATTTGAAATGTGATCGCGCTAGGTAATCTTTAAAATACTTCTAAGGCACCGGCGATGAAAAACATCCACCATCTTATCAATCTTGTCCGTACGTTTCCATGTTTCACTCCCATATATTGTCGTAGGAATGATTATTGATGCGTACAAACGAAGTTTTGTCTTTAGGCGAATGGAAGAACATGACCATATTGATTTGAGTCTATTGAAGACTGACATTGCCTTACCAAGTCTGGCTTTAACATCAATTTCGGTTTGTCCGTCTTTACCAATGATGCTTCTCAGATATGTAAAGGAATCAACAGTATCAATATTTTGTCCACTAATTTTGATGGGCAAATCATTGTTTGACTATATGCACAACACTTTTGTCTTTGAACAATTAATCCGTAAGCCAATACGAGAACTGATATCACTAAGTCGTGTTGTCATATTTTGCATCATTTCTGGGGTTTTACTGAGTAGACCAATATCATCTGCAAAATCCAAATCCGTTAATTTACCTTGGTTCCATTTGATACCATAAGACAAATTATTCATGGATTGAGTCATAATAAAATCAATTACCAGAAGAAACAAAAAACGGTGACAAAATACATCCTTGACGTACTCCCGTGACAATTTCGAACATAGCAGTATGACCACTTTTTGTTCGAACACAGCAACTTGAATTTTGGTATAGCGAACGCATAATATTTACATATTTTAACGGTATTCCGTAAAACTTAACGATTTTCCACAAAGATTATCGATGAACACTGTCAAAAGCTTTTATAAAATCAATAAAATTGATTGTTAGTGATTGCTGAAATTCTTGACTTTGCTCAATAATGTTACAAAGGGTGAGTATTTGTTCAATACAGCTTCCTCCTTTCCGAAAACCTGCTTGTTGTTCTCGAAGGTGTTTATCTACCGCATTACTTAAACAATTTAAAATTACTTTGTAAAACACCTTACCAGGAACAGACAATAAGGTTATTCCGCGCCAATTATTGCAATCGTTCAGACTTCCTTTTTTGGGAAGAGTAACAATTACTCCTTGCCGCCAATCATTTGGAACTTGTTCATTATGCCATATAACATTAAATAAATGAGCAAGCTCACTTGCTACAACATTACCTCCATGTTTGAGCATCTCTGCAGTTATCTCATCAAGTCCTCCTGCCTTATTGTTTTTCAACCTTTGAATTGCATAAATCACTTCAGTTACAGAAATGTCATTAATGCATATTTCCGGATTTTGAGTCACATTCATATCATTATCATTATTAAAATCTATGAGATTATTTGGCATAGGCTGATTAAGTACTTCTTTAAAATGTTCTACGCATCTAGATGATTGCTTATCATTTGTTAGAAGTAAACGACCATCTTTTCCTTTAATTGGAATATCGGTGTTCTTTCTAACTCCCGACAGTTGTTTTACAATTTTATACAGAGTTTTGGAATCATTTTTTGCTGCTGCCTTATCTGCTTCTCTGCATCTGTTTTCTAGCCAATCATTCTTATCTTTGCGGCAGCTTTCTTTAACCTGTTTATCTAAAGTTCTATATTTATCATCAAGTATTTTCCAAATAAAAGGATTGTTAGATTGATTTCTCTCTAATTTTGTTTTCTTTCTGAGATCAATTAAATTCCATAAGACTGATGAAATCCATTGTTCCTTTGTAGAGTGACATTTTCTACCTAGCACATTTACTGCACAGTCTGTAATTGTTTTATAAAACAATTTCCATTGATTATCAGACTTTTCTACCCTTTTCAGATTTTGAAATGTATTTTTTAAGGAATTGTAAAATTGATTTGAGATATTTGACTGTTTAAGCTTCTCACACGAAAATGGATGTAATTTTTTTTGTGGTTTCTATTGTTTTTAACTTTAAACGAAATTTTCTAACAAGAAGATTGTGATCAGAACCAACATCTGCACCGCGATATGCACGTACATCTTGCAATGAAGATCGCCATTTTGTGCAAATACAAATGTAATCAATCTCGTTTGTTGTTTTTCCATCTTGAGAAACCCACGTTGACTTGTGTATATTTTTGTGAGCGAAAAAAGTGTTGCCAACACTCATTCCACAATGACTGTTTAGCGTCAACAACCTATAACCATTATCATTTATGCTATCAGCATAGCCATGTGGTCCAACATTTGAGAAGTACCCAGATCTGTCTTTGTTTAATTTCGCATTGAAATCACCGATCAAAATTTTGATGTCTCTTTTTGGCACATCATCTAACAAATTTTGTAATTGATCATAAAAAATATCTTTTTGGTTCTCCTCAGTAGCCTCAGTAGGGGCATAGACTTGCACAATTGTTACTTTTGTAAATCTGGTGTTGAATCTAGCTGAAATAATACGGTCGCTCACAGGTTTCCATCCAATCATAGCTTTAGCAGCATTTTTACTCAACATAATACCAACTCCATTAATATGATATTCTTCATGTCCAGAATATAAAATTGATGTATCTCCACTCTTGAAATGACCTTGGCCTTTCCATCGCATTTCGCTAATACCCAAAATATCTAATTTGTACTTTTTCATTTCTCGAAGGACTTGTTCTAACTGTCCAGTACGAAAAAGTGTGCCCACATTCTATGTCCCAACACTGGTTAAGGTTTTCGTATTAAAGATTCTGCAAATCGAAGATTGAGCTACCTTTCGGCTTTCACTCAACCCTGTCATTTGTGTAACTTTGTCATCGAGATACGCGCGATCACTTTTTTGCCGTTGTTTGCCGGAATGGCGTCCTCTTATTGTTTCCGTAGCAGTATGATTTTTTTACAGAGGCCAGGTTGCTAACCTTGCGCTCGAACCCTCCTCCTTTATCCAGGCTTGGGACTGGCTAGATTGAATCATTTCTGATCCAATCTAAAATAGTTTTAAATTAATGGTTTTTAATTTTTAGCTCAATTATTTATTAATTATTTTTTAGTTAAAACGTGAAAGTACTGTGATGATAATTAATTAATACACAGAAGTTTAAAAATTTTTATCTATTTATTTTATCATTTTTTCTAATAAATTTTGATTTAACGTTAATAATTTTAAATTATTTTAAGGTCACTTGTTTTATTTATTTAATAATACATTTCTTACTTCTACAGTAGTATATATTGTGCACATTTTTCATCTATTATGAACATACATATACATTATTAAAAAGTTTGTTTTGAATATATACATATATATATATATATATATATAATTTTTATTTTTATTTTTCTACTACTAAAATGTTTGTTAGTAAGTCCTAATGCACCTTAAAATGTTTGTTTCAATAATTTTAAAGAAATTAAAAATATTTGTAAAATGTTTTATTTTTTTTACAACATTCAATTCCTTTTATTTTAAGTATATAATAATTTTAATTTATAATTAACTGTAGTACACAAATCACATTCATTTATAGATTAACTAGCTAATTAATTATACGTTGTATAAATTATAATGCAGATTTTACATGTTTTAGCTTGGTAAAAATTTTATTTTAACATTTCATGACATTTTTTCTAAAACAAATGTTTCCGTGTGTTTACAGTAACGTACTGAATAAAATGACACGTTAATAAAAGTATGATAAGTATTCTTTAACTAAATCCAAAAAGTAAAACTAGAATATTTTGTATAAATTTAAGTAAATCTAAATTTATTTATTTATATTTATTTTTTTGATTTTTAAATTATACTAATCAGTATTATTGATTAAGGTTTTTGTATATATATATATATATATATTTATGTTTCGCAGTATATTTTTAAAATATGGTTATTTTTGCATACAACAATGCATTTGGTAAAATATTATGCTGTATAATTGGGTCAGGCTGTAATCTTGATAAGCAATAAAAAATAGGCGAGCCTTTTCAAACAACCGTTTTTAAGTAGTTTATTACAAACCGGAGTAAAATTTTGTAAATCGTTTTTTCTTTTATTTTTCAATTAGTAAAATCTTTTTTGACACAAATTACGATTTTGTAACAAGTTGAAACAATTTGATCAATTATCAAGCGTTTAAAATTTTAATTTCTAATAATTGTGCATTAATGGATATACTACATATTTGAAACGATATCAATATTTCTAAGAGTTTGTCAATTAAAAATTAATTTTGAACAAGTGTCACGAAATTAAATATATGTAATATTAACATTTTTTTAATTAATGGTTTTCTAAAAGCATTTGTATTCTATTATTTTAAAACAATTATTATAATTTTAAAAACATTGCATGTAACATTGTATATATAAAAACAAAAGTTAATGCAAATACAAATCAATGACTAAGTTAATGTTAAAAAAATATAAAATAAATTTGTTTCAGTTTTTAATCGAACATATAAAATTAAAAATATAAACTTTATTTATAAACTCCTTTAATAAAATAATTTTAGTAAATTACCAAATAATTTATAATCAATTTAAGTTTATTGTCACTTAAAGTTAAAAACATGTTTAGTTATGTAGATATTTATGTTTTTTTAATTTAAGAGTCATTTTTATAAATTATCCAAACCAAGCAATGTGTACACAGTACCTGGATCTCATTTCGAGATAAACATGACTGAGAGCACTCAAAGTTGTGAAGCATCATCTAATATGAAATAAAGCACTTTAAGCACGACAAAGCTATACAGAGACAAAAGTTTTGAATAATAACTAGTACGAGTGATATCAGAAATGCAGTACCATAGCTTATATATCATGGTAATTACTAAATTTAGCTGGGTTAAGACTCTTAAGACCTTACGTGTGGATACATGTTGAAAAACTTTGCCACAATTAAGGACAGCAGGATTCTAGCACAGTTGAATAGATATACAACTAATAATACTAATTAAATACAAGGTAGAAGTATTTTTGATAGTGTGACTGAATAGCTTGAACCAACAAACTTTATGTTTAACAAATGAAATTTATTCCAATATTACTACTGACAATAGGAAAAGTAGTCAAAAGTGTAAAAAACATATTTTCCCAAATTAAAGTAAATTTCCTGTAACAAATTAGGTTAATGTTTAACATTACCTCATCTATAATCTGGTGACACTGTATATGTATGTATTTAAGTTTATAATTGTGTAATTTTGAAGGATTAAACAGCTATCTAATTTAGAATTGTAATATGTTGCACTAAACAACTTTTTCATACTACTTTTATTATTATTGCGATCTCCATATAGTTGAACTTTTAGCCAAATGCTTTGTTTGATTCCACGTGACGTTTCTTTTACTTAGATCTTCCTAAAGGGTTAGTTCTTAGCCAAGTTTACTGTAGTTTAACCAACTGTTTATATCATCCTAAATTGTCCATTGCAAAATGGTTCTGCCTGGTGTTTTAAGTGGTAAATGTAGAATTTGACCAAGGAATTCTCTTTTACTAATTGCAATAAGTATAGTGGTTTGAGTCTATGAAAGATTGACATTGCTTTTCCAAGTCTAAGTTACCATTAATTTTGGTAATACGTCTTTACCAATAATACTTACAGATATGTGAAGGAATCGACAGATTTAATATCGTGTGCACTAATTTTAACGGACAAATAATAATTTGGCTTAATGCATAACACCTTCGTTTTTAAACTATTAATCCGTAAAACAACTCGACAACTAATGTCACTAAGGCGTGTTGTGATATTTGGCATCGTTTATAGTGTTTCACTCAATTAAGTCTTCTGCAAAGTCCAAATCTGTTGATCTGTCATAGTTCCACTTAAAACCACAAGTCACATTATTTATTGATCGACTTATACGAAAATTGACCACACACCATCTTTACGTAAATAACATCGTTATTCAATCAGTTTACTATGAGCGGTTAATAATGTTTTTTATATTTTTTGTACTATTAACTGTACTATTAGTATTATCAACTAAACTCAAAACTGACGTCTGTGTTAAATCATAGTTACCAAAACTCTTAATGGGATTTAATAGATTTGCATACTACTACTACATACAATGTTTATTCACCTTCACAATTATGATCAGAAATTTAAAGTACATAAAATCACATTGACTTAGGTATAATCATTGTACAGTATAGTTACATATAAAAAGATCGATAGGCTGAAGTATTGATTTTTGCACAGCCAAACGTCATTCCATGATAAAGTGATCAAGTATTCCGATCACAATGTAAAGGATAACTTGCATAAATTAGGTCAAATAAAGTTTGGGTAAGACAATGATTTGATTTTAGATTACAATCAAGGTTGTTTGTCTCAACTTAAAATGCAAAAGTACAAACAATAGAAAACTGCCATTAATAATTAATTATAAAGGTTAACATTCCAAAGTAGCATTTATCTGTCATTGTATTTCTTTACAAGTTTATTAATATGTTAGAGGACCAAGTTAAATGTCATCTGTACCCCCTTTTTCTGTATATATATATATATACCAAAATTTTATACGTTTGTGACTGACGAAAATATACGAAATGAATTCATCTCACAGTTTACGTATTCTTATATTTTAATTTGTTTCATTTGTTTTTGTATATATATTTGTATATACATTTTAAGTTCATGTGTAAGGTAAGTTTTCAAAATATCTTATCAAGGCCCTGAATACTAGTGATCGTAACAGAAAATAAGAATAATAAATAATAAAATATTCATTTTCATTGTGGTTGGTGGGATAGTCACCTCTCCATTATTTCTATATTTGTACGGCATATTAAGCAATCGACTTCGATGGCTTGATAAGCGTAACAAACGTAGAATAATAACGAAGTTTCTTGGCTAATAGACGGCCTTTTATGATGGCGTCAATGTTTTCAAAGATTGATTGTCAGAGTTAGCTTCCTTAGCCCAAGGGCGACATATGGTGTATATATTCCTTAAGATACCTTTTAAGTACCTTGGGTACATACTTGCATCCACCCTCTGAATGGAAAACCGAGTTATACCGCTGTGCACTCGGTGATTCCCGCTTTTTTATTAGTCTAGATACCTATATGCACCTAGTCCAGGATGCACCACATAGAGGAGGAACAGTCAGGAGTATCACCATCATTGGAAATTGAGACTTTTTAAGCATTACTCAAATCATTAGCATCCCATAATGAAATATGGATCATAGTGCAAGTACTTTATTGTTGTACAAAATTGATTTTCTAGGTAGCATGAATATTTAGACTTCCTTCGTGTTTATCATCCAAACACCAAAAATACATTTAAATAGTTACATTGTGCAGCACAGTTCAAGGGTAAACGCTAGCTATCAACTATTTTTGGTTTAACATTGATGTTACATGGATTAATCTGATAGGTTGATGTGAAGGTCACCTCTGATTGACTGATTATGTTTAGTTGTTTTGTTGGTTATTTAATTTTTTTATGATATATATATATATATATATATATATTTATATATAATCATTTTGTCCATTGTTTTCCAGTAAACGTATATTCATTCGGGAAATTAACTCCCTCTTTAGACCCTACTACACTTCATAATGTGACTAGGATAATTTGTAGATCGATGTTGAAATATAATTGAACTCATTTCATTTTGAGATTAAAAAAAACTGCAATAAATTCTAAAAACAAATAATCTCTTAAAAACCTATTAATAAATAAATCTTATTTTTGTCAACGTGTTTCATTCAATTTATTAGAAATTTATAGTACGAACATATTTTAAAAAAACCGTCTTAATTATTTTTAGAAATTTTTACTTATTGCATTTTTACATTACTACTTTTCATGTTTTGACGTGAAACGCATCTTTCAGCAGTGGACATTTTAGCAAAGCCGGATATGGATGTACAGTTAATTTATCTGGTTTATTGCATAAATGTTTTGCGAGTAACATGTGAAAAGTTAACATTTGGTAAAGACAAAGACTCACGTTTAGTGTTACTATAGTGAAATTCGTTTTAAGAAAGTTGAATCAACCACTGCAATCATTTGTACCACTATAACACAAAATTATTATGAATAATTTGTTAATAACAATAACTATCTTTTTTTCTTTTACATTTAGAAAAAAAATAGTTTCATTTCAAAATTGCGTGCGCATATTTTTATATTATTAATATTATTATTATTATTATTATTATTATTATTATTATTATTATTATTATTATTATTATTATTATTATTATTATTATTATTATTATTATTATTATTATTATTATTATTATTATTATTATCATTATTATTATTATTATTTCAAAACCCTTTTGCCTCAAAAATAAACATGGGGTAATAAGATAATAATTACAGAAAAAAATCAAAGCCCCATAATTCAAAAAGAACATAAGATAACATAAGATAATTCCATCTATTTGAGCATTTTGCCAAATGTTATGTTTTAATCCTATAAAACATTCATTTCAATTAGATCTTCCAGGATAGTTTTTAGCCAAGTTTTTTGTGCTCTACCAACCTTTCTATTACCATTTTCAATCGTCTATTCCAAAACCGTTCTTGCTAGTCTTTCGGGCAGTAAACGTAGAATTTGACCAAGTAATTTTCTTCTTCTAATTGTAATGATGTCATGTAGTGAACGAGAATTAGTTCTTCTCATGATTTCATTATTTGAAATGTAATCATGCTGGGTAAGTCTTAAAATACTTCTAAAACACCGACGGTGAAAAACATCTACCATTTTATTAATCCTGTTTGTTTGCTTCCAGGTTTCACTCCCATATATTGCCGTAGGAATGATTATTGATGCGTACAAACGAAGTTATGTTTTCAGGTAGATGGAAGAACATCACCATATTGACTATACACTGAAGGATTAACACTATCTTTCCAAGTATGCCTTTAATATCAATTTCGGTTTTTCCGTCTTTACCAATAATGCTTCCCAGATATGTAAAGGAATGAATGTATATATATATATATATATATATATATATATATATATATATATATATATATATATATATATATATATATATATATATAACAATTACTCTCATATATCGCTAATTTACTTTTAATATAAATATTAAGGTTTTATATGGAAAATTTACTTCATAAAAATAAGATATGCACTTTTTCATCAAAATGTTTAAATAAAGTTATAATTTATAATAATAATAATAATATTATTATTATTATTATTATTATTATTATTATTATTATTATTATTATTATTATTATTGTAACTTGTTTATCTAGTAAATCTGATTCTATTTAATTGAATAGATCAATAGAATAGATCAATATATATATATATATATATATATAACTGAGTGTACAGACATGAATAGAATAAATGTAGACCATGAATAATATCATTTGAAATTTTATGAAATCGAAACAACCAAGGGTTTTTAACTTAAACCCTGGATTTAATTAAATTACACTGGTATAAATCAATAAATGCGTATTATCCTGTTGTAATACAAAGTTCGCCGTTTCAAAAAAAAAATACAATGCATTTGGCATGTTGAATAAAATAAAACGTTTTTAAGTAAAAATAAATTATATAACAGTTTTTCCAATTTTATTGCTACAATTTTTGTTCATTGAACCATGTGTACCTTGTAAACATTAAGCACAAAACCACGTAATGGGATTTGAACTTTTAACGGTTGTGGTGATAATCTTGAAATAAAATTGGTATAGATCAAAGGCATGCCTGTACCGATGCCGATTGTTGCTGGTTCAAATATAAATAGGATGTAAATGCAAGAGACACTAGTAACTTTAATCAATAAGTAGTCTACATTTGATAAAAATAATGTATATATTTATTATAAAGATAAGATTTTCAAATTGAATTTTGCAAAAGATAATTTGATTTATGAACACATTATCAATGTGGATATAATATTAATAAACTTAACTGTTTACTAGCGATTATACAAATATTTTAGACAATTAGCCAATTAAAAGAGTTAGTTGTGAAAGATGTATAAATCAATGATTTTCAGTTTTTATTATAATTAAATTATTTTTTGAAAACAGAACATCTGTCTTAATTCTCAACATACGAATTGAAATTACTACAAAATCGCTTTGCTAAGCTTCGGTTTTTAAGCAACATCTAGTAATGACTGTTGGTCATTACGAAAAAATTACATTAAACTTACCCTAACCCGTTTTAAAACCGTGTTAGGAAAGGAAATTTAAATGGTGGGGATATTAACTGCAACTTTGTAGAACAAAAAATACAGTTCCACTTAGAAAAGAACTGAAAAACGAATTTAGCATTCTAGTGCTTGAAAAATCATTACAAATCGTGAAAATTATAAGTATTTACTTATTTCTCCAAATACTATTTTACGAACAAACGGATTCGAACTAAAATGCAATGTTAAATCTAATTGAAAAATATTTTGTGACTGAGTGATGCGCCTGTCGATTCAGAAGGAATGACTACAATTATTTGAAAATTGCTTTCTGTATATACGTGGACACCAAGTCTATATAACCCTATGCATTTATTGATTTTAATCGTGATTAAAAGTGTGCTAAATATTTTCTTAATTTGTGAAACAGGAGTTAAATGTATTGTAACAACATGTAACTTAACTAAAGTGGCTATTTATTTAAATAATGTAATGAGTAGTTATTATACTGAATATTGTTTTGTTTCGTTTTGTTTTTGTTATTAAAGTATTGAAATACTGTCTAGACACTTTAACAAACAAACATTTACTGCTAAAAGTTTATTTTTAAATATTTACATTACTTTCAACACATATAATTAATTGGTTTTTAATACATTTTTAAATGCAATGCAATAGCTATGCCAAAAAGTCAGTATTCTATTTTGGTCCTTGGAATACATTCATTTATATTTTAATGTATTTACGTCAACTCATTATAATTGCTATTTCCGTTCAAAATCCTTTTTAAACATGTTGCATTAAAAAAATGCAAGATTTATACAACACCCAAACCTTTAATTATAATATTAAGTCGGCAATTTTTATAATTTAAATTGGAAATTTATTTATAAAATTATTTTATTTTTAAAAATTGCATAATTACGAATTTCAACAAAATTATTAATTATATCATGGAATAAGTGTTTACATAACCAAACACATGTGACCTCACGTTTAATTTATAGCGAATTATATATATATATAAACTTGGTACTTGCATAAGCGTTCATTTGTCTTGGACTCTTTATTGATCCAATTAAGAATGTGCTATTTACCCCGGTCAGCTAAGTGACATGTTGTCAGACCAATATATTTATCACCGTAACTGCAGGTAAACTGACAATGGGAAGCGAAGAATATTGCTATAACTGTTTTAATGTTGAACAGACCTTTTGTAGTATACATGTATAAAGGTCACATGTGTTTGGTTATGTAAACATTTATTTTGAGATAAAAATAATAATTTTGTTGAAATTTGTGACTATGTAATTAGTTTTTCAAAACAAAATATTTTTATAAATAAATTTCAAATTTAAATTATAAAAATTCCTCATTCGAAATAATTAAAGGTTTGGGTATTTTATAAAAAACAGCATTTTTTTATTACAACATATGTCTGAAAAAGGATTTTGAACGGAATTCATTTTTATGATGTGTAAACATCAATATATTAAAAATGCAAATGAATATATTCCAAAGATAAAATTGTTTACATTTTTGGCATAGCCATCAATTTTTAATTAAAATTCGTTTTCTGCAATTATTAAAAACTATCTTACAAGTTTTTAAATTTCCTTTTGCTTGTTTATTTAATTTAGTTGTTAAAAATGTACCTTATTTAGTTTGTGCTTTATTTTAATACTTGTTCTAAATTATATTAATAATATGTGCTTTCCACTAGCGACATGTCATAAATAAATTACGGAGTCAATTTCAAATTAATAACACAAAAATGCACACTCTGTTGTTGCCAATTTCAGTTTATGTTATACCCGATGGGTTCTGTGTGGACATTGAACACAAGTCAAATATATCCCATTTGCACAGTTTCTGACGATTCGGTTTTATGTCCATTTTGGTGACACGGTTTCTCCCTACCTTGAAAAACTGAACTGCTGTTATACGTTTTAATAAACGTTTTATACTGTTACTGGTAGACAAAAATATTGATAAAAAGGTTAATACATAAACAAGGTATTATAAATGTAAAAATAGCTCGGTAATCTTTTTGATATAACACAATAAATTGTAGTTCAGACGCCACATAATGTTAAACATTGATTTATTTTGAGCTTTTTTAAAATTTTTTATCAACTCTGTCAACTCATATACTTTTTAAAAAAAAATTATAAGTTATGTTTTAGTATGAATACCGGACAAAACAATATTATT
Organism: Cardicola forsteri; assembly: GCA_025895645.1. Taxonomy (NCBI): domain Eukaryota; kingdom Metazoa; phylum Platyhelminthes; class Trematoda; order Strigeidida; family Aporocotylidae; genus Cardicola; species Cardicola forsteri. The sequence goes on from JAKXYG010000195.1 coordinate 246,201, forward strand.
ATGCTTGAAGTATGAATATTGTTATTTAGTATAATGCGCAAACGTGTTTATATTTAAATTATGTTTTAAATAGGTTACTCGTGCTATACCAGTATAATTTATGATATCAAATAAGAAAACTATAAACCAGTTCACCTAATTTATAACAGATTGAATATTTTTATAGGAAAATATATTTTAGCATTAAATATTAAGCTCAACCAAACGACACATTTAATAATATCCGTGGGATTTCATTTTTTAAACGTTAGTCTGATAGGCTAACAAAGTAGTTACTGTAATACTCTAGAACGATTACCGAATTTTGAACGCTAGAATTCAGTTGATTATGTGCATTATTGGATAACAACTAAAGTTTGTGTTAAATTGCCTTACACTATATTCTTCCATTTTGTTATACAACTGTTGCTTTTTTACCAGAAATAATATTTCATACGTAGAGTTACTCGTCCTAGGCTTCCATTTTTTCTTGTATCAATACAGATTTCCGTCTAGCTAGAATAATTTAAATCAATAAGTTCTCTTTATAATTCCAAGTAAAAATGTTAGAAGACGTAAACTGTAAAATGAATTTGTTTGTATATTCTCATCAGTCACAGTATATAACATTTTGTCGTTCATTTTATTGTTATTTATCAAAATGACAATAAATTTAGAAAAATAGATAAACTAATTAAATTTATTCCAATTACTTATATATTAATACGAAATTTAGTTGATTATAAAAATTGATTTTATTATGATGCACTTCTATTGTTTAAAATAATAATTCAATTTAAACGTAATTGTATTCTACGTGTTTTAAATTTTTAATTAATTTAAAATTATTTTATTATTCTATATTTAATAAACATTATATATATATATATATATAATATATATATATATATATATAATGGTTCTTTACAAAGTCAAATTACTTTTTTTGTACCTCAATAAACATAAAAGTTGTATTTTTATTACATCTTTACATTGTATAAGGACAAAAATAGCGCCTATTACCGTTTTTGTTTTTCTACTATTTATGGATGGTTTAAGTGAGATTAATTACCAATAAAATGAGATTTTCATCAAAATGTTTGTGTAATACTCTCAAAAATGTCTTTTTATTGTTTCCTATGCCCAGAAAATATAAAATAAATAATAAAGCTTGTTTTTAAGGGGCAGTTTACCAAAATTAGAAAAGTGATTAATTTTTTTTCGAGTTAAATGCAGTCTGTTCAACAACCCGTACTTGTACCTATCTATTGAATCTTAAGACCATGTAAACCTATGTACATTTCATCATTATCACGCTTTAGTATTTGTCCACACTATGCCAATTGGAAATATGGAGTTAGTGTTATAATTGTAATTGGAGGTGGGGATTATACAAGAACATTATTATCATCCTCAGGATTATTATAAACCCGATAAATTTTATGTAATTTCACTTTACTGTTGAAACAGATAGAAGAAATAATGTATGGGTTTAAACATTGAGACTTTTGCTCTGTGGACCGAGGTTTTATTTCTTTATTTTGCATACTGCAAATAGGTGTTTATATGTTTAGTGCAAGCTATATCATTTCTAAGGATTATCAGATAAAGGTTTGTTTCTGATTGGTTTTTTTGTACCAAAATATACAAATAAATGTAGCTGCAAATAGTAATGCAATACAAACGATGTTATTTATTCAGATATATACAGATAGTGATAAAACTGACTCCTATACTGACCTACTAATATATTTAAGAATATTTAGCACTTTTTACGTATCTTAGACATATCTAACAATTATTAATAAATACCTTAGATAAAACTTTATCAAAATATATAAAATATTATTCACAATAAAACATTGCAATTATAGTATACAACAACACTTGTTCTAGTAATAAATCATAATACCTCCGTTCATTAAAACCTAAAAACACATGCAATTTGTTAAAAAAAGAATTTTGGTGAAAATACATTGATATATGAAGAAAAAGTTAACAAACTTTGTAATGTCAACAATTCAAGCAACATACACTTCTGTTTATAAATTAAGCCAGCAGTTTTAAATCTGAGACTAGCAAGGTACCAATAAAATCCTTTAAAACTCGATTTTTCATAGCATAAATGATATAGTAGTCAATTAGTTTTTCGTAAACTTTTAACACATTAAAGAAAATGCAATTGTGCATTAACTTTTTACAAATGCAGGTCGCAACTGTTAGATTGACAGCAAACAAAAATTGGAATACTTATTTATTTACTTAAAAATTGGAATACTTATTTATTTACTTAAAAATTGTAATTTCTTTAGCCAGTGATAAGCATTTATCTTTTATGTAAACTATTTCCAAATTTTATATTATTATATAATATTATAAATTAATTTTTACCTGAAATTTATTTAATCTTTTGAAAAAAGCAATAGCAAAAATTAGATAAAATATCTTAGCAGTGGCTAATAGAGTATATTTACATTTTTTCTTTGTAATGAAACACTCAGCGTTCGTAATACTCGTTTCGTAAAACGTTTATTATTATTACTGTTCTTTTCAAAAAACAGTCTTAATTACAAGAAACAATCATTTTAACTAGGTCTTCTTGAGCAGTTATTAGTGGTTTGTTGTTATTTATCACCGTCTCTTTTACCGGATTCAATTTTCCATTCTATTAAGGGTTCGACCTATTTAACCTGCAAAAACCTTGTGGTCTAGCGGTACAGCGCTCAAATTGGGACCTCGGTGGATATGGGTTCGAATCCCACTACCGGCACTAAAATGCGGGCCCACGTTCGGCTTCGCTAAGATGTCCACTACTGAAAGATGTTTCCCGTAAACATTCAAAGTACCAAACATAAAATAATAATTAATAAAAGTTATAAATAGAAGTTAGTTACTTGAATCATTGACATTACAAAGTTTGTAACTTTTTCTTTACATATTAACGTATTTTTGCCAATAAAATTCTTTTTTCACCAAATGACATGTTTGTTTTTAAGTTTTAATAAACGGAGGCATTATGACTTACTACTAGAACGAGTGTTGTTGTATATTATAATTACGATTTTTGCAATTATATACACAGATTCATCAATATTGTCTGGCTGTTGTGGAATCACCAAATTCTATAGACATAAAATGATCAAAATGATGATCTTTTGCTGTTTATTTGGCAAGGCAAATTTTTTACAACACTGTTACTCTCCTTCTCCGGCTGTCGTTCCTTTCCAACTAGACTAGGAATCCAACTGTGACAATTATTAACAACTAATTAAATAGTACTTTTTAAATGCAACTCAAAACCGTCCAAAAACAATATAAAAAAACCTGTTTTATCAACTTAGAATAAAGATAATTGGATGATTCAAATTTATACCCGGGCGACCGGGTAGCGTGACGGTTTGGTGGCAAAAAATAAAACTCTACTCCAGCCATCACCAACCACGGGTTGAATAAGGACGAGCCCAGACGTATTGAATTGTTCCACCTACGCATTCATTTGAACTAATTTGGACATCTCACAGTACAAGTTGTGCCTTATAATGAC